>CM039125.1:42930405-43270120 GCA_022036555.1 Microstegium vimineum
CAGGCCAACGCAGACGCGACCAGCACCAGAGAGGCAACCCTGCGCACGGCACCAGCCACACCGGATCGAGGGAGACGTTCCAGAGATTTCCCCGCCCCGGCAATAGTAGCATATTCGTCGTATCGGCCCGGCCGACGCCCGTCCGGTCCGATTGCCAGGTGCGCGCCCGTGCCAGACCCGGATCCCGAGGCTGCCCGCCACCCACCGCGCCGCGCCCTTCCTCTCCACGCCACCACCGCGCGGGCCCCACCCCCGCCGCGTCGGGTCAAACTCCACCACCCCATCCATCTCACCTCGCCTCAGCTCACGGCCTCACCCATCCACCCACCCACCCACCCGCCTCGCCTCGTCTCGCCTCCATCCACAGCGACCACGCCCCCATCTTCGCTCTCTCCGCTCACCTCCACTTCTCCGTCTCCGTCTCCGTCTCCGTCCGCCCTCCGACTTCCTTCGTCGTGGCCCCGTCCGGATCCGGAGCCGACTCGACCTTGTTCAGAAGGGAGGAGAGCCCGAACCGCGGCGGGCGGGAGGGCTCCTTTTAGTTTGCCCAGCCGCCCCATGGGCCGGTCGCCTGAGCGCGCTACGTATCAGCTCATCGACCGGCGGAAAGGTAGTACTGGTTTCCCCCGTCTCCTTGCTTCTTTCTTCTCGAGATAGATAGATCTGGTGAATTCCGCGTAGATCTGGTCCGGATCTCCTCCTAGCTCTGTCGGGTACACTTGGTTGTTGGTTGGCTGGCTGGTAATTCACCAGTTTCCCGTCGCGTGCCTGCGTGCTGTGAAAACCCTTCTTTTCTCGCCGCTTTAGCGTCGTGAGCAATTAAGCAAAGCAGGTGCACTCTTTGCTCAGCTTTTTATTGCTATAATCTTGGCTTGCTTCGCTCGAGTGTAATTATTAGTTACGTAGTATGATTAAGGGAAGGTGGAGTTGCAAGCAATTGATGGGTTTGGAGGCCTTTAGGGCGCCGGTTTGATAACGGCGACTTAAGGGCAGCATATCAAGTTTATTCTTTGCTGGCTCATTTGCTGACAGCAATAATTCGTTCTTTTGATGGCTCTTGCCTGCTTCGCTTGCTGTTTATGTATGTTCAAAAAATAATGTTTCGTTGAACAGAACGAAAAAAAAAGCATAGTTGTGAATTTGGAAGGTGCAAACTAATACCATGTTGGGAAGAAGATGCTTCTTTTATGATGCAGTACCGTGCTGCATCTTCTTTTAGTAAAGGAGGCATGCATATGAGTGGCAGGAAACATCTGCTTTTGTTTCCGCTGTGAATAGGCTATCGGTTTCGGGAAAGAAAGCTACAATTCTTGGGTCTTTTGGTATTACCAATTTTATTGATGCTGGTGGTGGCATAACGGCCACACACTGTGACTAGTATAATAAGGAAAATCCTTTCTGAAGCAATAGCGATAAGGAGGCTCTTCTAAGAAAACCTTGGCCGCACTGTCTTATTTATTTAACTGTGGTTTCATTATTGGAAAGAGGAGGTCAATTCTAGTGATTTAAATATTATCCTAATGTAAAGATCTACTAACAAGAGCTACGCTATGCTTTGTGATTATATCTATTTCTTCCATTTAGGTTTGTCCCAAGTCAAACTTTGTCAACTTTGACCATTAGTACTAAAAAAGTTATTTACATTGCCATTAGGAATGGTGTTATTAGATTAGATTCACTTTTAGAAATAGTTTCATAATATATAACACTTCTCATTTGTGATAATATATGTATACTGCTAGTCAAAGTTAAAAAGAATAGCTTGACTTGGGACAAACATGGACGGACTTATATTTATGATAGGAGGAAGTAATTGCGTGTGATTGTGTGAATAATAAATGGCTGTGGTGAGTCTGTAAGTAGGGACTTTATTTTTGTAGACTACTGCATTTTTAAGAGTATTTCACTGACAAGTTTTCTGTTTAGCTACATTATTGAACCTCGAAAAGTATACTTTTTAGTGTTTGTCCAAGGATTGGGAGCTCCACCATACCTTTACATAACTCTTTTTTCCCGTTTCTTCGCAGGGCTTGGGTAAATCATTGTTGATCTTATCTCTCTTGTACATGTAACATTGCATGTAATTTGTGTTAAGATGAGTTCACTAAATAAAGTTGTTTCAAATAGTGGAGATGCGTGTTCAGTGTTACCTAGTAAAGTCACGTCATTAAATCCCAATGCAGCGGAGTTTGTTCCTTCATTTGTTAAACCATCTCTTGGAAGTACTACAGTTCCAGATGTAACTAAGTCAGATTTTAGGGGTTCTTCTGGAAAAACAATCCTAGATAGGTCTGAGTCATCAAAGTCTAATAACTCGGATGATGAGGCACACCAGTTTTGGCGCAAGCAGCTACCTGATGACATTATTCCAGACTTTACTTTTGAGAAAGTTGAACAAGGGCCTGAAGAACTGTCCTTTGCTGGATTATCCTTGAATGCCTCCCCATTTTATGGGACAACATCCAGTCGCTTCTCAAGAGAACATCACGAGTTATCTTCTCCAGCTACCAAGGGCCTGGAATTGGAACATACTAATCTGCTGTATGAAGATAATTATCTGGGTTCAAGCAACTGGGAGCAAAATTATATTGGTGATCTTCATATTGCTAATGGAAACCAGGACCTTCATTATGATTCTGAAACTGGTGTAAGCTTTTCTGATAGTTTTGCTAGTGAGTATGCTGCCTCATCAGATGGCCTTGTTGCTCCCCTGGAGTACTTAGCATCTCAGTTCCTGGATTTTCAGCAGAGAGCCTTGCAGAGCTTTACTACGCAAATGGGTGTGATTTCAACCATACTATTGAAATCCTCACCCAGCTAGAGGTAATTCCTTCCTTACTGCAACACTAAATCAAGTCTGATCAGATGTCAGATAAAAAAAAGTGAAGTAATTAAATATATGTTCTTTTGCTCAGATGTCAGATCAATGTTCTTTAGAATTATTATCAAAGTGGTTTGGAAATACTCCCTCTGTTCCAAATTGTAAGACGTTCTGGCTTTTATAGATGCATATCTTTTGCTATGCACCTACACCTAGATATGCATTATATCTAGATACATAGTAAAAGCTATGTATCTAGAAAAGCCAGACTGTCTTGCAATTTGGAACAGAGGAGGGTAATTATGATGTGCAATGGAATACTTCTCCCATCATTTCAATCAAAGTGTTAGTAGCATAAGAATTTTTGTGGAGCTCATCAAGCATGCCATGGACTGGTTGCACGACATTGTTATGATGCTGTTTAAGTTTACTCTCTACTAAAGCAGTAATGCTAAATGAAAAGACAATTTGAATCCTCACATCTTCAATTGCAATTCTGCTTGATTTCAAAATGCTCGTGTACATCCAGAACATTTTGGCACTATCCATAATTATGTTTTTCCTTATTTTTCAGATGCAAGTTGATGCTACACCCAATCACACACTGAATCTGGCCCACAACACTCCGAACTTTAGCACTGGGGATTTCCCTGCACTTCCAACAGTCGAGGACCAAAATGGTTTTAATAAGGGTAATGTGGATGCACTTGGCATGTTCAATGGGCGCGGTTCATCTGCGATGCCTACTGGAGCTGGTGATTTTGTTTCAGCTGTCCGCAAACTTGCGTCGCAGAATTCTGGCCAGTGGAAGTTTAAAAAAGGTCCTGAATATAGTAATGGCGTTTCAGCTCTTGCTGTACCCAAACAGTACAGTTCTAGCACTAAACAATCATCTGGGAACAAGTTTCAAAGCATCAGCAGTGCAAGAGTTGCCCCATGGCTTGAGACTGGCGACGCAGTGGGTAATGCTCATCTGATACTCTGAAGTCTTTCTGGTCCATATTGCACAGTTCCCTCCTTTTATGTTTCATGTTTGGATGAGGATTGCTCTTGATTGTTTTCTTCATTTAGTGAAAGATCAGGAATGGCAAGAAATCAGGGAGAATTATGCTACCTTTTGAGTTCCTTTATACTATGCTCCAATTATGCGCTGATTAATTTATCTCTGTATATGCAATCCACCAGCAAGTATGTACTCAGAATCAAGGGGAGAAGCTCGTGATTTTGCTAGGGTCCGAAATGCGTGCTTTGAGCAGGTAAGCACTATTGCATATGGATACACCTACACTAGCAATTTCTTCTGCCTGTTTGGTAAGGTTCATTTTTTTTCATGAAATAGAGTTCACTATCTGTAACATACTGTTTTTAAGTTTGGTATCTTATGAGTTGCTAAGGTGTTCACATGAGGATACACCTGACAGGCTAGACAGGCTTACTTGGTTGGCAACAAGGCTCTGGCGAAGGAACTCAGCATGAAGGGGCAGGCATACAATGTGCAAATGAAATCAGCTCATGAGAAAGCTAGAGAAGCTATTTACCGACAAAGGTCAGATAGCTGTTTTACATGTTGACCTTTGGTTGTTCCAGATTATGTAATATATTGAACTCTAATCTAGTTTCATGCTTATTGTTTGCTGATGTGCAGGAATCCTGTTGCTTCCCAACGTGGGGGTGACCGACTTATTGATTTACATGGCTTGCATGTGAATGAAGCAATTCACATCCTGAAGGGTGAGCTCACTGTCTTGAAGAGCGCAGCGAGGGCAGCAGGGGAGAGGATGCAAGTCATGGTTTGCGTTGGAACAGGTCACCACACCAAGGGCTCTCGCACTGCGAGGTTGCCTATAGCTGTGGAGCAGTTCCTCCTGGATGAAGGCCTCCAGTACACGCAGCCACAGGCGGGTCTGCTCCGAGTGTTGGTGTACTAACATCTCTTAGGTAAGACATCACGGAGAGAAAAAGGACAACCCAAAAAAAAAAAGAGAAAAGAGATGAAAACACAAACAAAAAAAGCGTCAATGGAGCACGCACTGTAATTCCTTGTAGCTGTATATTAAAAGAGGCAGCAGGAGAATAGCCTGACAACAGAATACAGTGTAAAATTATACATAGCTTCATTCAATTCACATTCCTTTTCCATCAATCCGGTGCTGTGCAAGGTTTGTTTGTTGCTCAACACTAAGATGCATTTGGGGTCATTTGTTGCTACTGAACTCACCAGCTGGCTGCATCTTCATTCCTTTTTGGATTGTATGGACCTGTTGGGTATATTTTTAACGAAAACTATGTTACCGTCGAGTAGGTTTAAAGAACGCTGAGTTTCTGGAGTACCTTTATGTGCTCCACAAAACGCCTGGATGTGATCCTAATGTCACCGTTTCAAGAAGCAAAGGTTGTGGAGCTGTCCTTGTTTGGCGTAAAGGTTGCAGCGGTCCCAAACAGGCCTTGCCTTATACTTCATTTCAAATTATAAGCTATTTTAAGAATCATGTAGAGTCCAAGCTTCTTGAGTTTGATAAAATTTATATCAAATTTATATGATAGTAATATAATAACATTTATGATGCTAACTAAATATTATTAGATAATAATAACTAAAAAGTTTAAAATGATACTAAAAAATTACAGAGAAAGGGAGAGACAGAATAGTCTTAAATCTCTAATCTACATATGACTAATCTAATTCATAGACAAAAACCACTTTAATAATTGGAATAAAAACCACTTTAAAGCATATAGATGATATTAGAGATTATAACGAGGGAGAAATAACAAGAAAAACACTAATTAACATCATAACTAGCTAATTAGATGTGCATCGTGTGGACCAACTGGAATGTTGTGTAGGAAAAACACACAAATAATAACAAGAAAAAAGTAGAGGGAGAAGATAACATAAATATTACTCATCAATTATATAGATATTAGTAAGCATTAACACAAAGAGAAAACAAACAAAAAAACACTAATTGATAATTGTTATCATAATTTATTAACTAGTTAAGGGTATTATATAATAGAGCATTCAAGAGGTTGCGGGGGTGCTTGCCCCTATCCACCCCTTCTCTCCGCCAGTGCCAATGTGGCTTTGCCCGTTTGCATCAACCATCGCTAGTCGTTACCTTTACGAAGCAACTCTTGTGCGAAGTTGCCTTACTAGTTGCGACTTGGGATCCTTTTAAATCTAATATTTGTATGCATTATTTGTTGACTATTTGGTTGCTTCTTGCTACATAAATTATTACATCACTATGTGTTAAAATTGTTGATTTAGATGTGCCATGTATGAATGTATGTCCATTCGTAAGTGTTGTGATTGGCAATAGAAAAAACACAACAAAATGACACATCAAAATGCCACACATATACTCCGTTCGTTCTAAATTAAAATATCTTGGTACAAAACAAAAGCAATGTATCTAGATAAGCCATAACAAACTAGAGGGAGTATATAATACCATTGCCCTGTAATGGTATATTTTGATTAGGAAAATGTCAATCAAAATGTATTTTAATCGTTAATTTCTCTTACTATATATTGCCATTTACTAAACAACTATTATAGTCCTAAAGGCACTTTCAATAAAAACCCATCCATACAAGTTTCATGTCCTAAACTAAAAATTTAAATAATCATAGGTTAATTTTTTTACTTTTCCTATAGTTCAGATGTCTGAAATTTAAGATGATTTCAGGCAACACTAATGTACCACCAACTAGTTAGTAAATTTATATTTTGTTATTTGTCTTTGTGTTATAACATATTAAATTTTTATCCTTGTCCTCCTATAGAAATAATTGTAATTGTTAAATTGTCTTTGTGCAAACCGTAATTGTTAAATTGTCTTTGTGCCAACATATATAAGAGTTTGTGAGGTTTATAGCTTTGTCTAATATATTTATTATTTTTGAAATAAAAAATTGCAGACTGTGTCTACATAAATTGCAACGTACTAAAACTGCAATTTTAGTATAAATATATGCAATAATTGTCGCCTGAAATAAAACTAAAATTCAGACACCTGAAATTTAACAAATCTCTATTTTTTTATTTTTTCCTATACAAAATATGATTATGCTGAAGACAACGTAAAGTGCCTATTTTGAGCGTGGTAAATTTTTGTACTCCTACATATTTTTTTATAAAAATTGAACTAATTCTATGTATAATTTGTGTAAAATTGTTGAACGTGGTAATTTTTTTCTACTCCTACATCTTTTCTTGAAAAAAATATGATGATTTTGAAGACAACGTAGAGTGCCTATTTTGAGCGTGGTAAATTTTTGTACTCCTACATATTTTTTATAAAAATTGAACTGATTTCTATGTATAATTTATGTAAATTTCTTGAACATGGTAATTGTTTCTACTAGTACATCTTTTCTCGAAAAATTTACATATTTATCATCTTAAGGTGGTGAGTTATATATAAAATATCATATCAATGATTCATATGTTAGTGACACATGTTATGATGTCAGTCCCTATTATGATAAAAAATTAGATGTCCCTCTTTTCTCACTCCTGAGGCTTGATTGCTTCTGGCAGGGTTAGGTTGCCACACCAAGGGTGCGTTTGCAACCTGTACCTGGCGAGCCTGGCCACCCGAATTGGCCCAGGCTTGGACGAGCCTGCCCCAAGTACTGCAACACAGTTTGTTTGCGCCATTGTACCAACTGATCTCGACCCAGGCAAGCTTGTGTTTGCGGCCCATCAGGCAGCCGGGCTGAGAGAGCAATCGCCACCGAAAATCGTCTGTGTGCATTGCGAGGGCTGTGCCCCAGAGAAACAGAGGTTTTCGTCGTTTTTAGAGGGCCAGACCGAGAGGGCGTTTTTGGCTCAGGGAAGCCAAGCTCGGTCGCCAAATATAATGACAAACATGACAAGTTGCACCACGCAACAGGGTCGTTGACTCGTTCGACCACCCTCGCAAACGCACCCCAAAAGACCCAAACCGATATCTGCTTCTCCACCTTTTTGAGTTATTATTCTCGAAAAAGCACAAATTCAAATTCATACAGTTCATATATGGAGGCGCAGAGCCAGAAAAACTTGCTTGAAATATCTTCCTTATCGTCTCCAATCTCCACGGGGACCGGGAGTCCACGACGTAGCTCCTCTCCACTCTCACCCCTCCACCCAACACCATTAACCGCAATCCCAATGCCACCACCTCCACCTCCGTCCACCATGCGCGGTTAGTCCCCTTGCCTCTCTCATCATCCCGTCATCCCGAGGACCCAAAAGCTCATGTCTTCGATGGCAGTCACTTCCTCACCATTACCCTTCCTCTCCTCTTCTTCCTCCTTCACGTGCCATCTCCGCCGAGCGGGCACCGCCACCGCTACCGCTACGTCAGCGTCATCTGCTTCCGAAGACTTCGACTACCCTCTCGCCGACCCTTCCGTTCGATGGCCCCACCTCCGCTTCCCTCACCTCCCCGCGCCGCGCTTCCCCGCCACCGTCACCGCGGCACCTCCGGTCCCCGCCAGACCACCCCAGGAAGTGGAGGACTCCGCGGCGACCTCCGCACTCGCACCTTCACTCGTGGAGCCACTGGACGCGCGTGCTCATCGCGGGAGGGTGAAGAAGCTGAGCAAGCTCGCGCTGCGGCGGGCGCAGGACTGGCGCGCGCGCGTGGCTGGGCTCGCGGACGCCGTCCTCGCGCTGCCTCCCGGGGCCCCCGTCGACGACGTGCTCGACGGTGCTCGGGCAACGCCAGACGAGGTCGCCTTCGTCGTGCGTGCCGTCGGTGAGAGCTCCTGGCGGCGCGCGCTGGATGCCTTCGAGTGGCTCGCCCGGAGCAGCGCCCCGGCTTCACGCGCCGTCGCCGTCGTCCTCGGCGTCCTCGGCCGTGCGCACCAGGATTCGATCGCGGAAGAGGTCTTCCTCCGCTTCGCCGGAGAGGGCGCCACTGTTCAGGTGTTCAACGCTATGATGGGTGTCTATGCGCGCTCTGGCCGGTTCGATGACGCACGGCAGCTGCTTGACACAATGCGCGACCGGGGGATCGATCCTGACCTCGTCAGCTTCAATACTCTAATCAATGCCAGGTCTAAGTCTGGGTGTTTGGCTGCCGGCGTCGCCCTTGACCTCCTATTTGAAGTTCGACAATCTGGGCTAAGGCCGGATGTTATCACTTACAACACGCTCATCAGTGCTTGCTCACAGAGTTCTAATCTGGAAGATGCTGTGACAGTGTTTCAGGAGATGATAGCTTCAGGGTGCCGGCCGGATTTGTGGACATACAATGCAATGGTGTCGGTGCATGGCCGATGTGGGAAGGCTCAGGAGGCTGAGCGGCTGTTTGGGGAGCTGGTGGAGAAGGGCTTTATGCCTGACGCGGTCACTTACAATTCTCTTCTCTATGCTTTTGCAAAGGAAGGGAATGTTGACAAGGTGGAGCACACATGTGAGGAATTGGTTAAGGCTGGGTTCAAGAAGAATGAAATAACATACAATACCATGATTCATATGTATGGGAAAATGGGCAGGCTTGACTTAGCAGTGGGTCTGTATGATGAGATGAGGGCTGTGGGCTGTACTCCAGATGCTGTGACGTATACGGTCATGATTGATTCTTTGGGGAAGATGGATAGGATTGCTGAGGCAGGGAAGATGCTGGAGGACATGGCAGATGCGGGATTGAAGCCAACTTTAGTAGCTTTTAGTGCTCTGATTTGTGCATATGCCAAAGGTGGGAGGCGGGCTGACGCGGAGAAGACATTTGATTGCATGATTGCATCTGGTGTCAAACCTGATCGTTTAGCGTACTTGGTTATGCTGGATGTTTTTGCAAGGTCAGGTGAGACGGAAAAAATGTTGCGTCTGTATCGAACAATGATGAATGATAATTATAGACCAGATGATGCAATGTACCAGGTCTTGCTTGTTGCACTTGCAAAGGAAGATAAGTGTGATGAGATTGAAGAAGTTATCCAAGACATGGAATTACTTTGTCGAATGAATCTGGGAGTAATATCAACAATACTTATCAAGGCGAGGTGTGTTTCCCAGGGTGCTAAACTACTAAAAAAGGCATGTCTCCAGGGATACAAGCCTGACGCTAAGAGCTTATGGTCCATTATGCATGCATACGTAATGGCAGAAAAACATGAGGAAGGTCTCTCTTTGCTTGAATGCATCCGTGAGCATGTTCCCAGTTCCCAGGATTTGATATCAGAATGTTCCATCATACTTCTATGCAGAAAACAGACAAGCATTTCTGCCTATGAACAGTACAGTCAAAGGTTAATGTTAAAATACCCTGGTCATAACTGTAACTTGTATGAGTACTTGATTACATGCCTCGTGGAAGCTGAGTTATTTTCTGAAGCTTGTCAAGTGTTCTGCGACATGCAGTTTATCGGCATAGAAGCTTCTAAAAATATTTACGAGAGTGTAATTTCAACCTACTGTAAACTGGGATTCCCAGAAACAGCACATGTGCTGATGGATGATGCCTTGCAATCTGGCATTCCATTAAACATTCTCTCTTGTAGGGTAACTATAATTGAAGCATATGGGAAGATAAAACTCTGGCAGCAATCAGAAATCTTGGTGAAAGGGCTGAGGCAAGCATCAGGTATCGATAGAAGGATTTGGAATGCTTTGATACATGCATATGCAGAGAGTGGACTTTATGAGAAAGCAAGGGCAGTCTTTGATAATATGATTAAAACAGGTCCTCTGCCAACTGTTGATTCAGTTAATGGAATGATGAGGGCATTGATTGTTGATGGCAGATTGGATGAGTTGTATGTCGTTGTAAAAGAGCTTCAAGATATGGACTTCAAGATCAGCAAAAGTACAGTGCTCCTTATGCTTGATGCTTTTGCAAAAGCTGGGGATGTATTCGAGGTAATGAAAATCTATAATGGAATGAAGGCTGCAGGATACTTACCAAATATGCACCTCTACAGAAGTATGACTTCCTTGCTCTGCCATCACAACAGATTCAGGGATGTTGAGTTGATGATTGCAGAGATGGAGGGAGCAGGGTTCAAGCCAGATCTTGTCATACTTAATGCTCTTCTTAATATGTACACTGCCGCTGGGAACTTTGATAGGACAACCCAAGTATATCAAAGCATTCTCGAAGCTGGCTTAGAGCCTGATGAAGATACATACAATACATTGATAGTCATGTACTGTAGAAGCTTGAGGCCAGAAGAAGGGTTTACACTATTGAATGAAATGGGCAAACGAGGTCTGACACCAAAGTTGCAGTCCTACAAAAGCTTGCTTGCTGCATCTGCAAAAGCAGAGCTGAGGGAGCAAGCTGACCAGCTTTTTGAGGAAATGCGATCTAAGAGTTATCAACTGAATAGATCTATCTATCATATGATGATGAAAATTTACAGGAATGCTGGCAATCACTCCAAAGCTGAGAACTTGCTAGCAACAATGAAAGAGGATGGCATAGAGCCAACAGTTGCCACTATGCATATTCTCATGACTTCTTACGGGACTGCTGGGCAACCTCGTGAAGCTGAGAATGTACTGAACAGCTTGAAATCTTCCAGTTTGGAAGTCAGCACGTTACCATACAGTACTGTAATTGATGCTTACCTGAAAAACGGTGACTATGATCTTGGAATCACAAAACTGCTGGAAATGAAAAGAGATGGTGTAGAACCAGATCATCAAGTTTGGATATGTTTCATTAGAGCAGCTAGTTTGTGTGAGCAAACTGCTGATGCTATTCTTCTTCTAAAGTCTCTACAGGATTGTGGATTTGACCTCCCCATTAGGTTAATACTTTACTTGAATATGTTAAAAGAGATGGACATTTCACATGACATTTTTTTCTTTGTTCATGTTTTGGTCCTTGGTTCTTGAATCTATTGCAGGCTCCTGACTGAAAGGACACCACCACTGTTAAGTAAGATCGCCAATTATCTGGAAGAGCTTGAAGCACTAGAAGATTCTTCTGCTTTGAACTTTGTAAATGCAGTAGAAGATTTGTTGTGGGCATTTGAATGCCGAGCAACAGCTTCACGCATTTTCCAATTGGCAGTAGAGAGAAGCATATACCGCGATAATGTCTTTCGGTATACATGGCAATCTCTATACCGCAAAATTTCATTTGAAGTAGCGTACAATTTCTTGGGGTTGAAATATATGTATTTCATGTGCATATATAAAATTGCATGACCCAGGCATTGCCTTTTCAAGTTACACATAGTAACTTTGGCTAAACAATCAAAATACTTTTTGTAAAAACAAAGTGCTAAACTAATTACTGCTAAGGATGACTCTGTTAATAGCACTATAATTTTTTTTCCAAGAAATCTACATGACATGCCACATTCTGGTTATGTTTTAGAACTTTAATCTTATAGAAAGAGAGCCAGTCAACAAATACCTATGTTCCTTAATTTGTTTGTCCTTCAGTTGCCTATGAAAGGCCATATGGTTCTAGGCTTCAGGTCAAGTCAAAGATTTTTTTTGTGTGATAAGCTAAGGTATTTGAGTAACAATATTCATCTATTTTTCTATTATAATCTGAAGATCATTATAACTCACCATCTCATCTTGGCATTTTTTTTCTTGTTTTAGTATGTTCTACTTCTGGTTATGATATCTGCAAAGTGGCAATATGGAATTAATCTATCAGTTAACTTTTTATTGGTGAATGGCTCAGTGTGGCACAAAAGGACTGGGGTGCGGACTTCCGAAAGCTGTCTGCTGGGGCTGCACTTGTCGGGCTTACATTGTGGCTTGATCACATGCAAGTATGTGCTTAAATAATACCTTTTGTATGATGTTGCATTATAGACATACGAGTGTTAAAGAAACATCTTTGCTTTGCTCTTCAATAAATAATTCTTTACCATCAGTTTTGGGCAGTCACAGGAAATGGGGTTGAAGTCATCGACTCTCGACCCGGGTACACAGGGTCATTTTAGGTTTATTGTCGACCTGGGAACTTTGTGACTATGGTTTTAGGTTTATTGTCTTGTTCTCAGATATTTTGTCATGATTATTGACATTAAAGTAACTGGAACACTGAGAATCCCACTACATGAATTTTCAGCTTGTGATTCGATGTTTTCACATCAGTTACATAGTAAGAAGAGTGACGTGAACGAAGTTAAGCTTAAAATGAGGATGGACTTATGCTATTTAAGTTCTTTGTTAGTCCCAATTACAGTAGTACTGGTGATTTTCACCTTGCAATGATGTAATATTGCAGACTGCTGAAAGTAATAGGTCGGTAATTACTGCAACATACATCTAGGAGATGTAGTGGGCAGTAAAGCCTTTTCATTTTACGCGCCAGTATAGGTTTTCTAGTCTATCAGCTTCTAACCCAAATATAATTGGAAAAATCAGTTAATAACACCTAAAAAACTTTCTAAAGAATTTTTAAGAATCATCTTTGAATGTTTGCAATAGGTTTATGAACTTATTGAGTTTTTCTTATTCCTGCAATAGCGGCTCTTTTTTGTTTAAATGGACTTGAGTTTCATTTTTTATTTAAATGACACCTGACCTACTCTGGTTTTAATTCAGGATGCTTCACTCCAGGGTTCACCAGAATCTCCCAAATCTGTTGTACTGGTCACAGGAGAGGGGGAATATAACATGGTATCCCTGCATAAAACCATCAGAGCCTACCTTTTGGAAATGGGCTCCCCATTCTTGCCATGTAGAGCTCGGTCAGGCCGCTTTGTCGCAAAGGACTACTCTCTTAAGATGTGGCTGAAAGATTCTCCTTTCTGCATGGACCTTGAGTTAAAAGATGCTCCGGCTCTTCCTAAATTAAACTCAATGATGCTGATTGAAGGATATTTCATGAGAGCTGGTCTTGTATCAGCATTTAAAGATATACATGAGAGACTTGGGGAAGCATGGCCAAAAAAGTTTTCCAGGTTAGCTCTGTTGTCAGAAGAATGTAGGGACGAGGTTATCAAGGCTGATATACAAGGAAGCAAAAAAAAACTGGAGAGAATGAAGAAGAAGGGTATTGTTACAGCAAGAAAATCTAAAACAAGAGCACGAAGAGGAAAGTTTGTTAGGGAACAGGAACAAAACATTAAAGTAGTATTGGAGTAGTTGCGGCCTGTTATTATTTTCTTTAACATGGCATTTCCTCAAGCAGCATCTGGCATCTACATGAAAATTTTCTGATAGGGGGTGGGGGGAATAAAGAAGGAACTATGGCATTGCTGCTATTTTAGCATTGGTTACAGTTGGTTCTGTAGTGGAACTAACGACGTGGTTCATGTTCTCCAAGGTTTATTGAGCAGCGAGCACAGCTGAGTAACCAGCTCATACTGGTAAAACTATTGTTCTGTCATCTCTTCTTTGAAATTTATGACCTTCGAATTTATGGCTTCCCGATAGATCTTTTTTTTTACTATTCATTACAGAGATGAACAAGCTTTGGATATTGTTCGGTCGGTGCACACCTACGGAGTGTGCCTTGGGCTGCACTCGAACGCTTTGGTGTGGCAGTAGGATCGGTGATTGCTGCAGGGTAGCCTTGCCATGGAAGCTGCAAGCTTCTACAAACAGATGGTGAGGGTCTGTGAGAAGGAAAATGACCTCTGCTTCACTAATGTGCTCAGCATTTGGTGCCCAGGACACAGTGATAGGAAAATAGGTATGTCTTCTATTGCACATGCACAATAAATTGTCATTTACGTTTGAATTTGTTTAAGATGAGTTTGCATCTCAATTTTTACAACGAAAAACACATCTATGGATGCACTATGGTTGTGTTTTAATTTTTGAGTGACCAAAAATGCATATTTTGGAACGCATTTCCAAGCTTCCACCAAGAGATTGGTTTGTAATACCCCCTATGTCCCAAAATAAGTGCACATCAATTATCAAGGAGTCAAGCCTTTTTTAAGTTTGACCAAACATATATACACAAAAATATTAATATTTCTAAGTGTCATTGATATGCAACTGAGAGCTCAATAGCAGGTTCGATAAATATGTTACCTTGCTTAATCTTTCTAGTACTTTTTTTTTCTTGCTTCCTTTCATAATAATTCATTTTATCCTTATGACATTGTGGCAGGTTTGATCAAGTTTATACAGAGCTACTATCCCTGCTTTGCTTTTCTAAATTCATAGCTTTTGCTATGCATTTAGATATGCACTATATCTAGATACATAATAAAACTAAAGTATCTATTAAAAGCCAAAATATCTTGTAATTTGGAACGAGGGAGTACTTGTTTGCATGGCTGCGTTGAATCTGGTGAATTCATTTGCTTCTTATGACAAGGAAAAACTTTGCAAATGTTTATCCTCAAGACTTGACTAGTACAGATTTGGTCCAACTTTCTTCCCAACTTATTATGTTTACTGTTGATATCCTCAAGATTCATATACAAATTGTAACTTTTGTTTGTAGTTGTTAGAGTCGGATTGATAATGTATTAATGTTTTGACTAAAAACTTTGCATTTGTTGATGTACTAGTTTTTAGGATGTACTCTGCACCATTTAAACTCGTATATACTGGGCAAAATAAATTCTACCTGCAGAACAGGAAAATCTGGAATTCTTCTGTACAATTCACTTCTGGTTGCTAATTGAACATTGTTAAAGCTACCTTCAGCAGGATACAGATACAAAGTGAACCAAAAGGGAGAAATGGTTGACTCACAAAATCTGACTGGCCAACTAGCTGCCCTGCATTGCATGTCGTCTCACGAGATGCCGTACCCGTACGAGGGGTCGTTGCTTCCTCGCCGCAACGACCGCTCGCCGACGCTTGTCATCCGCTGCATCGACCCCTCTCGCACGTACGAGGCGTGCGAGCTTCTGGTAGCCGAGTCCGCCGCCGGCGGTGCACTCCCCTCGCTGGCGCTCTGGTCTTGTCTCTCCCTCACCGTGGCTAAAGCCGCCGCCGCCACCTCCTCCACCCTCGCCAGGGCCTCTTTCATCTCCGGCCGCTTCTCGAGGTCCGTCTCGACGCAGTCCACCGCCACGTGCATGAGCCGCGTCATGTCCGGCAGCGCGAACTTCCATGCCGCCATGATGGCCGGGTCGAGCAGGTCTCGCTCGTAGCCCTCGTCCATCGCCGACGTGGCCCACATGACGAGGTCCGTGCCGCCCTTGGCGTTCTGAAGGTACTGCGCGGGGAACTTGCCGGTGAGGAGCTCGAGGAGTACGACGCCGAGGCAGTAGACGTCGGCCATGGCACTCACGGGGTGGCCGGCGACGCACTCGGGGGCGCGGTACGCGAACAGGGAGTTCGGTGACTGCATGTGGCTGATGAGGCCCGAGAAGCCGAAGTCGACGAGGAGCGGCTCGAAGTCCGGCGCGAGCAGGATGTTTGCCGACTTGAGGTTGCCGTGGGGCGCCTCGTGTCCGGCGAGCGCCGTGTGGAGGAACGCCGTGCCACGCGCGACGCCGACTGCCACCTTGAGCCGCGTCGGCCAGTCTAGCGCCGCGTAGTCCATGCCCCGGTCGCCGTGGAGCACGTACAGCAGGCTGCCCTTGGGGATGTACTCGTACACCAGCAGCTTCTCGTCCTTGCGGTAGTGGTACGCCAGCGGCGGCAGCAGGTTGGCGTGCCGCATCGCGCCGAGACGCTTTATCTCGGCTTCGAACGCGTCCTTGGTCGCCCGGTTCATGTCGCGGGAGCGCTTGACGACGACGGCCACGCCGTTGGCCATCACCGCCTTGTACGCCGACCCGAGCCCGCCGCCGCTGCCGATCACCTCGGCCGCCGCCTTCATCAGGTCGGTGAGCCCGAACGCGCCTTTGCTCTCGTTCACCATGACCAGATCCCCGCCGGACCTGCTGCCCAGATCGTCCACCTTCGCGGCAGAAGCGGCGCGCCGGTGTCCAAGCCCGCCGAGCGACGCCGCTGCCCTCCTCCCGAGCCACGACGAGCTCCGCTTCTGCGGTGCCGACGCTTGCTGCTTGACGGCCACGTACTGGGGAAGCTTCTCCTCGAGGCCCTCCATGTCGAGCTTGTGGGCACGGCTGCTGCTGGGAAGGCTGCTGCAGAGGCGCATGGCGATGACCATCACGACGGCCAAGAGAAGCAGCGTGGTGAGCACCATGATCGCCCGCCTAGACGTGCTGGTCACGGTCTGCTCGCGCTTGCACTGCTTCACACGGGTCGGCACGAAACAGAGGTACTCGTTGCCGTCGAACCTGCTGGCGTTGAACTTCCGGAACGCCTCCGGGACGATGCCCTCGAGGTCATTGTCGGACACGTTGAGCGACTTGAGCGCCGGCGGCGGCACGGCGGGGAGCTCCCCCGTGAAGGCGTTGTGATCGAGGTGGAGCTCGAGGAGGGACGTGGCCTGTGAGATGGAAGCTGGAATGGAGCCGGACAGCTGGTTGCCATTGAGCCAGAGCTTCTTGAGGTGGCTGAGGTTGGCGAAGAAGTCGTCGGGGATGGTGCCGGAGAACTGGTTGTCGGAGAGGTACATCGACTTGAGCGCCTTGATCTGGTGGAAGGCCGGGAGTGGGCCGGAGAAGTTGTTCCTGGCGAAGGAGATGGACCTGAGGCTCGGGAAGCTGGAGAGCGCGTCGACTTCGATGGCGCCGCCGAGCTCGAGGCCGCTCAGGCGGAGGCCGGTCACCACTCCGCCGCGGGAGCACACCACGCCATGCCAGTGGTGCGACCCCGGCGCGCAGGGGGACTTGCTGCCTTCCTTGTCGGTGATGAGCCACGACGAGAGCGACGAGGAGTTGGTGAAGGACTTTTTCAGCAGCATCAGCGCGTCCACGTCGGTCATGTTGTTCTCCGCAGCGACGGCGGCTGCTAGGAGGGCTGCGGCAATGGCGACGGCGAGGAGGAGGCGGTGGCTAGACGGGGCCATGGCGTGAGGGGGGGGGGGGGGGGGGGGGGGGGGGGGGGGGGAGCGGAAAGGGGAGGCGTCGGCCGCGCGACCCTAAGGTTGGGAGGATGGTTGCACGGGTGGTTTTGCTTTCTCGATCGAGGCTCAGTTTCTTCGGCTGCAGACGAGGCTGCCCGGAATAGGCAGGCAGCCGAGGATGGCGGGAAGGCGCATGCGCTCGTGTGAGGACGTTAAGAGCAAGAGCCAGCTCACCAAACAAACAAAACATCTCTAGCAGACTTGTATTTCTGCTATCCTATCTTCTGCTAGCTAGTTTATTTTTTCCTACCATTTCCCCATAGCATCTTTGTCAAATTTTACTTGATAAATCATGCAATTTGTCAACTCTTAAAACATTATGCCGAGCATCTCCAACAGTTTGGCAATTTCGGTTTAACAAAACATGAAATTTGTCAACTCTAAAATACAAATGCCAAAGATAAAAAGATGTGAACTCCAACAGTTCCTCATATTGACTTAGCAAAAATGTATCGCCCTTTTCAAGGGCACTAAAATGTCAAGTGCGGACTCCTATTTGTAACTTTGACAAAAATGTCAAGCCCAAATGTCAAACTGTTGGCCATCATTTTTTTAATTTTTTTGACAAAAATTAGATATGCCAAGTTTAAATGTTGAACAGTTGGAGTTGCTCAAAAAAAAAGAGGCTATCTCCAAGATATTGCTATTTTAGACTTGACAAATTAAAAAAAAAGTCCACAAATTTATCCTTAAATATCATAGATAAATGCAACAGTAAAACCATTCTACTAAAAACTATTATATTATTATTCCACTCTATAGATCTACTCATGAGGATTCCAAAAAGTCTTCATTTACTATTTTACGATTTTTCTATAAATTACTCCAAATTTTTAGCCATTTAAACGTATATAACAAAAAGGGTTTTACATCGGGAAACCTGAACTTCTCAGAAACCAAATAATTTCAGATCTATAAACTCTTCTCTCTGGAACTTTTATAAAGTGAACACAATAAATAGTTTCTGCTTATAAAGTGAAGTCGTATACGCGTATATGCATCGGGAGGAAAGATTTGTCAAGTTTCTATTTTTGCCAAGTTATGATACCAAATTGTTGGAGAATGTTTTTTCATGTTTTGCCAAAAAATTATAGATGCCAAGTTAATTTGGCAAACTCTTAGAGATGTTCACACTCTCCAACAAACTCTATATTCTTCTTATCTATATAAAATTATTAGAGATTTGGTCAAAAACAATATCCTCCAATAATTTTGAAATTAGATCTCCAAATATTATGACTCTCTGTTCTGTATTTCTGCAAATATAAAGCGGATGGAAATATGTACAGAAGTTGTCGGGGATGGAAAAATATGAAGAAACGATTTTGATTCAAATGACTCCAAATAAAAATTTATAAAATAAACTTAAGAAAGACTTTTGGAGATGCTTTTATTCTTATACTGTTATTTTCTACCCTGACGGCTAGCTTCACCCAATATACATGACTCTAGATCCGTCCCCTAAGAGCATCTTCAAAAGTCTTTATAAAATATACTCTCTAAATCATAATTTAGAAAGTCATTTTAGTAAAAATCGTTTTCTATATCTTTATATTCTTCAACAACTTTTCTATATCTCATGCGCAATCTAGAGAGTCATTCTCGTCTTCTATATTTGGCTAGCGAAAAACCCGGAATAGAAGATAGCTATATTTGCATAATCATTTACAAAAGCTGTTGGAGTATGTTTTTTCAACAAAAAATTTTATTTCTAGTATTTATGAACAAAATAGAGAGTCTCTTGGAGACTCTAAATTATCACTAGATTGTTTTTTTTTATAGATTGTTGCTATCTTGACTGACGACTTCAGTCAGCTGTAGCTGATTTTCTACCTCCAATCAACCACTTGCACTTTAAGTAGATTCTTAAACATGTCTGAGGGTAATAAAATATAGGGGTTTTTTGTATTCATGTCATTACAATTTTCGAACTTTGGAAAAATGTCATTACAATTTGTCTATTTTGAAGCGTACCATTATAATTCTTCGCTTCCCATAAAAATGTCATGGAATATGTATGAAAACGCCTTGGACCCAGTTGCAGGCGTATATGAATACATATACTCATTGCAGCTCACTCTCCCATGTCACTTACGCGCGGGCTCCACATGTCATTTTCTTCTTCCTCCTCTTTCCATCGCCGAGCAGTTCTGTCGAGCTGACGTTTTAGTGGCAGTAGCGGGTGCGCAGCAGCACGCGGGAACACAGAGCTCTAGGTCTGGGTTGTGTGCGGAGCTCGGCACGGGATCTCCCGGCCTGGGTGGTGCGCGGGGCAAGCGGCCGGGGAGCTGAGCCGTGTGCCGCTCATATCTTGGCCGTGTTGCTGCTCGGGGAACCTCATCAGCGTGGAGCTTGCTTGCGTGCTGCTCGCCTCGTGGGTATGTGCTGCTGCTGTGTTCGCCTGGGCCGCGAGCTCCGTGCTGGCGTGCTGGCCGCGTGCTCCGCCGACCGCACACACGCGAGCTGCTGCGCATCTGCTGCTCGCTTGGGCAGCGAGCTCTGTGTTGCCGCGTACTCCGCCGACGGCACACCCGCGTGCTGCGCTGCGCACCTGCTGCTGCCACCTGAAATGCCGGCTCGACAGCGACGGCGGCGATGCTGCTCGACTATGGAAGATGGCGAGAGGAGGAAGAAGAAGATGACATGTGGGACCCGTGCGTCAATGACATGGGAGAGGGGGTTGTAATGAGTATACGTATTCATATACGCCTGTAACTGGACCTAAGTCGTTTTCATATGTATTCCATGATATTTTTATGAGAAGCGAAGAATTGTAATGGTACGCTTTAAAATAGACGAATTGTAATGGCGTTTCTCCAAAGTTCGAAAATTGTAATGGTATGAATCCAAAAAACCCTAAAAATATTAGGAACATCTACCCTAATTAGTGTAAATTCCCACTCGTTCCTTTATACAATTACAAAAAAAAAAAAACACAATCCTTTTGGAAACTACATAAATGTGGATGGATTGAGATATATCATACAAAACTGCAGAACAAAAACAGAGGCAAAACTAAATTTTTAGGAGCTAAGGATGTAGAAATATGGGTGCAAGTTTCTCGCTCAGTAGCTTGCTGACTCGAGAGGTCAAAAATAACCATGGGATAATTCCAACCTGCATCAGCACAATGAGATATTGCGCGTCAATATAACTACCTTTTTTCTGGAAAAAAACAGACTTATTGATGCAAAAAATATATTTGGCTTGTCACAGGATGTATCATGTAACAAAAAGATTCACCAGAATGACTCGGTTCACATGGCTCTCACAATGAATGTAGTCGCTACTACTAGTAGGGCTTATTAGATTGGAGCTTTGTTGGTAATCAAAATTTTCACGGGTGGAATCTAATGCTTAAATGCCTGGGACAATTCTGTTCTATCTTTTCAGCTCCGCTTCCAACTTTGTTAGTCAAAGAGAGATAACCTCACAAATTCTGCTCAAGAAAAAAAAAGAGAGTTGAAGGCTAACTCTAGATCTTTTGTGGAACATGTAAAGAGGCACTCTAGAAACCCCAAGTTTATTTTGAGCTGCACCATGATGAAGTTGGTGGAGCAGTCCCCAAACAGACTCTAAAAATGATGGACTCCTATAATATAACTATTTTCTTTCTTAATGCCCACCATTTGGAGCTTATTAGAAGTTAGAAATAAGACATCACCATGCCTAATTGGCAACCTTAACCGTTTATCCTGTACAGTGAGTAGCGACTCTCAGTTTCGATCAGAATAGGTGTTACTTTTAACAGAGGATAAGCCAAGAACTTTTAAACACATGGAGTCCCAAGCTAAAAGTTCAGTGTTACTTACCACAACACGGCCTGTAGAAGCATCTACACCTCTCCAGGAAAACATCCTCCCTGAGATTCCCTTTAAATTATTACTTCCGAAGACTTATGATTGTATAGTATATAATAAATTAGATTCAATAAACAAAAAGGGGACATATTTAACATCAGGAGAAATCTACAGTAGTACTCCCCTTAGTCCAAAAATGATAGGCATATTCTGATCAGGGAAAAGTCATATAAATTAGACTTTAACCCTTAATTTCAATTAGAAGATATTTCCATTTGCTAAAGAACCAATATCAACCGAAACGCCAATTCTCGTAATGCAAGTTTTATGCCAAACTTGAGTATAGTTTCAATAACTTTTGGTCAAAATTTACAGAAGTTGACTTTTCCATGTATAAAATATATTGATCATTTTAGGAGGGAGGGGTTCTAGTCTTCCATACAAGAAATGTGAGTTCATAACTCATTGTTTTGTTGTCTGAAAATATTCAGTCTTGATCTAATTAGTAAAAACCATTATCTGCAGTGTATTCTTCTAATTACTAATCATTATCTGCAATTTTAAGCTCATTTTCAATACTATAAGCTATAGAAAAGGGGAACATGGTTTCTGTAGTAGGCATACAGTTACTTTTTCGGTTTATATTGTAAACGTTACAAAAACATTTTTTCCCAATTTGATTAACAAACTAATACTATACAATGAAATGTGCGAATACCAGGAAATTAACAAGGCTGCAGAACAAGTTGCTAGCTAGGTGAAGGGCATACCGAAGGGCTGGAGAAGGTGCTTAGGAACAGTAGTTACTGGAGTACTCCAAAACCACAGAATGAGCACACCATAGATTAGAACCTGCATGCGGATTTGATGAGACTCCTCAAACTGTATATAGAAAATACTCCAGTTGAGAGCATAAACTACACGAATCATGAAGCACCTTTGTAGCCAGCAGAACTTTTCCATACTGTTCATATAAAGACTACTTCCCTTTAATGTTCAGCTCTTGCACTATAAAATGGACAAAAGGAAGAGTTCAGCAACCGGATCGAGAAACAAGAACAGCAAGAACCCAAGCACTGTCTGAGGAATTCAACACTTACTTTTCGCCAACTCCTTCTCTTTAGCACCAGCCAACCGCTTCAGTTTTGCGGCTTGCGCAAACGTTGAGGGCCTGCAGCACAAAAAGGTTACAATAACAGCTGTATATCAGAATGGCCAAATCATAAGAGAACACTATCCAGATTCCCTACGTTGAAAAAGCACTAGCCTCCTTGAGAAGTTCCGTGATCTGCACACGCAGTTTGAGCTGTTCATCAGAAATTGATCCCCTCTGCAACAACATCAACAGGCCAGGACAACATTAATGGAACAGAACTAGCTGAAAAAAATGTCGGAATTGCAGTAGGTGGCAGATCCAATATTCACGGAGGCAGATTTTTTCCCCGTGAAAGATTCATTCGAACCACCTCAATTCATCCAAAATAAAATATTTCTACCCAAAAGAATAATCTTGAACAAGAGAGAGAAAAGCGCAGAGTTTTCTTGGCAGTAGGCACCGCACCGACCCTCTTCACGAGGTCGAGCATGCACTCCAGCATATGGAGCGCACAAACGAGGAGGAAGACGAAGATGGCAGATGGGGACATTGTTGCCGGCGACGACCGACCTGGTCCGGTCGGGGGCCGGGGGTTCTTTTGGGGTGGGGGGTGGGGGGGGGGGGGGGGGGCAATGAATGCTCAGCGAAACAAAAAATAGATGTAATAAGGGTCGAGTTTCATGTACATTAAATAGGGTGTCACGTCAGCAGATTTGTAGTTTTTATATGAAACAATGAGGAGAGAGTGGAAAAGTTTCATGGTGATGAAACTATACAGCGTTGTTTCCAAAACGTTAGAAACCGTATGAAACCCCAATTGAGAGTCTTTTTTAGTTTCATGGGATGCATTCAAAGTAAATGTATGGTGGAGATAAAAGAGAAAAGAAAGAGAGATACATTGATAACCGCATAAAACTATCAATGAAACTACATTGAGAGAGAGACTCATTTCATGTTAAGTTTTATACAACTAGGTAAGAGCGCGGTGAAACATACCATTGAGACTGGCCTAAGTGTCATTATAAAAGTGAGAATAGGATTGGGTAATCAATTCGGCAACATATTATATGCAACATAGTTTCGTATGTGTAACCTATGCAACCATCAATTAAGGTTACATAATCTAGATCCAACGTCCGAAGTTTTTTATCACTTAAACCTAGTGCTAACCAGTGGCTGTAAAAGTCATGCAATATCAAGTAATGCATGGAGTGTAAATAGTGAGTTTCCACTTGAAAAGGACCAACCTAAAATTGTTGAAATCCTAAACCATGACACGGCGGTATAAGCTAGATAGGATTTACCCCGTCAGCATTTCCAAAATTTTACCTAGGCAAGATATGCTCTATTTGTAAGATAATAAATGTCATTCGTTATATAATGGTAAATATGTAAAATTCTCTGCCTGAGCGTGGTATTCACCCTGCAGAACGAGACAGGTCATGTGCACACGTGGATAAATCGTGGCCGTTGGTTCTGCAGTCTCGTCACTGCTCAACGGCAAAACTGGATAGTTATCAGACACGTGAGCTGAGCTGAGCAGAAGGTAGAGGTACCAAACTACTCCCAAAAAGAAGCCACCAGGCAAAATAATCCATGGCGCTCTCGACCGCGGAGGAGAAGAAGACGGCGGCGGAGATCGTCGCCGCTCTGGATCTGCACCGTCACCCCGATGGCGGGTTCTACCTGGAGACCTTCCGTGACCCTCAATCACACTCCCCACGTCCGCTCTCCCGCCCCGCTGTAAGCTTAGATAACTCGCCGCAACTTTTAAGCTTTTGATTGACTAGGTATCTTGATTGATCTCAAGTTTCCTTTTTTAGATCTAGTTTTACCTGCACACATAGAGATTTACGAAGGATGAACCTGGTTATTTGTTGCAAGTAGTTGTAGCCGGTGGCCGTTTTGTGGATAAGGGTGGCAAGGCCTCGGTTGATGGTAGATTTGTTTTTATAGCTCCATGCTTCAGAGTTTGTTTAGTTTTTATCAAAAGTGGCATAAATTCGTTCGAATAAATGCATGATCTGATGATCATGTGCTGTTAGTGCACATTCGGATCCTCAAAATGGTTTAGTCCTTGGAAGGAAGCCAAATCAGCCTTTTGTTTGGCTATGTCACGGCTGCAGATTCTTTAGGCATTAGTGCTGCGCTCAGTGATTCAGGTTCTCCCAACTGATTGGGAAGTGCAAATTGCTGCCATTAGCTCCAAGATGGTTCCTGACACTTGTCTTATCTGGAATAATACTTAATCATAACTTCAAAATTCAATCATAATACCTTATTGTTACAATGAAAATTGAGGTCTGAATTTTTATGGGCTTGCTGTTAATTTCAACTAGAAGATATCCTGAATTTGCATTGCAGTATAGCTTATAGGAACTACCATGTATGATTTCCATGCCTCTAAATTGGATGGTTAAAGAAATTGGTAGGATTGGCAGCAGCCATCAGTAACCTGTTGTTTGAACAAGTTTTCATGTAACCTTGCAGCTGGATCCTGCTGATTTCTAAACTATAAATATGCTTGACTTGCTGAGCATATCTACTAAACATTGATTGTACCATGGTTGACCTGGATTTGTCTGTATTATTTTTTTCCCTAATTCACTAATGTTATGTACTTATGTTTCAATCGTTGTAGATAAGGTTGATCGAGCCGTGAGTAGTGCCATCTATTTCCTACTGCCTGCTGGGGAGATTGCTAGGTTGCACCGTATCCCTTGTGCTGAAACCTGGCATTACTACCTAGGAGAACCTCTCACGGTCTGCAGACTTATCTGAAAAATGACACATCTGATTCTTTAAAACGCTGCTCAGATCATCCATCCATCCATTGATTCATTCATTCAGGTATTTGAGGTGCACAATGATGGACAAATCAAGACGACTGTCATTGGTCCTGATCTGCGACAGGGCCAGAGACCACAGTACACAGTTCCTCCAAACATATGGTTTGGGGCCTTCTTGACCTTCGACCTTGAATCCTTTACTGAAGATGGAAGTGTGTTTGTCAAGACTCCTGGAAGAGACCCTGAACGGCATTATTCGTTCGTTGGTGTAACCTGTGCTCCAGCGTTCCAGTTTGAGGACAATGAACTTGCAACACGTGAGGACATTAAAGCTTTGGCTCCTAAGGCAGAAGCTTTCATCAATTACCTCGTACCATCTTAGATTGCCAAGTGCAATTAGCTTGTTCTTCATGCTGTCCTAAGCACGCATTTCATTTAGAGGAGAGTTCATGACCAACTTCATGTGCCAATTTGCTCAAGTAGCTGCTGAAAATCGCTGTATGGTATCCAGATGACTTATACTCGCAAAATCAGTTCTGTATGGAAGTTGATGTTCCTTTTATAGTTTGCCATGGGGATTTCATTCGCTGTGATTTGGGCAGGAAGATGAAACACCATGTTTAACCAGCTACCCGTACTTCAGCGAGAGTTTTTATGCGTGGAGTTTTTCCAGTTTCGTTCGAAGCTCCCATTTTTGCGCAACAATATTGTGTGTTGCTTGTTGGTGTTGACACGAAAGCGAACACAATGGGGCAATTGACTGAGTGTAACTTCCTGATCCTATCCGACTGAGTGTAAGTTCTACTAGCTCACATAATATTTACCTTAGCTAGCATATGCGTAGGATGACGAGAGTAATATTTTTATATCTTACAATGGGTTCTAAAGAAGCCACAAGACAATAATTTATGTGGATACTACGTTTGCGAGTTTCTCACGGTGTATGTAAGAAAAACTCTTATAGAGAAACAAAAATTATGTAATATGTATATATAATAAACCATTTTATTTATTTGTTGCTATTAAATAAATCTTATGTATATTAATATCTCTTTTCTTTAATGTAAATTGAAGGATATATGGTTGAAGCAACAAGTGTTGGATAAGGTTCGCCTCAAAGGAACTTAAGAGACAATTGCAGGATTTCTTATCGACGTGTGTATGACATTTAAGTGGTGAGCAGTTGTGTCGTAATACAAAGATGAATGGATAATGATGTAAATTTTATGTGCATATATATATATATTATACTTATATATATAGCTCCATAATATATTTATATAGAGAGTTCCATATTTTATTTGTGTCTGCAATGCTTGAAACTGAATTATAAGTGCACGGATATATATATTAGCAGCGAAGAATACATATTTGAAAACCTAATCTAACTGTAAAACCAAATTCAGTAATACAAAAATCAGTAAAAAAAAGACCTTTAGTCTCGGTTGGTAATACCAGCCGAGACTAAAAGGTCCAGCGCCGTGGCCATGCCTGGCGGACCTTTTATTACCGATGAAGACTAAAGGTATGACTTTTATTACCAACCGGGACTAAAGCAACCTTTAGTCCCGGGCTTGGGAACCGGGACTAAAGATGAGACATTTAGTACCGAATTCTTAGTCCCGGTTCAGGCACCGGGACTAAAAGTCTTTTTCCACCCGGGTTAAAAGACCCTTGTGTAGCAGTGTCCGGTTGGTTCCACAAACCGGGACTAAACCTTTAATCCCGGTTGGTAACAAAGTCTCTCCTGCAGGAGTGACTTACCAACCAGGACTAAAGACCTCTTTGGTCCCGGACGCAATTTCCGCTGGGACTAAAGCTCATTTCTGATATCGACGAAAAGTCTATTCTATAGTAGTGTGTGTGCGATCTGTTGTTCTCGTCTCGTTCTTGTTTAGAGCGAAGTGCTGATAACATGTTAGAAGTGAATAAACGAAAGCGACAATTATGGCAGGATAACGAGTCAGCTCGGCTCCTTTTGGCTCGTTAGGATAACGAGCTAGCTCGGCTCGGCTCGTTATCCTAACGAGCTAGAAAGTCAGCTCGGCTCATTGAAAGCTCGAGCTGGCTCGTTAAGCTTGCGAGCCAGGTATAAAAAAAAATCACAATGGAATATTTGCATTTATCTATAGTTTAATAATGGTAATAATATAAAAATAAAATATTCAACCATCTTAAATTGAACAAAAAAATAATATAAGCTAACATATATACTATAATATACTAATATACAAAAAAATAATATAAGTTTTGCTACTTTTTCCTTTAAAAGTGTGGCTAGTTTGGCTCGTGAGCTGGCTCGAGTTGGCTCGTTATAGCTAACGAGCTAAAATCTTAGCTTGGCTCGGCTCAATATCTTAACGAGCCGAGTCAAGCCGAGCTAGCCACGAGTCGAGCTAGCCACGAGCCGAGCGAGCTAACGAGCTTTGAGTTTTTCGTCCAGCCTTAGCGACAATGACCAAATGAGGAATGACCGATTGGTCTCATGTTGAACAAATATATGTATATATACAAGCCCAAGGAGTATATGTCTATTGGTGAAAGTGAGTCTATTGGTGAAGGGGTGCCTCTACGAATTTCTACAGTGAATCTATTAATCACTAAATATCTTATCTAGAGCTCCATCGAACGGCACAAATTCCATATCATACATGATAATAATTTAATTCCATGTATTCATACATTCTTAATAAGCTAATTTTTAAGCATTTTTGGAGGGGGGCTCTCGTGGATGGAGCTACATGTTTTAAGGTAGCTTTCCACGCATGAAGTTAAACTCTTTAGTCTTTAGTATTGCTTGTTTTTTTGAGTAAAAAAACAACTTTATTGCTAGTATGTTATAATTGCACAAAGAAACATCTCCTAAGATTTTGGTGTTTAATACAAATAAGGCTATGACTAATACGTACACTGGGGAGTGGGGACCCTACTTTTCTTTAGATCCTCGGAACCAGTGAATCTACCTACGACGATACATACACTGGAGGTGTGTATCAATGTTGTTGAGATTTGCAACGTGTCTGTCAATCCAGTGGCGAAGCTAGAGAAAAATTAAGGGAGTACACTTGTCTTGTGGGTATATAGACTTATATCATGGAGGTGTCAATATGGTAAAAAATTTGATCAATATAGTTGTTTTTCAAAATTTTGAGGGTGCATAGGCACCCCTAGTAACAACACAGCTTCGCCCCTGCGTCAATCTGCGGTATACGTACACTAGTTGTTGGCAGATGACAGGTGTGTACCAGGCTCCATGCAACTTCGCGGTGTATAATGGTATTAAAAGCACTAATGTATACTAGTTACAGACATATAGTTGTTGTGTCATCGTCCAAGTTCTATATACGGTACACCTACATCATGCATGGTAAGCAATACTTGGCTGCTCATCATCCGATCTGATATCCCACACGCGCTGCTCAGCTCCCCCTGCTCGATCTAGTATGTCGGGCCTGTCTCCACCCATCCACGCCCCAGTGGCGCAGCCAGGGGGTGACAGCAGGGGCCACGACCCCCCTATGCGGCCAAAATTTGTTGACCCCCCTGTGCGGCCAAGCTTAGCATGCAGGGCTCTACAGATCTCCATCCTGTGATTTCTGTCAGATTTAGAAGCATCATGGCTGCTTTCCGTGGTATTTTTCTGGCCTATGCTATCGATGATAGTGAGACAGGCAAGAAGCAAATCAAAGTGTAGAGTTCTCAGTGCAAAAGTATTTTTTCGTTTTATCAAACGAATAATAGCAAACTCTTGGAGAACATCTATCTTTTTTTACTTGGCATATATTTTATTAAGTTGTCAAATCATAAGATGTGGCAAGTATATTTTAGCAAACTCTTGAAAATACTCTATATTATTGTTACTGTTAAGATTATTATTATCGTAATCGTTGTCGTTGTGCGACACCGTACCATCAGGCTGCCTAACGAACGATTGACGACGTTGCAAGAAAAACAAAAAAAAAGGAACCATTGACAATTACTCCCTCTGTCTAAAAAAGGATGACGTTTTAGGTGTTTGTACTACGAGTTTAACTTGTTTTTATTAAAAATACGTGAAACACTTAAATTTATAATTAAATTTATTAAAAAACTAGATTCAAATATGTTTTCCAGAAAACGAAAATGTCTTTCTTTTTAGGACAGAGGGAATAGACATGGCGATGTGTGCTCTAGACTCTAGTGTTGGTGTACGGTCATGGTGAGCTTGTTGGATGGTCTCCCCGAATTTGTGTGGTGAGATGATGAGCGTACGAATGATCCAGTTCGATGGCTGACAACCATGTACTAGTATACGATCGTTTGGAAGGCACTTGGGACAGCTGGCCGGTGGCGACGCCATTCCCCCTTCTTTTTTAAAGATCATCCGTACTTGATTCGCAGCACCAGATTAAACGGCGCGCTTTGTACACTGAATGCCTCACATGGTTTGGTTGAAATTCAGCAGTAAAAGTGTTTTGCAGTATCTGTCCGACCCATATTATATTGTTGCGTAAACGGTGAACTTTTTCATTAATTGGATATTGTTGCACTGGATACCTACTGATTTGGCACTAAATCTAATGAGATATTTTTTTTATCAAGATGGAATGCTAAAATTTATTTCTGTCACAAATGAATGCAATTCTGAAACAATTTCATAGTTGATTTACTGTACATCAATTATAGATTAAAGCGTATAAATATTTTTTATATCAAATAAACATAATTACATTAATTACAAAATGTATTTTTATAATAAATTAGTTTAGAGATATAAATGTAAATATTGTTTATTAAAAAAACTAGTTACACCTGAAGCATTTTAACTAACATGTATAACATAGTTGTATTTTTCGGACAGAGATAGTATAAGTTGGCAGTTATGTATTACATGGACTATGCTCTTTATGTCTTGTTTAGCAACTCAAGCACACAGTGTAGTTCCTGACACAAGAACCATCCATTAGTCAAACCTATTTCACATTCACGTAATTGGTTTATATGAACCTATTACTTAACGAGTCATGTGTTTTTAATACAAAATACTCACATCGCTTTCAAATCATGTATTCTTTCGCATTTGTCAGCGCAACGTGTGGCAGAATACCAATATGCAATGACCAAAAGCCAGCTTCACTGAACATACACTCCAACCAACACACGTTGGCTAATTTTACACCAAACTCTTGACCACCATGAAGTTTTGACTTGCAACTCGACTAAACCCCTCCAAGATTAGCGCTACGTAGACACTCAGCACAAAGACAGCCCCTTTTCCATGCAAATCCAACTATTCATTATAAATAAAACAAAATTAAATTGAGAATCGACGCATGCAAATACAACTACATATTTATTATTAAAAAAATCAATGAGAATAAAAAAATTTATGTGATAAGCAAGCGTACTTGATAGAAAACTTTGATTTAAATTACGGTACCCTCCAAAAATGGAGAATATACCCTTAAAAAATACTTTGATTTGAATTGTGGGGCCCTCCAAAAATGGAGAATCCCCTTCAAAAATTAGCGTATGCTGCTATTTGCGGCGCACACACGGTATTCTTTAGTAAAAGGCGAAAGAATAGTTCGCTATGTGTTCACCGCGCAGCTGCGTGCCTTCTTAAGGGTGCCCTGGCCCTCCTTATATCCCTCTCCCTGAGTCTGCAACTGAGCTAGAGTAGCGAGGTGGTGCTAAACCTTGACTGACTCACGCGTCCTGCTTTGCGGCCGCAGCTGCGCGACACGAATTGGGCCTGGCCCATTGCTCCATGAGAGTGCAATTCACTCCCCACAGTGATTGCTGCTAGGCCGGCCCAGCACAAGATGAACCGTCACCTCCGTGAGAGTGCCATTTCTTGCTCGTTCTCAACCTTTGCACATGTTTTCTTTTTCTAGACTAATAGACATTTGGAGGTTGAAGGAAAAGCTGAGTACAAGTTTTATAATAGAAATAGAAAACTACTAAGTCACCAAAGCGCATCACATGTTCACGTCAGAATGTCGATATGTATATTAGTTGGAGAATAAATAACTTTTTTATAGTATTTAAATATGTGGCTTTTAGTTCAAGTGTTGCCTAGAAAGGGTAGAAAGAGGATTAGATAACTATAATAAGTATTTTATAAATTATTACAAATACAGCTTTCCGTAGCACTCGGTACTGATTTTATCGTATTTCTTTTCCATATAGTTACATTGCGTCCGGCCTTTATCTTTTTTTTTAAAGAAAAAAGATGCTAGACATTCTTGATCATGGGAGGAATAAGTGTAGCTCCTACCAACTCATCAATGATACTAACTAGGACAATACATGTGCTCCGCTGCGTGCGTCTGTAGTATGTGAAAAAAGAAAGAAAGAAAAGGAATGAGAAAAAAATAGCACAGATGCTCACAGAGAAAACAAAAGCAAAGGAAAAGATGAGTGAAAAAAAGGGAAAACGCAGATTAAATGAAAATGCAAGCAAAAGAAACTAAAGGAACCAGCTGTGTAGCCTAGAGAGGTAAGGATAATAAATGGTTTCTACAATTAAAATAAAACCGCAGAATCAAAATAAACTTACACGTTTGGTTTCAGGACAAGGTTGAATGTGATATATATCCATGGATTTCTGGATATGGTTATTCATGTAGCGTGTTTGATTGATTGGATAGGACAAGTCATTTTTCCGTTTGGTTGGATGGATATCTGTTGGAGGGGCCAAAATGATTTATTTTTTATGTTTGGTTGGATGAACAAGGATATTCATGTTGATTATGTCATATGAGACCCATTTGTCATTTGTTTATTTATTGTCAAAACATAATCATGTGAGATCTTATTTGTAGATTTAATAAAACAGACACAATGATGTAATCATATCACAAATTAGATAAAATGGTTTAGGAGATAAAATCGTTTCATGGTTGCATGCAATCATTGATTGTTGTTGCCACGTGCGCCGCCACTTTTCAAGTCCCTCACACACCACCACACATGTATATTTGTGCGCGTCTTGATTATTTTTCCAAGTGTAAAAAGATATGGAGTTAGTGTATCTTTCTGCACACCGAAAGATAGGGTGTTGTGATGGGAAGTTGTTAGATAAAACTTGTTCAGTCCTACCAAAACCAAAATTGCAAATGGGTTCTAGAAACTCTTAGAGATGCTCTAACCTACTGGCTCTTATTAACCCATAATTAACGTAACTCTTGGAGATGTTCTAACCTACTGACTCTTATTAACCCATAGTTGAAGTCTTGGAGATGGTTTAACCCGCTGGCTCTTATTAACACATAATTAATGTCTGTTTAGTTCTCTTATTTGGTATCTATAAAACTTAGGCCAATAGAGATTTTATAGGAGTTTCATAAATACTAACATTAATAAGCTAACATGGCTGGTACAGATGAAGAGAGATGGCTAAGATGAAGCAAGATGATAAAAAAATCATGGACTTTATGGAGATAAAATAATCTACATTGTTCCCAATACGTGAAAGTAGACATAAACCCCATTAGACTAGCCTTATTACCCCATAGATCCGAATATCTTCTTACTTGGGACTCGTAAGTTATTTGGATACATAGATTAAAAAGAAGAACAAGTTGAACTGAGGCTAAAGTATAACCCACCCGAGTCGCTGGACTTAGACTGAAGTTTAACCCACCGGTTTGGATACCTCATAGCCGCGAGTCTGCGACTATAAAGATCCAAACGTCTCCTAGTCCTAGCAGAGGGCAGAGGGCTTCCAGTGCTACCGAAAAGCAGAGCTCGTTACCAAAACGTTCGGCAAAAGAAGCCGCAAGATCATCGTGATTCGTGAACCCTCATTTCATTGGGGTACGGAACAGAAGTCCAGAATCAAGGAAACAGTAGAAGACAGAAAGGAAGCGTGTCACCCATAATAAAAATCCTTTGTAAAAGTAACTGAGTGCTCTCACTATCAGATGCTGACGTTTATACCCTGCGCCCCTACACACAGGTAGCCGTACTCGTGTGCACACAAATTCTAGCCGATTGTCCGGGACAGTATCAGCATGTTGAGATGAGCACCACAAAGCGATCGATTTCGTACCACTTCCACAACTATTGGCTGCAAACTACAGTAAGAGCCGGAGACGAAAGGCTCAAGACAGGACAGCCATCACATCTGACGCTCTCAGCACAATGTAGCCCGTGCCATCAGCGCCCTTGAACTCGCTCCCTGCATACTTGGAGTAGAGTACCGTGCTGCCCGCCGGCACTGACAGTGGCTGTCTCTTGCCTTCCTCGTCCAGAGGACCGGGCCAACAGCTACAACCTGCAACGATGAAACAGAACTTTAGCTACATGTATTCTGATGGCAATCTCTTTAACGGTCAGACTGTGAATACTTTGCTAGTGATGTCTCCTGTGCATGTATCTTGAGGTATCGAATCCTGCAAGCTGCAACTCACACAAGGTAATATATAAATTCTTATAGGCAAGCTGGTGGCAAGAACTCACCGTTCCGATGGACGGCTTCTCTTTAGCTGTTTCAGTGAGGATAAGGCCCCCAGGAGTTTTGTCTTCAGCTTCTGCAACCTGTCATGGCATGCCACGAGAAATGTAACTTTATAATACATGTTGTACAAGAGCAGAATATAATAAGAACAGGACAGACAACTCACAAAACTCCAACCCAAAATATAAACATCTATGACAATTGTTGCAACAGGAAAGAATGTATGAATACCTTGATGAGAACACGGTCATTGAGAGGCTTCATATCCTTCACATCATCTGTCTCAAGAATACCGATGATATCGTCTTCTTTGAGAATAAGATGCTTTGTGTCATTGAATTCAATCTCAGTCCCAGCATACTTTGAGTACACTACTTGCACTCCAGTCTAAAAGACAAAGGGATACACATTAAGGCCAAGCATTTCATGGGAAATGAAGGAAAGAGTGCCAAACAAAAAGCACTTAGGCAGTAGTACAGTAGTACACACATGAAAACTAGGTTGACAGCATTACATCATCCAACTTGTCGGCTAGTAAATTTAGACATACTTGCTATACTAAGCTCCAGCTAAGCTGCAGAAAGCAAGTTTGGTAAAACAAATTTCCTGCACAGGTTGAGCTTGGTTTATCCTAATCTCATTATGTTACCACAAGTCCATAACTTGAATGCAAAGCAGAGCATAATGGTAAAGGAACATATTTGTACGACTGGAAGTTCAATTCGTAAGCAACAAAAGATCCATTTGTGTATGTTCAAGCCTGCGCTACCCTTGGCCCCAATTAACACTAGTCATGAGGAACTAATACAAATTTGTCAGTTGCAATTATAATAAAACAGAATGCAAACATAACCCAATTTGTCCAAGGCGTAATGAATTCTTTATATGAAAATAGAAAACTGTATGTCCTTTTTGAGGAACAATGTTTTCAGTTAGACCAACCACCAACCAGGGATCAAGGACTGGATCCCAGGCCAACCTGCACTCCATTCCACCAAACTTTCTATAAGTACCAGTTACCAGATTAGCCTGAACTCATCCTGATGTGATGTGGATACGAGCAGCTCGTCTAACTACAACTCAGTGCAGTTCAGCAGTTCTATCCATCCAATTCAGGTGTAAGTTTTGTAAAGATCTAGAGAATTCCTATGTGCAAACCATATACTTTTTCGAAAAAGCTTGGGAAGGTTGTTTAAACACACAATAAAAAGTGTCGCGTCATAAAAAGCGTTGCAGACTGTATACACAAATTGCTTTGTAACTCCAAGTTAGCACGATTGAGATAGAGTAACTCCTGACTCTCCTTGCTAGAAACACTCACTTGAGCTTCTTGTGAGAGGAATCCTGAGCTATAAATAGGGAAAAAACCTGACAAGGGAGCAGCTGATCTCCATGTATTTAGAGATAAACTAGGGATAATAACTAACTATATATGCTGATGCTAATTTAGCAGTCTAGCACAAAGGAACTTCAGGGCTACTCAAACTCAGTTATACTATACAGCCTGTACCCATACACCATGTGACAAATTAGCTATATCTTCTGCTTTGCATTTCCAATGACTGCTCTAACTCAATCTCACAAGTACGGCTTGTATCTAAGCAACATGTAACAAATTAGCTATAAGAAAGAAAAGAATAGTTCGATAGTACAATTATCAGATGCACAGAGTACCTAGTAACACCAAGAAAAGTAGGATTATATAGATATCACATGACTTTTCCACAGAACACCTTCAACCTCCAATTTTAACATTCCCTTACCAATTCACCATTATAATTTAACAGAGAGTTCTTGTTTGTGCAACATGGATTAGACATTAAAAGTCACCAATCCACCAGGAACAATAATTTACCTCTATATCGACTGCTACTTTCTTGTCACCAATGGTCCTTCCTGCTCCAACTGCAACAACCTCACCTCCTTGTGGTTTAGTCTGTGCAGTAGATGGAAGCAAGATGCCACCAATTGTCTTCTCCTCTGTGGCACTAAGCTTCACAAGCACCCTATCTCCCAGAGGCTTCAGTGAAGTGTACTGCAACATGACATCACATTAAACTCAAATGCTGCAAACAAGCATAACTACGTTCTACAAAACACTTGCAAGTGAATCGTGAGCATTCAGGTTAAAATTGGGCGCACAGTACAACCCAAAGCCACAGAATATAAGGCTGTATACCTTTGGGGTGACGACAGTGGCAGCCTTCACGACCAGGCTACGGACCGAGCGCCTCGACGAGCAGACCCGGAGCGCTGCGGGCTGAGAGACTAGGCCCTTCTTCGTGAACGCCACAGCGGCGACTCCAGCACCAGAGAGCTGCACCGACGACATTCTCGTGTACTCTCTAAACGATTTAGAAACTGAAATTTTAGACAGACAATAGCTGAGTTTAATAAATTGGTCAAAAACCAACCTACAGTAATATCGAGGGCAATGCCACAACCATCGAAATCTCAATCGAAATACGAGAAATGACGGGAACTACGAGAAATAAGCGCCAATTTCTTTAGATTCGACCACATAAATAAAAGTAAACTTCATTAGTCAACCAATCCCCACACACACGCACACATCACACCTATAGCAGATCAGAGCCCACTCGATGCACGCCCACAGGAGAACTCGATTAAATCAAACGCGCCTCTTGCAGCACCAGACACCTAACTCTGAATCTACACACCCGTCCACAGAACGAGAAAAAGGACCCCAATCGAATCGGGGCACATCAAACCGACCCTCCCAATCCCGATCCTAAGCCCGCCAAATCCAACACCCAACAAGCGAGAATCCCAGCGGGTGGTACCTTATGGTTGGGGCCTGTGGCTGCTTCGGAATCCGGCTGCCGTGTGCGAGAAGCGAGTTGGGGTCAAACGAGCGGAGAGGTCGAGAGGATAAACCCTATGCTAGAAGAGTAGAGCAGCGGCGAGCTAAAGCCCAGCCCCCACTTTTTATCCCCAAACGCCAGCGCGTCCGCTGCGCCGTGGCCGCCCGGTTACCCTGCTCCGATTTGGGCTTAGCGCACGGGAGTTGGATTGATTTGACAGGGTAAGCTGCTCCGGAGGGGTACGGCACCGGCCTAAACCGAGCGCGGTTAACCGCTTTGCTTGGTTAGTTGGTTGGTGGTGCGTAGGGACCGGATGGTTCTAGAACGTCCTAGGGACTGCGTTTGAAATGGGGCAGACGCACGAGGGCAGCTGCTCGACTGAAAACATACACTTTTTATCCCAGAATGCACGCTAGCTCTGCATTTCTGCTACGTGACTACTGGAGTGTAGACATGGTTCAATAGTAAACATTTTCAAGCGTTATCATGGGCCCATCTAAGGGCGTCTCCAACAGTATAAGCTAGTACTAGCTTTTAAGCTAACTTATATAGTGGAGAGATTATCTTGAATATCGTGTTGTGAGAGAAAATTACTATGAGACTATCTCTTGAGTCTACGCTAGTCTTTTGTCTCTTGCATTATTTAGTGATAAAATTTACGAGCTAGACCATTGGAGACGCTCTAAGCTACAGAAAAATTAACAAGACTTTACTATATCCGATACTGAATCAATTTTTCAGTTGCAGATAGTCAATACAATTTCTAATTTTCTACTAGTACTTCAGTGGTGAAAGTAGCACACTGGAACAGTTACAATGGGGATTGCGAGTTGCAAAACCAACAATTACAGTTATACAGCACATATATACACTGAGATAATTAAACAATTCTGTTGGATTACAATGAACGTAGGTCCCAAAAGGCAGAGTACCTTCTCAACTTTAAAGAAGTCTTGTATCCCCCCACCCCCACCCAACATACATAAAAAAAGAAAGTAATATGATTATGTTGAGTAATTACCCGATTTCAGTGGAACAAAGCGTCATCTGTCAAGACCTCTAAAATATGGCAGCTTGCTGAACAACTTCTGCCACAAGTTTTTCACCGATTGTCAGTGAGTTGGCTCTAAGTAATACCTCATAATTAGTTAGACGTGTATTTCACTTCTTTAACCCTGACTCTTAGTATCATTTAAAAAATGGTAAGAAGCGTATTAGTATTTACGTCAGGCCCTCCATGCATTTGCGTCATCAGAAGCACTACAGGCTTGAGTTTGAGGAGGGATGCAACCAAGGTCACCATCCAAGCTCATTTGCTGTACTTCAACAGATGATAATATTTTAATGCTCTTGACACAGCTTACAAACTCCCTGCAGGTCAGGATTTTCAAATCATCAGAAATGGAACAGGTGAAGAAACACCATGGTAAGGATGTACCAAAAGAGATGAGAGAAGGAAACAGAAGTAGGAACTTACTCCCAGGGGTCATCCCCGACAAGGAGGATGTCATTTTCATGATCAACATAGACCAGCTTCCAATCCGTTCTGTAGGGGTCTTCAAGCTGCCCTTGAATACCAAACATGCATGCAAGATCATGCCGAAGATCTTCATAACCTCGGTATCGTGTTATATCAATTGATCTCCCAACAGATCCACGCTTTTGAACCTTCAAATCAAGACGAGTGTACATATGATTGCACTATTATTGGATAATGGCACCACTGGGTATCAGTTTGGCACATAGTAAGAATTGAGTAAATATAATGAGCAGAGTATTCAGTCCAAGACTGAAACAGGGTTGTAGAGCGGTAATGCTATCACAAACCTTAGTATAGACACTTCAAAACTCTCACCAATGCTATTTGTATGGGAGTAAATAATAATTCATCGTCCAGCTTAGAGCTACATGCACCCTACATCAGTTCACAAACTATCCCATTTATGCAATGCTGGAATGCAAACTCCAAGGTGGCACGCAAATATATATGTTTCTCAGTGCTATCCAAACGACTTTCTGAACACTAAGTATTCAACTATGCACCGATCAGTTCAACACAAAAGCTTAAGCTGATTGTGAATGGTGGAGAATTAACTTGTGCTTCAACACTATCCCTCAAATAAAGGCTCACTCTGGCCTCGTATGTGAAATAGGAGTGGGCAACAATTATTTTATTAATTGTGCTAGCCAGGATTGGAACTTGAGACCTTTAGCACTATTGCCATATTGAGTAGCATGCACCAAAGGTTTAGACCGTTGACTCTGTAGTACCATATTGAGTTGCATGAACCAACCAGTTTAGCCTAAAAGCTTAACAATGGAGAAGGGTGGACAATTCTTATACTTCAACATTGAGTATTACAATGATATCCACACCTATTTATTAGTTGGTGAAGACAAGGTTTTCTCATGAATTTGCAGGAAAATGTTCAAATTATTGTTAAGGAAATAAAGCGTAAAAAGGTAAGTTTTTATCAGTCCACTAGATGTACTTCTAAGAGAATATTAGAGTACTTCACGGTTTTGAGAGTATGCACATATTGACACATACAGGTATGCATAATAAATGCATTCTTAGTTTAAGTGTTACCAAGTAACCAACCTTGGTGAAGGTTCTCATCCGCTGTGTTTGACTATTCCACAAACCTTGGCTTGCCATTCCACCATCAGCAACAGCAACATCACTTGAACATCCAGGCTTAAAAGACATGTCAGGTACACCAAACGACTGGGAGCTGAATGCAGCAGAGGATAGCTCGTTCTCCACATCCCTATGATCTCTTTGTCCAGAAGGTAGATTGCATATACCCTTTCCAGACGACATCCCTCTTGACAACAGAGCGTCGGGCATTAATGTATCCACATTTTCCGCAATAAGAAAATTCTCTCTTGGATCAACTTGAACATTGTTATCCAAACAAACTGGGGGAAAGGAAAAGCCTTCTCGTGGGCTCTCATCTAAACAAAAGGAGGTCGCAGATGACGCATCAAGTTGATCTGAAGCTAGATGACGATTAGGTGCATGGACTGTTTCTTTACTACCTTGTATATCATTCTTGATTCGATTATCTGACTTACTTTGAATTTCCTGAAGTAAGTGCTCAATCTGTGGTGTTGCTGGCATCTCAGGCAAATTTCTGCTTCCTTGGTGTCCTCTACTCAATGAATTTATTGGGGAGATACGGCTGCCAGATGGAGCTGTTGAGCTGGATGGTTCTTCGCTCTCAGCGAGTGCTGAGTGTGATCTTACAAGTTGCTGGGGTGTCAGGGATCCTGTCGGATGGTTCAAAGGTGTTTGCTGGAAATGTTTGAGCTGGCCCATGGCATCAGCACCACCGAACTGATGTTGAAGAACTTGTTGCTGGAGAATTTTCTGGCTTTTCTGAGACAATTGTTGGATCAGCTGGGATTGATGCTGTGGGTTGAGTTGAGATAGCAGATTTTGTTGTTGAATCTTTTGAAGCAGCTGCAGCTGCAATTCTGATTGTGATAACTGTTGTAGATGGGGTTGTTGACTTTGTAGGAGTGCCTGCTGGTATTCTGCTGTTTGTTGCAGCTGTGGAGTCTGGTTTAATTGTGATTGCTGCAAAGAACCCATTGTTGTTAGACCTGATAACCCTGGGCACTGGGTAGGTGACTTGGGTAAACCCAACTGTTGTAGCTGAGATGAAGATGGTTGCAAAATTTGGTTTAACAATTGTGCTTGTGAGACAGCTTGTCCACCTGTAGGCTGTTGCTCTTTCAGCTTGTGCTGGTCCGATGACTGAAGACATGCAGTAGCTTTCAACTGTTGCTGCGGCTGTGATTGTTGCCGTTGGAGTTGTTCTTGCTGCTGCTGCAAGTGAATGGCATTTTGCTGCAACAGCTGGGCTTGCTGTTGCTGTAGAATCGCAGAACTTTGCTGCAGTGGTTGGACCTGCTGTTGTTGCAATACATGGTGAGGCTGTTGCTGTTGTTGAGCTAATGAGGTAATTGCAGGGTGGTCCACTTTCGAACCAGCCTGTAAATGAGGTAAGCCAATATTTTGGGCCTGCATATTCAATCTTTTCGTTGGATCTTCACTGACGCTGCCTATCCCATCCTGCATACCCAGTGCATTAGAGGACAAGTACTGCGACTGTACAGCAGGGGCAGCAGTTGCTAGCATCTGAGGATTTTGCTGCATAGCCATCCATTGAACTAGGCTCAGGCCTGGAAATAATGCATTTTGGACATCTTTCAGAGCAAAGTCATCAGCAAGCCATGGAATCGCTCTTTTGAAAGCACTCTCAACCTCGTTTTCATCATCTGCAAGATTCATTTTATAGGACAAAGTATATCTTCAGAAAAATGAAACAGTACAAATACTAGATGCATAATGTTGAATTGTTGATTAAGAAATGACTCCAACACAAGGATGATAAACAAGTAGGCCAGTAATTCTGCTCATAGTTAAAAGTCTAATTTATACATAAACAAGAAGCAATGATATTTAGGAAAGGGAATCTCCATGTCTGTGCAACTTATTTGTGATTTTCAAAAGCAACCAACACTCCTTGCAGATAGTTTATATATCAAGCTTATAGACAAGAAAGAGTAAGAACTAAGTTCACAAAATAATTTTTTAACAACTTAAGTATTCAGGGCCACATGATAGTCAATCGGTTTAACAAATGCATGAAAAAAACAGAACTAAACAAAGATAACAAGGACAAATTGTGCATTGCATTATTTCCTGTATGGCCACTTTTTTTACAGGCATGTATGCAATCCTTTCATCTGAGGGGGGGGGGGGGGGGGGGGGGGGATGCAATCATACACAGCTCCCCTGTGTGTTTGAGAAAATTACTTAGTTACCATAATATTATTTGTACCTGGCATTCCTGGCTGCTTAGGAAGCTTTGGTCTGAAAAATGGAGGTGGGCATATATAGAATGGTGTAGCAACTGGTTCAATCTCCCATATCGAAACACGGGTGCGCCTCTCAGAGGCAGTTGATTCATCCCAACCAACCTGAAGTGGAAAAGACAGATGAAGGTAGATGAATCTGCCATCCTTTTATGCTACAGTCTTTGAAACTCATTTCCATATGGTGTAAGGTAAATCTTATATAAAATCCATATAACATCAGGGTTGACTTTTGTAACTCCAGATTCACTTCTTGACCCAGCTAATATCTTACTGAATGTAGCTGAATTAAAATGGATATCACTGCAGATTAACATGAAAAGGAAGATGAATGACATACCTGAAGGTTTCGCCAATGAGAATTCTTCCACCGCAGTGGATCTAAGTCGCCAATGCCTGTGATCGTGCCCATGTACCTTCTTACCCCTGAATCCTCTGTCTCAAAGAGCATTCTGAATCGCATTCCAAGGGACACTTGTGTATACAGAGCCTTATTGTATTTTGCTAAAGGGATGACAAATTCCGATGGGCTTGCCCTATCCGAAAAATAGTATGGTTCATTAGCTTAAGTACTGACAGAAAGTTCCAATAAGGTACAATTATTAGCAACTAAAATACCTTGGGTTATAGAAAATAGTAAATGGGCTACTATTTGCAGCAGCATGGGCTGCTGCTGCCAGGATTCCAATGTGCATGCTGTCACTTGATAAAACTGATGATGACAGAGCTGGTTGGGGTCTGCTAGCACGCCTTATACCTAAGAGAAGCTGAGATTTCTCATCCCTGGAAAAAATGTGTACGATCAATGTTTTCTGTAACTATCTAATATACACATAGTTTTTAATGACCGGAAATGATTATATTACCTTATAACGAGAACTGAATCACCAGCTAACAGCCTTTTTGTACTGACGAAGACACTCCAACCAGTTGTCAAAAGATGCCTCTTCGGTTGACCTGCATGTGCAGGTACAGTATAGTGATAAGTACACAACACCTCTGATTTATCAGACATCATGTCCTAGTACATATTTCCTTAAATGTTTCATGTAATAGTTGCTTAAGGGCCAAACATAAATAGTGTACCCAAAAAATTTCCAGCAGCGAACCTCGGCTGCATAACAATTCGCATCCATATACAGTACAAAGTTAATATACATGTATTATTTCAGTGCTTGGAAAATTTCAGTACCTCGATAGATATGTCGAAATTTCCATGAAATATCATGCAGATCCTTGGCAATGAGTTCTTGGGCTGGTGGTTGCATCGTAAAGTCCTATCGAACATGTTACCCTGGTAAGGGAGGTATTTATTGCATCTGATAAATTCATAGATCCATTAAAGTTATTCCAATGTTATGCAGAAATATTGCATACTAGCGGTGGAAATATCTTCTCAGCTGCACGGCGTGGCACCGAGAAGCCCCCATGCGTACTTGTGTCGCTTGCTGTCAACGTCTTGCAAAAGAATTCTATTGGTTGTTTGTTTTGCTTCAGACCCAGTTCAGATGCCAGCATCGCGTCTCGATCATACTAGTTGCATTGAGAAAAAAAAATCTCATTTCCACTCAAGAAATCAACAACAAAAATAACTTTCTCGAAAAGAAAGCTCACATACTTTGTTCACAGGCTGAAGCGCCATCTGTGCATAAACTTCATCGGTTTCAGAATCTGCCTGCAAAAGAAATATGTTTCGTGTGTCCAATTAGTAAAACAAAATGCTCGTGGCCAAAACTGGCACTCCCCAGGCTGTCTGGAAGGACCGTGTAGGGTGGTCTAAAAAAGAAGATGCAGCACAAGAGGATAAAACTAGCACTGACATACATGTAAGGTGAGACTTAGGAGCTTGCAGATCAACTTAGAAGGCAGAGATGGGTAACTGGGGACGGTGTCCAGCTCCTTATGCATTGAAGCAGCAACCTGATACAGAATTACCAGAACAAGAAAGTTTTCAGAAAATATTCGCTGAATCAACTCATTCCTCCTGCACACTGATAAATCCTGCACCTGTTCGCTATGGCCCTGCGGGAAGTACACGACGAGACTGCCCACCGGGGGCAACGACACCAGAGGACCGGCACAAGCGTGCCACAGCTCCGAGTTGATGGGTTTCTTTTCCCCTGGTTTCCAAATAAAAAAAAAGAGCTAATTATTACACTGCATATATACCAGATCAAGTAAAGAAGATTTATGGATCAATTTCGTCGCAATTCACCACAAGCAACAAGAAGAAGTAACTGCGATTACAGACAGGTGGGCAGCTCTCAACGGTGACGATCATGAATCATGGCAAGATCACAAGATGCTGAATCGAGAAATGTAAAGATGGCGCTGAAATCCATGAGAGATTGGACTGGAAGGAAAAAACAAAGCAAGGAAAACCTCACCTTCTGCGGGGCTGGGAGTGACGCCGCCCGATCCCTGATCCTTCATCTCGCCGAGATCCTGAACCAAATCCCGCGTCCGGAATATTCACCCCTACCTTCTCCTACCACCACCACCTTTTACAAACTGGTAGTAGCCGACGCCCTGCTTTCGACTAATTAAAATGAGGGGGCGCAAGGCAAAACTCGGATCAGCGGAGGAGAAAGGCAAGCTCCCGCGTGAATCCGACCAATGAACCTTCGCCGCGCACCACCACACCACAGCAGCCGAGGCGGCAGCTCATCCACGTACGGCGCCTAAACTTAGGCGCTCTCTCTCTCTCTCTCTGAGGCTTTTGGCCGCCGCCTCTCGCGAGCCAGGCCTGCGTGCGCGTCCCGGCGGGCGGGCGCGCGGTCTCCACACTTGGTCGGCCGAGGCGCGGAGGCGGTGGGTCGAGCGAGCGTGGGACGGACGGACGGAGCTGGGTGGGACTGGGAAGCAACTAACCGGGGAGGGAGAGGGAGAGAGAAGAGAAGGCGGAGGAGGGAGACAAGCGGGGTTTAAAAAATGGGCGACGGACGAGGGCCGCGGGGCGCGGAACCGGGGTGGTGGGGTGGGGCGGGGCTGGCGCTGTGCCGCGGCGGCGGCGGCAGCGGCAGAGGTGTGTGGAGTAAAGAAATGGCCGCGACGCGCGCGAGGGGGGAAGTACTAGCTCGTGGGCGCTGGCGTGCCGCGCGCAGCGGCAGCGGCGGCCTCCGGTAGTCTGGTGGTTAAAAAAAATATTTATACCGGCCAGTGGTAACGTGGGTGGCTGGTAGTACCTCCTCCCGCGTACGCGGTCGCGGACGGGGAACGGAGGCTGGGGGGGCGCCGCCGCCGGGGCCAGGGCGCGTGGTGCCGCGACCGCGACGGCGACGGGTGTGGGCAAGTGCCGGGCGCTTGTGCGGGCGTGTCGGGCCCGTGCCGCGCCGAGGAGGGAGCGGACGGCGACGGGTGGTTTTGTTGGGTCGTGCCGGTGCGAGGGGCAGCGAGAGCGACGCGTGCGTCTCGTGGTCACACGGGCGGCGCAAAAGCGTGAGGGGTGGCCAGGCCAGGAGCGTGCTCTAGCAGCGCACGGAACGGGCGTGGCAGCCTGTGCCTGTCGATCGATCGCGCTCACAGGGAATTCGTTTCGTTTCGTTTGTCTTGTCTGGACCGTCTGGCCGGTACCGGTTACGTCTGCTTGGAGAATGCGTGTCGGTGTCGGTATGTCGAAGCTACAGGGTTTTGAAGCGGACGGCTGTGCATGAGGCATACAGGTACAGCTAGCTGCCGAGCTGTTGGTAGGGTTAAGAAGGCGGACAAGGCCACATGCTCACTCGCCGTCGCAGTCTTGTTGCAGATGAGCCATGGGCGAGCGAGACCGTCATCAAATCAACTGAGTGCTACTTTTGATTCCCTCGGTACATGTAGGATTGCTACCTTCAGATGCAGTACAAGTACAACGTAATATCTCCTTGGATCATCTGCCCCACAGGCCACAGACCAGGAGGGCCCGTGGAAAGCACCAGCGTGCCCCCCCTCTCCTCCGTACGGCGCGGGTGCGGCGCAGGCCCAGGCCCGTGCCGCTCCTCGTGGACTTCCCAATGCAAGTCAACGTGCGCCCGCCTCGTCATCAACACACGCCATGCGCGTTGGCGTGCCGGCTGCCGTCCCGTGCGCATCGGATCACGCCAACGCATGCATGGGGGCGCTGCCAAGTGCACTCTGTTGATCCTCCATAGAAACTAGTGGTTTTTTTCCTAACTGTGATTTCATAGTTTCTTGATGCATTGGATAGAGTGAAGACCTGATTTCTTCATGAAGAAACCATTTCTATGATTTATGTTCTCTTTCATCATTAATTATGTTGTCATATCAATATTTTATCTACGTCATTTAATAAGAATAGAAACCATCATAATACACCATTGGGCCAGACTGCCCTAATGCACCCCATGTGTTAACTAACTAATCCGTGTTGTCGAGATCATCATCGGAGGTAAAACACCGACACAGAATGATATTTATAGCCCCTTGTGTACTGCACTTGTAGTGGAATCTAAGTACACACCCACGGAAAGGGCCGTTGCATGCTGGGCAAACCTATTGGTTTGGTTGTTTTTGTTCAGCCCAGTCCCGAATTAAATGGCTAGCTTCTTCATACGCGCAGTCGTGAGCCAAGAACCTGGACGCAGGCAGGGCACATTATCTATCACACATGCAACGATTCCTGCGTGCCTGCAACGTACCGTGCACGTCCGAGGAGCGAGGAGGATAGCGCCGTATCGCGTTCTCATGCCCGCGAGGCCTGATCGAGTGCGTGCAAATATTCCCGTGTGTCCGGTCACGAACCCGCAGCCGCGCTCGGAGCTCGGAGATCTTGTCCGCCCGGTTCCCGTCACTTCCGTACGTTGCCTCGTTGTTTCACGGCGGCAGAACGGAGCGAACATGCGTGCGTGCCGTGCATGTATTTGGACAAGGACAAGAAAGCTGGTTTGGCCGCGTAATTAAGGTGCGCGCGCGGTGAGCGCCCTTGACGGCGGCGGCGTAGCTAGCGCGGGGACGGACGGGGACGGGTGGCCGGCCGGTCTAGCGCCTGTAGAGCAGGGACCCGGCAGCGCATGTGCGGGCGGCGTCAGATGCCTGCCAGTGCCAGAGGGATCCCCGCTCTGCTCGGCGATGGCGCCATGTGCAAACACAGATCGATATGCGTGCGTTTAGCACGACTTGGACCACGGGTTAGTTAGTTAGTTTAGGGGATGATGACTGATGAGCAGTCAGCTTAATTGAGCTGCTTCCTGCTTCCGGCCGGCCACGGTGGTGGTGGCCTGGTGGTCCGTCCGTTTGTCCCGCGACTGCTACGCGCTTCCACGACCTTGTGCCGCCGGATTGCCGGCTGCATTCCCGGTGGTGCTGCATTCAACCTGCAATGCGAGAAAGCGAGCTTTACCAAAGCTTTTTGGTGCAGGGTGGTTTGCCACCTTGTGACATGTCACCTTGCAAATTGGACTCCCGGCATGGCCTCACCGTACCTCACGCATCTCGGATCTGTTTCATTCGTTCGCTGTAGCCGGAGGCACAAGTTGTTGTCGCTAGCCGGTACGGCTGTATGTACGTGCGGGCATGTGCGGATGTAGGTTGTACTAGTACTCTTTATGTGACGTACGCACGGCCTTTTCAGCTGGGGCAGTAGGATGGGCATGGGTACCCCTTCCCGTCGATGCAATTCTTTTTTTTTCTGAAGTCAAACGGTTTGAACAACCAGATTTATATAAAAAATTACTAATATTTATGATATAAATTGAGTGCCATTAGACTAGTTATATGCACCATGTTCTAAAAAGGAATTAATGATAGATAATACTATTTACTCTAAACTTGATTAAGTTGAGCTACTTTGATAGTACGGATCCTATAATCACATTCTTTTATAAAGGAGGGAGCATTTTCTTGAACCTTGATGACGAAGGCCCGGGTGGAATTATATATTATATGGTCAATTCTATGGCCCTGTTTGGATCAAGGGGCTAGAGGTAGTTTACACTTAACTCGTCTAAAATTATCTAAACATGAGGGCTAGATTGAGCTAGTTGTAACTAGCCCACCCCAAAAAATTATTCCCACCAAAAAGTGATTATTGAGCTAGTTCTAGTAGGATGTACTAGTTTTGGTGTGGTCCCCTACCCAGAAAAGTACCTTTATTGACAATCAAACTCTTGTATCCAAACATATTTTTGGCTAGAGGTAGTTCAGGGCTAGTCCTTGGCTAGAAACTAACTCTAACCTCTAGCTGAGCTAGAGCATCCAAACAAGGTGTAGAATCATGGACCCTTGTGTTTAGGCGATTAACGACAATACTAGATCACCTTGACTAACGTGTGTTTTGCAGAGACAAAGTCATATATGTTAGGTCATGAGTGATGTATTTTGAATGGGCTTAATGGACTTTCATGCCCCCAAGATGGAAATCGTTTCGGTTGCAAAGGATGGAGATACTCGACGAAGACTAGGCTAGTTCTTAGTGCCATAAGGTTGAGAAGGGCACTAAGTATAGCTAGGGCTTTTGTTTTTCCTTTGACCGTACTATAAAGGGGGTATGAGGTTAGTAGCTTGACCTAGGAGAGTTTAGGAAAGTGGGTATATGCACACTTGTCACAACTAGTCCTAGAGACCTTGCTTTCAGCCTTTGATAAACCCTAGAAGTAGTAGGAGAAAGATCCCTTGAGAAACCTCAGCGAAAACGGTTGATAGAGAGGGAGAAAGAGGCTCCGGACCACTCTGCTAAGTAGGCACCGGACCAAGGAGAGTAGTCCGGTGGTCCCTGACTTAGGCGGATTCTCAGCTCGAGGAGCTCCGGACCACCTGTCTGGACAGCGCCGGACCATAGGAGAGTGGTCCGGTGGCTTGGTTCAGAGAGTCAGAAGGCTCCGGACTAGTCCGACGGTGTGTCCGACGGCTAGTCCGACGCCTCAAGACAGGAAGTTTGGTCTATGCAGAGAGCACCCTGGCTCCGGACCAAAGCGTCGGACCAGGGCACCGGACCAAGGAGAGTGGTCCGGTGGTGTGTAAAAAGAGAGATCAGTTTTCACTCAGAGAGCACCGAGGCTCCGGACCAGAGCGTCGGACCAGTGCGTCGGACCAAGCAGAGTAGTCCGACGGTGCCTGAGTTTGAAACGTGAGTGAGCTCCGGACCAGTGTGCATGGTCCGGTGGTGTGAACTCCGGACTAGTCCGGTGGCTACGCAGAAAGAAGAAAAAGTAAAAAAACGGCTAGTTTTGGAGGTGGGGACTATTTATAGTTGCCCCCTTGGACCTTAGAGGTCTTCTTGGCCATTGTTTCAGCCTGTGACACCTTGAGAAATCTTTTGGAGAGCCAAGAGTCTAGTGAGGGAGAGATTAGAGAGAATTCATCTTGCTCTTCCCTCCTAGAGTGATTAGGAGTGACTTGTGTGCATCCATCCACCTTCCTAGCCTTGAGTGGGTCAAGTGAAGGTCTTGTGCTTGTTACTCTTGGTGTTCGATAGCACCTAGACGGTTTGGTGGTGTTCGGAGGAAGTGACCGCCGGGAGATTGTTGGCGGCTCTTCTCCAAGCTCTTGTGATCGGTTGTGGGCGATTCACCGAGCCGGAGTGGCGAAGAATCAGCCCGTAGAGAGCACTCTACCCTTGCGCAGGTAGAGGGGGAGCAATACCTTGCGAGGTGCTCCAACGAGGACTAGGGGGGTGTGTCGACACCTCGATACCTCGGGAAAAAATCGCTGCGTTCATGAGATTCTCTTTTCCCTAGCTCTTTACTTTTCCGTCTTGTTTTTACATTTCCTTCTAGAATTGCTTAGGTTGCCTTTAATTCCCTTGAATTGCTACCGCTTTCTAGTTAAGACACACGGACGGTAGGCACTAGGGGGTGATTGACATTTGATAGGTTTTTATATTTGCTTTAGAAATTAAAAAGAAGCCCAATTCACCCCCCCTCTTGGGCATCTTGATCCTTTCAATTGGTATCAAAGCTAGGTTGCTTCAAATTAGGCTTCACCGCCTAGAGCAAGATGTCCCATGGGGATGGACCGCCACCCATGTTCGATGGGAATGACTTTCCGTATTGGAAAGTGCGGATGGAGGCCTACCTTGAGGCCGTGGATGTCGGCGTTCACAAAGCCGCCACCCAAGGTGGATCGGTGTTCGCCGAGGACCCTTACTTTGAGAAGAACAATGCCAAGGCAAAGAATATTCTTTTCCGTGGCATTTGCAAGGATGTGTTCAACCGTGTGCGGAATTGCAAAACCGCGCATGAGATTTGGACAAACATTTGTGCTCTTCACGAGGGCACTAAATGTGAAAGAGAAGAGCGCTATCACCTTATCATTGCTAAGTTAAATGCTTTCACCATGCTATCTCATGAAAATGCTAATGAAATGTATTCTCGCTTGAATGTGCTTGTAGAAGAGTTAAATGGCCTTGGACTCTCTCAAATGACACCGGCCGATGTGGTGCGCAAGATACTTTGTGTCCTTCCAATAGACAAGTATAGCCACATCGTCACGGTTCTTCATCAAGGCGATCTCTCCGCAACTACACCAACACAAGTGTTGGGCAAGATCAATGCTCATGAGATGTACATGAAGATCAATGATGGAACTTCATCATCCTCCAAGAAGAAGGAGAAGAAAGAAAAGAAGGACTTGGCTCTCAAGGCATCTTCCAAGGAGAAGTGCAAGATTCAATATGTTGTTGAGAGCACAAGTGATGATGATGATGAAGACAACATCGCTCTCATGGTGAAGAAGACCGCCAAGATGTTGAAGAGGCTAAACAAGAATGGAGTCAAATTTGACTCAAAGAAGAAGAAATTCTTCACAAGCTCTTCAAGGAAGCCAATCTCCCAAATGAAGTGCTACAATTGCGGCACCCTTGGTCATCTAGCCCATGCATGTCCCGAAGAGAAGAAAGACAAGTTCAAGAACAACAAGTTCAAGAACTTCAAGAAGAACAAGGGCGGCAATGATGACTCAAGTGATGACAACAAAAAGCAAGACAAGCCATACAAGAAGAAGAAGAACTTCAACTTCCACAAGAAGAAGAAGGATGGCAAGGCTTACATTGTGGGTGATTGGCTCACCGACATTGATGATTCAAGCGACTCCTCCGATGATGAGAGTGAAGAAGAGAAGGTGGCCGCTTTGGTGATTGGTTCTTCGATTCCACCGCCACCTCCTCCTTCATCGACGGGCTCATCCTCTACACACCTATGCCTTATGGCTAAAGGTGACAAGAAGGTACAAAAAGAGGATGATGGTGATGACCTCTCTAGTGATGATAGTGATGATGAAGAAGCACCTTCCTATGATGAACTAATTAAAATTTGCAACAAATATGCTAGCATCATAAGGAAGTACAAGAGTAAAAATGACAAACTTCTTGAAATTAAGGAAAACTTGCATGATAAGCTTGATAACTTGTCTAATGCTAATGATGATTTGAAGCTTGAGATTAACTCTCTCACATCTAGCACTAGGGAGCTCAAAGCCTCTCTTAAGCAAGCCAATGAGAAACATGATAAGCTTGAGAGGTCATCCCAAGAGCTCCTCACAAGGTTTGACTTGCTAAAAGATGACTACAATCAAGTGAAAAGTGATCATGGCACATTAGTTGTAGCAAATGAATTACTTACTCAAGATCTTACACATGTTGCTACTAACCCGTGTGCTAAGTGTGCAAGTGCTACCTCTTGTGATATCGAGCTTGATGATGTGGCTCTTGAGCAAAGTGCAAAGTGCAAGGGCAAGAGAGTTGTAGAAGCCGACAAATATGATGATTATGTGAAGATGAGTGAAGAGAACTCAAAGCTCAAGGAAGATCTCATCAACCTCAAGGCAAACAAGCCCTTCACCATCAAGCCGGTTCAAGAAGAAGACAAAGATACTATCACCTTGATCAACTCTCTTCAAGAAGAAATTGCCAAGCTCAAGAATGACAAGACCAAGCTTACAAGTGGCCTTGAAAAGTTCACCAAGGGCCACAACCTCCAAAGTGAGCTTCTAATGAGCACTATCATGAAGAGTGACAAGACCGGTATTGGGTACAAGGAGAATCAAGTGATGAAGGCCAAAGTCAAGATTGAAGCCAAGAACTACTACAAGAATAAGTACAATGGCTACAATCAAAAGAAGCCAAAGCCAAAGCCTAAGAGGTGCTTTGGATGTGGACAAATTGGTCATCTATCATTTCAATGCAAGACTCCACTTCCCAAAACCTTGCCCAAGCACACTAGGCCATTTGCTCATGATGCTCACTATGTCATCAACAAAGATTCCAAGGGTAGACCACTTGTGGTGTTTCTTGGACCACCAATGAAGAACAAGCCTAGGGTTCTTTGGATTGCAAAGGAGTTGGTTGACAAGGCAATGGGGCCCCGCATTAAGGGGGTTCCCAAACAACAAGCTTAACTCCAAGATTGCTTGTGTGTAGGTGAACTACAAGACCGGTGGGAGCCATTGGGTAATTGATAGTGGTTGCACTCAACACATGACCGGCGACCCTCGGATGTTCACCACACTTGATGAGGATTGTGCAAATCAAGACAAAATTACTTTTGGGGATAATTCAAAGGGCAAAGTTCAAGGGTTAGGCAAAGTGGCTATCTCCCAAGATCAATCAATCTCAAATGTCTTGCTAGTACAATCATTGAGTTTCAACTTGCTATCGGTTGGTCAACTTTGTGATCTCGGGTTTCATTGTCTCTTCACACCAAATGAGGTGGTTGTGACCAAGATTGAAGATTCATCAATGATATTCAAAGGGTTCCGGCACAACAACCTCTACTTAGTGGACTTCACCTCAAATGAAGCAAACTTGCAAGCGTGTCTATTCTCCAAGAATTCTTTGGGTTGGCTATGGCATAGAAGATTAGCTCATGTGGGCATGTCAACCTTGAAGAAGCTAGTCAAGAAGGAAATAGTTAGAGGAATCAAGGATGTGGTGTTTGAGAAGGACAAACTTTGTAGTGCATGTCAAGCCGGCAAGCAAGTAGCAAACACTCATCCAACCAAGGCCTTCATGTCAACCTCAAGAGTCCTAGAGTTACTACACATGGACTTATTCGGCCCTACCACCTATGCTAGTCTTGGAGGAAATCTCTATTGCTTAGTGGTAGTGGATGACTACTCTCGGTACACTTGGGTGTTCTTTCTTCAAGACAAGGGAGAGACACAAGGCATCTTCAAGAAATTCGCTACAAGAGCTCAAAATGAATTTGATGTGAAGATCAAGAAGATTAGAAGTGACAATGGCACCGAGTTCGTGAATACAAAGATTGAAGATTATTGTGATGAAGTTGGGATCAAGCATGAGGTGTCCGCCACATATACTCCACAACAAAATGGTGTAGTAGAGAGGAAGAACCGGACACTCATAACTCTAGCAAGGTCTATGCTTGATGAGTACAACACTCCCGAGAAATTTTGGGCGGAGGCAATCAACACCGCTTGCTATGCGGCAAACCGTCTCTTCGTCCAAAGGCTATTAAAGAAGACCCCCTATGAGCTTGTCAATGGGAAGAAGCCGGATATTTCATTCTTTCGGGTGTTTGGTTGCAAGGTGTACATCTACAAGAAGCGCCAACACTTGGGTAAATTCCAACGGCGGTGTGACATTGGTTTCCTTGTTGGTTATTCACTTAAATCCAAGGCATACGTGTATTTAACAAAGCCACGGGCTTAGTTGAAGAAACGTATGACTTGGAGTTTGATGAAACTAATGGCTCCCAAGGAGCGCTTGAGGATATTGATGTAGGTGATGAACCCTTGAGGGAGGCAATGAAGAATATGCCAATTGGTGCTATCAACCCGCAAGAGGTGGAAGAAGTTGAAGATGAAGCAAATCAAGATCCCTCTTCACCTCACACGCCTCAAGTTGATGAAGGAGATCAAGTGAGAGAAGCTCAAGAAGACACTCACATTCCTCGAGATCAAGCCGAGGCCGAAGCAAGCAATGTTGAAGCACCACATCCTCCTCCTCAAGAAACAAATAGAAAATCAACATCCATCCTTCAAGCTCACCCCTATGATCAAATCATAGGGAGTCCATCAAAGGGAGTAATGACTCGCTCTAGACTTGCATCTTATGTTGAACATCACTCATTTGTTTCCTTTGTTGAGCCTACTTGTGTAGAAGAAGCACTTGCGGATCCGGATTGGGTGAACGCCATGCATGAAGAACTCAACAACTTCACCCGGAACCAAGTGTGGACACTTGAAGAGAAGCCAAAGGATGCAAGAATCATTGGCACCAAGTGGGTGTTTAGGAACAAGCAAGATGATCAAGGCGTGGTTGTGAGGAACAAAGCAAGATTGGTGGCAAAGGGGTTCTCTCAAGTAGAAGGACTTGATTTTGGAGAGACTTTTGCTCCGGTTGCAAGACTTGAAGCCATCCGTATCCTTTTGGCGTATGCTTCACATCACAAAATGAAACTCTTTCAAATGGATGTGAAGAGCGCCTTCTTAAATGGTTTCATTAATGAACTTGTTTATGTCTCACAACCTCCCGGGTTTGAAGACCCATACTTGCCTAATCATGTGTATAGGTTGTCCAAGGCACTCTACGGTTTGAAGCAAGCTCCAAGAGCTTGGTATGAGAGGCTAAGGGACTTCCTAATCAAGAAGGGCTTCAAGATCGGGATCGTCGACACTACACTATTCACCAAGAAGCTTAATGGAGAGATCTTTGTTTGCCAAGTATATGTCGATGACATTATATTTGGGTCAACAAATCAAGACCATTGCAAGGAGTTTGGTGACTTGATGTCCAAGGAGTTCGAGATGTCAATGATTGGCGAGCTAACCTTCTTCCTCGGTTTTCAAGTGAAGCAAATGAGAGAAGGGACATTCATCTCTCAAGAAAAGTACACTTATGATCTACTTAAGAAGTTCAAGATGGAGGATTGCAAGCCAATCAAGACCCCAATGCCTACTAATGGGCATCTCGATCTCGATGAGGGAGGTAAACCGATCGATCAAACTCTATATCGTTCTATGATCGGTAGTTTACTTTACCTCACCACATCTAGGCCGGATATCATGTTTAGTGTGTGTATGTGTGCTAGGTTTCAAGCAAACCCTAAGGAGTCGCATCTTTGCGCGGTTAAAAGAATCCTTAGGTACTTAAGGCACACCCCTAGCATGGGTCTTTGGTATCCCAAAGGAGCTCCCTTCCAACTAGTTGGCTATTCCGATTCGGATTATGCCGGGTGCAAGGTTGATAGGAAGAGTACCTCCGGCGGGTGCCACATGCTAGGAAGATCTCTTGTTTCTTGGTCCTCAAAGAAGCAAAACAGTGTGGCATTGTCAACCGCCGAGGCGGAATACATTGCCATGGGAGCAAGCTGTGCACAAATCTTATATATGACCCAAACACTCTTTGATTACGGCGTGTTTTTAAAAGAAGTTCCACTTTTGTGTGATAATGAAAGCGCCGTAAAACTTGCCAACAACCCGGTTCAACACTCTCGCACCAAGCACATTGACATTCGCCATCACTTTCTTAGAGATCATGTGGCTAGGAAAGACATCACACTAGTTGGAGTTAAGAGCGAAGATCAATTGGCGGATATCTTCACTAAACCACTCGATGAATCAACCTTTTGTAGGTTGAGAAGCGAGTTAAATGTGCTTGATCACTCTAACTTCACTAAAAGATGAGATTGTGTGTTTCTTGCATTCATATGTAATATAACATGTTTAATTTGGTAATGCACATAGGCTTGGCTAACGCGGTTAAGATAACCGCCCTCAAAGCGTGTGACAAAGCTTAACCGCGGTTTAAACTTGCAAGCAACCTAGATTCAAATTCCGTTTTGCATTACATATGCATTAGTGTTGCTTCTTCGTTTCTTTTCGGTTAAGTTTATTGGTCATCATTAGGTTCAACACTTAGGGGAAGCAATTCAACGCTCTAGCTTCAGCTAATACCCCTCGAGTGCCCCTAAGGTGACCCTTGGAGCTTTATTGAACTATTTTCTTATGAAAACTAATTCTAGCCTATGGCAAACTACTTTTAAAATTGAGGGTTTGAGAGATGGTTCTTATGCTAAGTCCGACATGTGTTCCTCTTTGCTCTTTTGCGTTGGTACTTGGCTAAGAGAAAAGATTGGAGAGAAAAATAGTAAATTTCAGAGCAATTTTAAGCACCGGACCACCCTCCGGACCACTCTGCATTGGTCCGACGATATGGTCCGGTGGTCGGACCCTCTCTGCATAAATCGACTCCAGCCAAAGAATCCGTCGGACCAGTGTCCGACGCTGCACCGGACCAATGTCAAGTTGTCCGGTGCCTCTGTCATTTTGATCTGTTCACCGTCGGACCAGTCCGGTGCCCCCATCGGACTAGTCCGGTGCGTCGTCCGATGCTGTTGTCCGGTGGTCAGTTTCTCTCTGTGTTTCTTTCTCTGGTACCGTCGGACCTCCCGTCGGACCAGCCACCGGACCAAGCGGAGTGGTCCGACGCTTCGAATTTTTGTGATAATCCCCGCGCGTGCGACTGTTTCTCCACTTCCTTCACTCAGCAGTCCGTACGCCGTCTCGCCGTCGTCACCGCAGCTCCGCCCTAGCCTCGCCGCCGCGCCATTGCGCCGGTGAAGTCTTCCCTGCAGCGCCGCCGCCACTCCTCTTCCACTCCTCACCGCGCCGCTGCTCCGCCGCCCTGCACCGCTGCCTGCCGCCGCCGCGCCGCCGTCCTCCTCCTCGCCGCCAGCGGACTGCTCTGCTTCACCTTCCTGCCAAGCTCCTGCCACTTAGGGTTTCCCCCACTCCCTCATTCAATTGCCTCAGCAAGATCGCGACCTAGGGTTTGCCCTAACCCTAGGGTTTGGGGTGTCGACATTCGTCCTCGACCGAAGTCGGGTTACGACGCGTTCGTCCTCGAACGAATCCTTTTCGTCATCGTCTTCATATTCGTCCGCAACCGGTTCTGTTTCGTCGTCGTCGACTCCGTCGCCTCACTTCTAGGGTATGGTTTCGATTTTCGATTTCTCGCTTTGTCGAGTCGTTAATTGAATTATGCCCTAGGTTTATTTCTTGAAAATCCATATTCAATCCAATCCACTAAATTCAATTGCCAATTGTAATTCGCAGCTGGTAAACTTCGTTCGGAGAGTGCTTTTGTACTTGAGTTTGCTCTGAATAGTTACGCTCTCTTACCTCAGGTATTTTGTCAGCATTTCATTCTATCACTCATCTAGATGCTTGCTTCCATACGGTTTCTTATCTCTAGATATTATATATGCTTATGTATTTCCTGTCTATTCTATCCGGCAGCAGTCAGTGGCAGTTAAACTCGGGGCAAAGCTCGCGAGTAACGATTGAGGCAAAGCCTCACGAGGTTCAGTCCAGTGGCTTGGAGGCCCTCTCTGTCAGTGGTTGCTTGTCAGTGGGCAGTGATTCTGTGATTGCTTTAGTATGACTCGTAGCACTCGTGCTCAGGCAGCTGGGTCTGGTGGTGATGCTCCTCCTCCTCCACGTCCTTCCAGAGACAAGGGCAAGAAGCCAATGGTTGAGAAAGCTAAGAAGAAGAAGCGCAAATTTACAGAGGCTGAGAAAGCCGAGGCAGTGGCCGATGCAGCGGACCGCGCAAAGCGAGGCGGTCGCCGAGGTACCGTGAGACTCGGCACCCCTCCGCGGGATCTTCCCACTTCTCCTCCAGCTGGGTCACATACCGAGGATACTCCACAGGAGCCAGAGCTTGTCACAGAGGCTCTTGGGACACCGTTGGCACCTTCTTCCTGGGGGCGCTCCACTCGCTCCCAGTCTGCTCAGTCACCGCAGTCAGCGGCTCCCACAGCAGCTTCAGCTTCAGTTCACCTTGACCTAAGGAACCTTACAGCGAAGCAAGTGAAGAAGCTCAGGTTCGTTGCTTTAGAGAAGTGGTGTCCGGATCAGAGAGACCCCAGAGCTTCACCTGGTTGGCATACACCTCTCATGGAGGATTTCTATCGAGCAGCTCAGTTGACCAGTATTCAGATACGACCGCACAGGGTTTGCTCCTTAGAGAGCATTGTTGAGCTAGCAGGTGAGGAGATCCGTCCATATCTGACTTACCAGCCGGGACTCGCCGATCTGTTCGGGCGTTCTGGTAACTACATCGAGCGGTGGGTCAGAGAGTTCTATGCATCAGTTTGGGTAGATCCGGAGCACAAGTTTGTGCAGTACACCTTCCGAGGTGAGAGATACAGGTTGTACTTGACCAGACTCAGAGAGATCTTTCGCTTCAGACAGGAGGGTGGTGAGTTTGACCTACACTACGAGTGTTACCGAGGAGCCTCAGTGCCTCGCCGAGCTCGCGGAGGCCGTACTTTGTCAGTTCAGGAGGTGGCTCCTCTATTCAAGCCCCCTTTCTCAGAGGGCTCCAGGCGCACTCCAGCTGAGCTCAGGCCTACCGTTCATAGATTGAACGAGGTGCTCCGTCGTACTCTGCTACCTCGCACAGGGTACAAGGAAGGATTGACCAACATGCAGCAGCTTCTCCTTCAGACTCTGGTATCTCAGACACCATTCGACATTGCAGACTTTCTAGTGTCAGAGATAGAGGATGTGATAGCAGATGGCATGAGGGCCCGACGACAGTTTCCCTATGCACACTGGATTTCTTTGATGCTTGCTATTGAGCTAGAGGGAGCACACCCTGGACTCCGTGCTCTTTTGGATCAGGCGCCTACTTCTTTCCCTGAGTACAGAGTCCTGAGGTCATTCGATAGCCGGTTTGGAAACCGGGTTCTCCGACTTGTCAGAGAGAGGACAGCACCAGCTGACAGGGCAGATGTTGATGCTCAGGATGAGGCCATTCGGAGTGTTGAGCAGCAGGAGCTCCATGGTCTAGATACAGGAGCGGATGTCACTCCAGAGGATACATCAGATAGCTCAGATGCAGACTTCCAGCCGGTTCCACAGATGCCCCCAAGGGCGCAAGACACTGAGGCTGGCGGTTCTGCCTCTGCCACAGAGACGATGATGCTCAAGATCCTTGACAGAATGAATGAGCAGCAGAGTTCTCTAGTCACTGCAGTCACTCAGATACAGCAGCGCCAGGATGAGATGCAGCGACAGTCAGAGGAGCGCCACTTTGAGATGCAGCGCCAGATGCTTGCTATGCAGCTAGAGTCTCAGCGTCTTCAGTTACAGTCCCAGCAGCTGCAGCAGCAGAACATGGCATTCATGGCTCACGTGATGAAGTGGACTGGTGCTCCTCCACTAGAGTTCCCTGCAGCTCCTCAGATTCAGATGATGAGCACTTCCCAGCCCTCTCAGTCAGTTGGGCAGCCTGGAGGGCCTCAGTTCTCAGTAGGACCCTCAGTTGGCCCCTCAGTGGCCCCTGTCAGCTCAGCCGGTCAGACAGTCACTCCCACCCCAGCCGTACAGTCCAGTGGACTTCAGGGTGCTGGACTGACCACTCCGTTCCAGTCACCGGCGACTCAGGTGACTCAGTGGTTGGACAGTTTTGGACCTACTCAGCAGTTCACCCCGCTTACTACAGGTTTCACTCCTCTTACCGCTACACTGGGTGCTACTGCTAGAGATCTGTCAGCCTCTTTCAGTGATATCACAGGTCAGCCTACCCCCACTGGTCCTCAGATTGCAGCAGAGGTCGAGGCCGCGCTTGTCGCTCCCACAGCTGATCAGCACCGCTCTTCAGTAGCTTCCTCAGAGGCTACCCATGACAGTCGGGCTCCAGCCGTTTCTACCCCTCCGACAGCTGCAGTCGCTACCGATGCTACGATTGTCTCCTCTACTCCAGTCCAGCCTCAGCCGTCTCCGGTTCTTCAGACTCCAGACGAGTCAGTGCCTGAGGCACCACCGGTCACCGCAGCTCCAGAGGCTCCAGCAGAGACACCAGCACTGGTTACCGCTCCTACTTCTTCTCCAGCTACTGCTCCCGAGTCGTCGACCGCAGCAGACCTGTCAGCTTCCGACCCCCAGACCGCTTCACTACCAGCTACGGACACTCAGGGGGAGGATTAAGATGATGAGACATATCTGGCAGCTTTCAGGGTCCTCGACCGCTCCACGGCTGCTTCCACTCCACCTCCAGATGCTTAGTTTAGGTGTTTCGACGCCAAAGGGGGAGAGGGAGAATCGAGTAGATGGGCTAGCTTTAGGGGGAGCTAGTAGGACTCGCTTTTTTGTTGTGTATAAACTCTAGTGCATCATGCTTCACGTTTACCGTCTTATTGCATTGTATGATATGGTTGATGTTTCAGACTTGTTGGTTGTGTGACATGTGTGGACTTTCCTATTTATATATCATGTCGCTTGGTTATGTTATTGCTTCAGCGCTAATCTTTGATCTTTTGGCTATAGCATATCCTTTTTGAAATCAAGTACTATATTCATTTCATATCTATTGTGCTTGACATGGCTTCAATGGTTAGGCATGTACTTGTCTTTCTTATTACTAACCCATGCCTATCTCATGTCAAGTCATGTTTTTCTCTTATCAAAATTCACTCATTATTCTCTACTCGAGCTTGTATTATCGCCAATCACCTAAAAGGGGGAGATTGTAGAATCATGGACCCTTGTGTTTAGGCGATTAACGACAATACTAGATCACCTTGACTAACGTGTGTTTTGTAGAGACAAAGTCATATATGTTAGGTCATGAGTGATGTATTTTGAATGGGCTTAATGGACTTTCATGCCCCCAAGATGGAAATCGTTTCGGTTGCAAAGGATGGAGATACTCGACGAAGACTAGGCTAGTTCTTAGTGCCATAAGGTTGAGAAGGGCACTAAGTATAGCTAGGGCTTTTGTTTTTCCTTTGACCGTACTATAAAGGGGGGTATGAGGTTAGTAGCTTGACCTAGGAAGTTTAGGAAAGTGGGTATATGCACACTTGTCACAACTAGTCCTAGAGACCTTGCTTTCAGCCTTTGATAAACCCTAGAAGTAGTAGGAGAAAGATCCCTTGAGAAACCTCAGCGAAAACGGTTGATAGAGAGGGAGAAAGAGGCTCCGGACCACTCTGCTAAGTAGGCACCGGACCAAGGAGAGTAGTCCGGTGGTCCCTGACTTAGGCGGATTCTCAGCTCGAGGAGCTCCGGACCACCTGTCTGGACAGCGCCGGACCATAGGAGAGTGGTCCGGTGGCTTGGTTCAGAGAGTCAGAAGGCTCCGGACTAGTCCGACGGTGTGTCCGACGGCTAGTCCGACGCCTCAAGACAGGAAGTTTGGTCTATGCAGAGAGCACCCTGGCTCCGGACCAAAGCGTCGGACCAGGGCACCGGACCAAGGAGAGTGGTCCGGTGGTGTGTAAAAAGAGAGATCAGTTTTCACTCAGAGAGCACCGAGGCTCCGGACCAGAGCGTCGGACCAGTGCGTCGGACCAAGCAGAGTAGTCCGACGGTGCCTGAGTTTGAAACGTGAGTGAGCTCCGGACCAGTGTGCATGGTCCGGTGGTGTGAACTCCGGACTAGTCCGGTGGCTACGCAGAAAGAAGAAAAAGTAAAAAAACGGCTAGTTTTGGAGGTGGGGACTATTTATAGTTGCCCCCTTGGACCTTAGAGGTCTTCTTGGCCATTGTTTCAGCCTGTGACACCTTGAGAAATCTTTTGGAGAGCCAAGAGTCTAGTGAGGGAGAGATTAGAGAGAATTCATCTTGCTCTTCCCTCCTAGAGTGATTAGGAGTGACTTGTGTGCATCCATCCACCTTCCTAGCCTTGAGTGGGTCAAGTGAAGGTCTTGTGCTTGTTACTCTTGGTGTTCGATAGCACCTAGACGGTTTGGTGGTGTTCGGAGGAAGTGACCGCCGGGAGATTGTTGGCGGCTCTTCTCCAAGCTCTTGTGATCGGTTGTGGGCGATTCACCGAGCCGGAGTGGCGAAGAATCAGCCCGTAGAGAGCACTCTACCCTTGCGCAGGTAGAGGGGGAGCAATACCTTGCGAGGTGCTCCAACGAGGACTAGGGGGGTGTGTCGACACCTCGATACCTCGGGAAAAAATCGCTGCGTTCATGAGATTCTCTTTTCCCTAGCTCTTTACTTTTCCGTCTTGTTTTTACATTTCCTTCTAGAATTGCTTAGGTTGCCTTTAATTCCCTTGAATTGCTACCGCTTTCTAGTTAAGACACACGGACGGTAGGCACTAGGGGGTGATTGGCATTTGATAGGTTTTTATATTTGCTTTAGAAATTAAAAAGAAGCCCAATTCACCCCCCCTCTTGGGCATCTTGATCCTTTCACAAGGCCTATGTGTTTTAGCAACGGAGCTGTGCACGTTGGCATGCTATGCATATAAAGTTGGCCATCGAGCAGTGCCGTGGCAGCACGGCATGGGCACGGCAATGGCACGACACGAACTGAGTCGTGCCGGCACGGCACGCCGTGCCACCCGTGCCGTGCCACAGAAACAACCTAAGCAAGTGCCCTTATTCGTGTCGTGTCGACACGAATAGCACGCCCAGGCAACTCGTGCCCGTGCCTCCAAGGCACGAAAATACCAGGTTCAACAGCCTCAACTTGATTACAGATTTACAGTTTACAAAATTTCAAGTTCTTGATCAGGCAACAAATCAACAACCAGAAAACAAAAAAAAAAAAAAAAACAAGGGAAAACACACAAGTATAAAAGGATAACTGAGCTGTGTGCAATGCTGCCTCATTAAAAATCTTTCTGGGTAAAACTCACCCTTGTGAGAAACCCAGAAAGGAAAAAAGAGTGCAACACAACTCTTATAAAGATTTTATGTTCATTACATTAGTCACAAATACATCACAGATTCACAGTCACAGCTCACAGATATTCCTCTCAACTCTCAATCTCTCAGCTCTATCAAGTATCAACTATCTGTCTATCTCTATTCTCAACTCTCTCAACTCAAGTTCGAGCTGAAGCGACAGATGCCGATGGGGATGTGCTTGCAGTAGCATTTGGAGTTCCAGCACCAGGTTCTGATGCACCTTCATCATCCAGGTATAGATTCTCGAAGGCCTATATCAGTTCTTGATCATCAACAGAATGCTGAAGTCTTTTATCACCAAGCTCCCAATCCTTGATGCACATAAGGGCCTCCACATGTTCCGGCAACAATCGTCGGCGCCGCTCTTCAAGAATCCTTCCTGTCATGCTAAAACATGACTCTGAAGACACAGTTGAAACAGGAACAGAAATAATGTCTTTGGCCATGATAGAAAGCACATGATATGTTAGCTAAGGTCACACCACCAGAGAAGCAAGTCAAAGTCATCCTCATATGTAGTGACATTGTCACTGTCTAGGTAAGCAGTTAGTTCACAAGCAGCAGTAGCAGAAGCAGATGAAGAAGGAGCACACGTAGGGGAAGGTCCAACAACACCAGAATTACCAGGATCTCCAAAAATTCTCCCCAATGCTTGTTTTTTCTTACCAGTAGTGTTTGTAGGTTGTGAAGACCTTCTTTGAGACCTGTAAGAGCTAAACTTTTGCTCATACTTGTTAAACAGTTTGAATAATTCTATTTTCACATCAGCATAATAAGAACTGTAGTCAAAACCAACTTTTTCTTGTAATATTTTAAGAACATTAAACAAACCCCTCCTTTTACCTCTAGGATCAAGAACAAAAGCAAATGAATATAAGATAGGTATGTTCTTCCAGTATTTAAGGAATTTAAGTTTCATAGGGTACACAATTTCAATCATATTTGTATCTTTTTCAGTTTCATTCAAATGAGTGGCAATTTCTAGCAGATGGTGCATAATCAGTGGAGTAGTTGAATAGTAAATACCCGATAAAACAACAGTTGATTCATAAAAAACTTCTAGGAACTCATAAATTATTTTAGCAACATACCAATGCTTGCCAGTTAACAATGTTTTGCCATAGTTAGCATTGATAAACACAGAAAAAACATTCTTGTAAGGAATCAAGTGTTTGAGCATAAGGTATGTGGCATTCCATCTAACATCCATATCCAAGCCAAACTTTCTATGTCTAACACCCTGAGCATTGCAATAATTCTTAAACATAGCAATTCTGTGATTAGATGAATTCAAAAAAACTAATAGCAGTTCTAAAATCCTCAATGTATGGTTTGATCCTTTTCAAACCAGATTTCACAACCAGATTAATAATATGGCAAGCACAACATTGATGCAGTAGATTGTATTTTACTTTATTAGGATCATAACGTGTAGGTTCAATATCAGAACCAAGATAACCAGCAAAGATAGGGATCAAAGTCTCCATAGCCTTAGCATTGGAGGAAGCATTATCAAGAGTAACAGAGAATATCTTATCAAGCAAACCATACTCTTGAATCACACCACCAATTTTTTCTACAATATTATCACCAGTATGTTTCACATCAATCAACCTAAGACCAATTACCTTTTTCACTAACTCCCACTCAGCATTCACATAATAAGCCACAACACTAATGTAATCCTCTTTAGCATTGCCAGACCAAATGTCTGATGTAAGACACACAGAAGAAGCACCAAACAACACATTGTTCTTAAATAATATTACGATGTTCGTTAAACAGTTTGTAAAGATCTCTAGTGGTGGACTGTCTAGAGACTTTAACAAACCTAGGATTATGAGCCTTAACAATATATTCTTCAAATGCATCAGTCTCACCAATCCCTAAAGGCAGATCAAGTTTAGCAATCAAATGACACAGTTCAGATCTAGCAACATCAGGTTTGTACTCCCAGTTGTACACAGTTCCATCAGGATTATAAGCAAGCCTAGACTGAACCTTAGCAATTTTATCAACTTTAGCCTTACAAGTTTCTAGGTGTCTCTTTAAGTGACCAGTTCTAGCACTAGATCTAGCAGACATAATCGTTTTACACAGTTTGCATTTTGCCGAAATGCACATAGGATCTGATTTACCAGGAACATTAGCAAAGATCTCCTCAAAATCTTGCCACACAAGAGACTTGCACTTACCTGACCACCTTTTCCACCAGCGACAGAAGGAGCAGAGGCGTCTGAGTTCACCGTGGCCTGTGTTCCATCACCACCACCGCCGTCAGCATCCAGATCGATCGGATTCGGAGCATCTCCGAGATCGATGCCAAACAAGGTGCGAGCATCCTCTCGGACATCATCGTCGTTCTCGCCCTCGGGTGGCAGGTCCATGTCGGCATCGACAACCGCTGCCATAGCCTCTTCCTCTCCGGCCCCGTTCCTCAATGGTGCGGGTGGCCACCGAGCTCGCTCTACACTGCAGCTAGAGGACAAAGCATTGGCTACGGACCTGTCATAGCAAGAAAGAAACGTTAGGCAGAGTGTTAGGGTTTCGCTTAGGAATAGGGTTAGGGTTACTGGATACTCACCTTCGCAATCGGAGCCATGTACCGGTGAAGACGAGGACCCCGAGGAAGTAGGTAGAGAAGAGAGTACGAGATACGACAGACGAGACGGACAGACCGTTAGAACGGACGACGAGCGGCGGAGGAAGGAAGACAGAGCACAAACTCACATAATTACCGAGAGAGGAAGGAAGGGAGGACAGGAGGAGTCGAGGAGACAGGGAGGAGAAGGCGGATCTAGTTCACCGGACACCGGAGAACCTAGATCGATGATGGTGGACAGCGGAGACGGCGACCGGCGTTCGGCGAGACGCGGAGACGGAGATTGGAGAGAGCTAGAGCGTCCCGGCGACGCAGCGACGGGCCGACGGCGAGCCGGAGAGGGGAAATCTGGATCTCAGCCTCTCAGGCGTAGTCAGAGTCAGGCTCTCCGGTCTCCGCTCTCACTCAGGAATGGCTAGGGTTTGGGGCGCAGCGCAGCGGCGAGGGGGAGCGGGGAGGATGGCTAGGGTTTGGGGAGCCGCGGGGTTAAATATGTGGGGGTGGGGGACTGGGGGGTGCTGGGAGGCCGGGCCGCGCCGTGTCGTGCCCGCCCGCGGGCCAGGGGGTCGGCCCAAGCACGGCACGCCTATGCGGGCCGGGGCGGATTCGTGTCGTGCCAAAAATGCGTGTCGTGGGCCGGGCCGCCGTGCCTCGGGCTGCATGGCCAACTTTACATGCATAGGCACAACAAGCCACTATTAATCTAGACCTAGCTCACTCAGTCTGTCTTACCGTATGATTTTTTTTAAAAAAAATTACTCTGAAATTCACTCCCACGGAGAATCGAACTCAGGACTTGTGGGACCCTTTGATCGGAACAATTATTTTTGGATCTAGATACTCCAAGAGGAACGGTCAATAGAACCGTTTGATTGATCGAGTTAACATATTCGATTCCATAAGTTAACTAATTGTCTGTGGGCCCTAGATGTCAGCTACTCCATCCTCTACCTAATGTGTAGGAATGTAAGTGGGCTAACCCGCGATCCTGCATATACATGTTTAATTTTTGCGGGTCTCAATAGCAACTCACAAAATTAAACCTATATACGGGCTCGCGGTCTAGCTCACTTGTATCCCTACTCGTGTGCAACCACAGTCGGCGTTAGGAGGCGCTTTCTTTCCTGCCCGTCCGTGCAGGGAGGAGCTCCCTGCTCGCAGCCGGCGGGGAGGACCTTCCTTTCCCGCGCGTCCACGCCGAGGAGGATCTTCCTTTGGGCGCGGCCTTGCATGAACCGCTAGGAGTCCGGGGCCTGCACGAGAACGCTTACCGACATCAGCAGTGGCGGATCCAAGATGCGAATGAAAATTTTGGTGAATTTTATAGAGATTTAATGGAGAAATGAGTGATTTTATAGAGATTTAATGGAGAAATGAGTGAATTTTGTAGAAATTTAATGCATTATACTAGTATACTTAATGGAGAAATGAGGCCGCCCCCTGAATCCGCCACTAGACGTCAGGAAGGATGATGAATACGTATAGCGCCCGGAATCCGTGTGATGAGAGCGATTTGTATTGGTTACCACTACTACAAAAAACATTAACCGTGACGGTTGAAAAGGATTAACCGTGGCAGTTTTTTCAACCGCCACGGTTAATCCTTTTAAAAAACAAAAAAAAAACAGATCCAGACCCGGTTAGGTCTGGATCTGGGCTGCCGCGCCGCCGCGTTTGGATTTGGGCTTCCGCGCCGCCGGGAGGTCGTGCGTCCCTGCCTCGCGCGATGCGCTGCCCCCCCCCCCCCCGCCTCGCTCGTCGCGCCGCCAAGCCTCGGAGGGAGAGGGCGGAGGGAGGAGGCCGGGGCGCCACCGGTCCGCCCGTCCTCCCGCAGCCACACCGCCTCGCGCGGTTGCGCTGCTGTCGCGTGGTCGCGGTGCGGAGGTGGAGGGGCACCGGTGGGGAGGCGCCGGTGGCGGGGAGGCGTGCCGGTGGGGGCGTCGCGCCGTCGGGGGAGGGGCGCTGTCGCGCCGCGGGTGGGGGAGGGGCGCCAGTGGAGGAGCGCCTCGGGTGGGGGAAGGGGCGCCGTCGCGCTGTCGCGGGTGGGGGAGGGGCGCCGCCGCGGCTCGCGGGTGATGGAGGCGGCTGCGCTGAGGGAGGGAGGGGGAGGGGGTGAGGTAGAAAAAACCCTAAGTATTGTATTTATATTTGAGTGCCCTGTCGGGCCAGACCTAGGTTTATTAGGCTTATTGGGCTTCAGCCTATTTACCAAAGCGGGCTAGTAAGGATGACCGCCACACTAAATGAATTTATCGTGGCGGTTTTTTGTAACCGTCACGGTTAATAGAAAGCAACCGCCACGGTTAATCGAAGCATTAACCGTGGCGGTTTATGTGTTTAATCGCCACGGTTAATAAAATCTAAGTGCTATGTAAAATAAATTCTGTAATAGTGTACTGTTACATTACCGTTCACCAATCTCTTGTTATGATGAAAGTGCGAAATGTTTCGATTCGATTCTCGACTCTAGTATCCGGTTTGGAAGTAGACTCTCCTAAGTAATCGAAACATTTATTTCATCCAAACGGGTCTTAATATCATCGTGTTAAAAAAAAGAAATCAATATCCGTTGAAACACCCCCTTAATAAAAGTGCAACAGAGTGTTTCAGAAATCGCACACAGCAGGAAGCAGCAAGATTAATTCACGCAGAAATCGTAAAAAAATCTGCATTATTTCCTATCGTAATCTCTTAAGATCGATCTCAACCGCCGAGTTTTGCTAGGCTGGATTGTTCTAATAAATAAACGAGAGACATGCAGCATGCAGGTGAGAGCACTGAGGACGCATGCATGCATGCACACACCGTCGTTAGTTGTTGACTTTGACCCGGCCGGATCGGCGCGTTGCATTCATCATTCGATCTTCTGACAAGATGATGAACAGCGCGTGGCACAGGACGCAGCAGGTCGATGGCGCAGGTAGCTCGCCATCATGCATGTGCCATGTATGTGGAGGCAATGTACTGTACGTGTGGGTCTGTGCGTGCGTGTGTGCGTCTCTCCCGTCTCTGTACCCATATTCCACCACCTGGCAAGCTCTTCCATAGCCGCAAGGCCGGGCGGCATATCCTCCTCCCCGTAGATTTTTTTTTCACAAAATGACGGCAAAATCTTTACCACGAATTTTATTGGATGATAGAAAAATCTTTACCACAAATTTTATTGGATGATAGAAAAAGTGAAACTGAACCCGTTCCAATTTATATTTCGCATGATTTTTTAATCCTAAATTTAATCATCCGATAAAAACGACTCATATAAATTTTTTTTTTGAGAAAGTAAACAACTCATATAAATACGTTAATGAAGCTGATCTTGGGACCTTTTATGTTAATAAATGCTGGGCCGGCTGATGTCTACCTCTCTAGGACTGTAGCTCGATTGGTCGACCATATGGGTAGCTAGGCCCATGCTGCCTTTTGAGCCCGGCTATATTCAGGTTCAGAACCTCTATAGTTAGGCCTTGGACCTTCGTGGGTGCATGCATGGGCTGTCGAGAAGAACTGTGCGCCGCCGCTCTCGGAGCAACTCTCTCGCTCCCTCGCCCTCCACAGACGCTTCTGTGCCTCTGGTCTCTCCTGGGTGTATGGTATGGTATTATACTCCCACCCAATGCAAGTGTTTCAACCCAAAAGAAAAAAACAAAAGAATACAGTTCTAGCTTTTTCCTAAGCAGATCGATTCCGATGATGGTCAACTCTAAAATATTATTAATATTTATGATAACAAATAAATATTATAATAGATTTATCGTTAAATGTGTTCTAATGTGCTGATTCTATTTTATGCAGCGTTAGTTATGAGGGTGTTTGTGACTGATTTATAAACTATGCTCTACAAGTTTTATCCTGAAGCAGCTATAGAAAAAATTAAAGTTTGTGGAACATTTCTTTAGATACTGTTACAACTTTATATTTTCCTCGAAATAAGTGCGTTGAGCTAAAACCGTCTGGTAAAAAATAGAGTAAAGTGCACTAGCGGTCCTTAAACTTGTGTTGTTGTGTCATCTCGGTCCCTAAACTCGCAAATCAGTCGTTTAGGTCCTTAAAATTGTCCATATGTGTCATTCTGGTCTCTAAACTTGTTCGGTTGTGTCATACCGGTCCTTAAACTTAGAAATTGACCGTTTATGTCCTTAAACTTGTTCAACTGTGTCATTCCAGTCCCTAAACTTGTTCAGCTGTGTCATCTTGGTCCAAATATAACGATCCAAAAACTACATATCAAAAAATAATTCATAACTTTTTCATATGAACTCGAATGAAGACAAACTTTATATCAAAATTATAGCTCTCGACGTGATCTATAACTTTGTAGTTGAAAAGTTTTAAAAATAAAACTGTTTAGGCTCCCAAAATATTAGTGTATGTTTATAGATTTTGAAATTTAAAATTTAAATTAAGTTTTCACACACTAAATGATTTCAAATAGAAAACTTTTCAACTATAAAGTTGTAGATCACGTCGAGAGCTACAATTTTGATATAAAGTTTGTCTTCATTCGAGTTCATATAAAAAAAATTATGAATTATTTTTTGATATCTAATTTTTGGATCGTTCTATTTGGACTAGAATGGCCAAGCTGAACAAGTTTAGGGATCGGGATGATACATATGAACAAGTTTAAGGATCTAAATGATCGATTTGCAAGTTTAGGGACCGGAATGACACAACTGGACAAGTTTGAGGACCTAAACGGTCGATTTATGAGTTTAGGGACCGTGATAACACAGGAGCGCACGTTTAGGGACCGCCGGTGCACTTTACTCTTAAAAAAATATGGAGTGAAAGAGTTCCAAACGCCTCCTAAATTATTTAAGAAAACAAAATACTTAGCCTAAATCTATAATTACATTTTCTTTAGAATTGAAGGTAAAGATAAAGCTACAGTAAGTAGGGGTGCGCCCCTCCTGTTTATTGTAAAAAAAGGACTAAAGCTACAGTAGTAACTGCACTATTTTCAGCTGAATAAGGCATATTTGACATAGTTCCAAATGGCTTCGGCTTCTTGGTACAGTGTGTGGAGAAGCTAGTGAAACAAAAAAAAATAGTGTCTTTATCGGCTCCTGTTCAGTTTTGAAAGTGGAAAGAAAAATGACTCCTTAATCCTTACTACGTACTAGTACAGTACAGCGCAAGGTCGAAGCTAGAGTTGTCTTGTGCTCTACAAGTGTCAACAATAGGCTAGGGCTGTTGTGTTGATTTCGTTTCGTGGGGCTGTGGCCTAGCCTAGGGCTGTCGATCGAAGTGCAGTGGTGCTCCGAATCTGTCTCGATCGTGAAAGCTCAGTTCTTGTGAAAAGAAGAAAAAAGAAATCAGACCTGACACTTTTGCTGTGCGCTGCCTAAAAACCTGGATTCTCATTGGAGTATAGTACTTGGGTCCATTTACGTTCCTAACAAACCAGAGCAATAAACAAGCAGGCTTCAGCCCCATATGGTGTATACTTTGGGCCTCCATTTCCGTCGTGGCATGGGCTCATAAAGTGGTCCTGCATCAAAATGGCAACGGGTACGTACTCGACGGGTACTGGCCACCCATACCCGCACCCGTTAGGTCAAAATCTATTCCATCGAATTACCCGCGAAAGCAGACGAGTAAGGAATTCATTTCATACCCGCACCCGACGGGTAATTCTTACCCGATGGGTATTCCATACCCGATAATACACCCAAGTTCACATACAAATTACAACAACATCGAGCAAGTTAACAACATAATTAGTACTGTTTGGCCAAATTTTGATATATATATTAGGCCCATCAGCAGGCAACGCATTAAGATAATAATTGTCACTCAATTTTGATATATACTAGGTGTCGGGTACAAAGGTAAGGGGTACCTTAAACCTTTCGATAAACTAACGCTCAATATAGCAACCATTTTTAAGACAGGATCCGATCAGCTGCTCGGGTCCATGAAGAAAGGCCCATCACACGAAGGCCCCCCGCACCGGCAACAACAACCAGTCGTGGGCCGGCCCATTTCTGGAAAGACAGACGGACAAGGGGTCGAACGAACGACCCCTCCGCTTCCGCCTCGACCCCGACTGACGGACAAGGGGTCGAATGAACGACCCCTCCGCCTCCGCCTCGACCCCGATTGACGGACAAGGGGTCGAAGGAACGACCCCCAGGCCAGAAGCTCGATCATCTCACCTGCTCCCAGTATGGGTTAAAGGGGATCCGATGCGCCTACCAGCCCCCGCCTAACGCCATGGGCGCCCACGACCGCGGTCAAATCCATCAGCTCACCGCCATGCCCTGGACCTCCGTCAACTGTGCTGCCGTTGTAGCCACGTCGCGAGTACGGACCCCAGAGGCACCCCTCGAGCCATGAACAGGACAGCTCTCGACTGTGTCTTCGGGGATACGACAGGACCACGCTGGTCTCGACCCCCCTCGACCAGGGGGTTCGATCCCTGTCTCCAACCACTCCGGTATGGGACCCGTCCCGTCCGCCCCGTCCCGCTTTAGCTGTGGGACTCGCACCCGTCTACAGAAGGTCAACCCTGCTGCGCCGTGACGTGCCACGACGTCCAGTCCGCCATCACCATGCCCTGGAGTACCGGAAGGACGGGAAGGCCACGCCGCCACAGTGATCAACGTCCCTTCGCCGGCATGGCGCCACAGACACGCCTCCCATGCTGCTACAGTTTAGGACCCTGTACTCTCAGGCCTCCCCTTGGTCTATAAAAGGGGACGCCGGGACAGAAGAAGGGAGGATTTTTTTGGCAATTCGCACGGGTATTCGCACTCGGACATCAGCTCTGACCCTCATACTCCACACACCCGATTGCTTGATTGACCTCTCAAGCAATCAACCGCCCACCTAGGATAGCCCTGCTAGCCCTAGGTCTTAGCTCATCCTGAGCACCCCCGTGTAAACCAGCTTGTACCCCCCCTGTACAAGCACTTCGGTGCAAGATAATACAATCCATCCTACCCCGCTTGACGTAGGGCCTTCTGTGCCCGAACCAGGATAAATCTTGTGTTCTTCTTGCATCACATCTGGGAGAGGGAGAACGCAATATACAAATTTACTAGCCGGTGGTCTTGACCCCCTGGGTCATAACACCGACAGTTGGCGCGCCAGGTAGGGGGGTTTGCGTGTCGATCAACTCCGAACTACTCTCCCAGATGGATTCCACGATCCCATCACTTCCATTCGCCACCACCGTCTGGTTCGGGAGTCTAGAGTTCATGTCCACGGGCCACGACCACGACATGATTCTACTCACCAGTACTGGCATGGACAGCAGCAGCTCCGGTACTCCGGGGCCAAGGAGGACCAGACGACGGTCCCACCACTCGCGCCTTTTTCCTACGACCAGGAGGGGGCACGAACAACGCCGCCGCACTCTTCACCGTGCGGATCCCGAGACGCCAGATGCCGCCCCCCCGGCCTCAGCTGGCGACACAGTTCCTCCCTTCGGGAGCCTGTTTGACCCATGCTTGCGGGTCGGGGGCGGGTACCTCGCTGAGCCTGACTTTGGATCTGCCATACCGTCATCTCAGAGGGTCCCCGTGGCTTTTCCGACACACTCGGCCACGCCGCCGTCGCATAACCTGTCTCCACACGGGCTCTACAACAGCGCCAGACCCTGTTCTGCTTTTGTAGGCTCGCAGATGCAGACACGTTGCGGGTCTCCAGGGAACCTGCTACGTGCGACGATCAGCCTCGTCGCCACCTCTCCGCCAGCCGAGCGCCCGGAGCCACGACGAGCCCCGATCCCGGGTGGTCACACCTGGGGGACGTTACAACGACGGCTGGGGGAGGAGCGCAGGGGATCTTTCCCCAACTTCTACCATGGCTACCCCGACTCAGACTCCCCCGATGAGGATTACGATCCCACCCGGGAATGCTTCCACCTCGACGGTCAGGTTGATTCCCAAGACGACGTCAACGACGCCGCGACCACGGATGAAGGAGGAGGGGGTAACGCTACACCAGCGCGACACGCCGACCCCCCGAGTCCTGACAAAGCCGATCCACCTCAGGACGTCCAGATCGCGCAAGTCCGAGAGCTGCTCGCCAAGCTCGAGGGAGAACGTCTACGACTTCAGCAGCTTGAGCACGCCCTCGAGCGAGATCGCGGGCGCCCACAGGGTGGAGGAGCTCACGAGCGGGCCCGGGAAGTCCATCGACAGATCGTCGAGGAGGGGGCAAACGAGCGCCGCGTCTACAACCGTGCCAGCCAAAATGTCGTAGCGGTCGCGATGCTGCTTCGTGACATGCCGGCGCCATCGACACCCCAAGCGCGACGCATCAGGGACGAAATCCAGGGGCTTCTCCAAACCACGGCCGTGCAACAGGCAGAGAGCTCGGCCTCGAGGTGCAGAGGAGCTGCCTCCGAGCATCAGGACGTACCCCCTCGGCAAAATCAAGAGGTATCGGTCCACCAAGACAAAGCGCCCCAAGGCGAAGTAGACCGACGACCAGTTCGAGACCGCATCGTCGACGATCGACCACCGCGGGAGAACAAACGACGCCGGCATGGTGACGTGTAACACCCTAAAATTTGAATTAGAAAATAGATTTGAATTTGATTTAATTTAAAGTATTTTTGTGATGCATAGAATTAAATATATAAAACTTAAATTAAATCTCATGTTAGGGTTCACATGCTTGTGCATTGCATGCTCTTGCATTGTTTTTGGGTGACTTGGTTTTCAAAACCTTGAAAAGAATTTTAAAATCTATATTTGAAAATCAATTTGCAAAATTCAGAAAAAGGAAAAAAAAAGAAAAGGGAAGAACTGTTCCTTCTCTCGATCTGGCCGAGGAGCCCACCAGCCCGGCCTTCTCTCCCCTCTCTCTGGGCCGGCCTGCCCGCGCGCGGCCCAGCTCCACACCGCGCCTCTCCTCCCTCCCTCTCTGTCACTGCTCGGCAGGCCCACCTGTCGGCGCCCCCCGTCCCCTTCTCTCCCTCTCTCTGTTTCACTGGCACCCCTGGCCCGCCTGTCATCTCCTCCTTCTTCCTCCTCTGCCGAGTCCGAGCGGGACTCCGCCGTGACGCGCTGCGATGCCACGTCCTCTCCGCGGCCACCTCCTCCGCGTGCCGCACCTCGCCTCTCCCTCTTCTCGCTCTGACCGTGTGGCCCGCGAGTCAGCCCCCTCCCTTCTTCCTTCCCGTATCCGCGACGAACTTTGGTCCGGCCGTAACCGCCGCGCCGCGTCGTGTCCGCGTGCGGACTCCGTGCCCCGCCGCGCTCGAGTCCGCGAGGGACTCTGCCCTCGGTTCCTTTAAATAGCGCCGCCACCACGCCGATTCCCCCATCGCAAACGCCCTGCTTCGCCTCGCATCGCGCCGCCGTCGTCTGAGCAGAACACGCCGCTGAGACCGCCACCGCCGTTCTGCGTCGTCAGCTGCTCCAAACGCTTCGCCAAGACGCGCATCAGCTTCACGTGAGTGCCGAACGCGTTATCTCCCTCATCTCCCTCGCTCTTGCGCTCTGTCCAGCTCCGCCGCCGTACACCGATGTCGCACCGCCGCGGTTCGTCGGGGCCAGCCTTCCTCGACCATCCGCCGCCGCCGTGTTCCGTCGTCGGGGTCTCCCGATCCTCTCCAAGCCTCGCCAATACCCGAGATGAGTTCGCGGCGTCATCCTCTCTCTTCCGGTGTGCTCGGATTTGAAAACCGAGCGCCCGAACCCTCTCTTCCCTCTCGCCGGCGAGCCCTGGCCGTCGGACGAAGTGCGCCGCCGTGCGCCGCCCCTCTGCGCCGCCCGCAACCGCCCTCTCCCTCTCGGGATCTAATCCTATCCATCCATTGCAGATCCAACGGCGCACGTGAGCCGATACCCCTTCGTCTGCCCTTTTTGCTAAAGAGCCCCTGCTCTTTCTCCCCTCTAAACCCGCAGTCCAAAGCGCCGTTCAGCTTTACGTTTTCTCCCTTGGAAAACGTATTTCCTTTTCTGAGTTCAGTTTTATTCCGAAAATAAATAAAACCCTAATTTCCTTTTTATCTCTAATCTTCAAATGCTTATATTTTCTTCGTTTCAAATCCAAATCGACCCGTTCGAGTTGCGTTAGATCCGTATTTTCATGCTCTATCCAGTAGTATAGGTTTCACCTATGTTAATTACTTTTGAAAATCAATGAAAATTACTTTGCTTTTGCTAAACCTATCTGTTTTCAAAATCCCGTTTTATCTCTAACTTCTTTGTTTTAGATCCGATTAGCGTGATTCTCGTGTCTCTGTGATCGTAGTAAAGTATAGATCTGTTTTATAACCTTTTCAAAGTCTCTTTATTGTTTATGGTGTAATGTTCTGATCATGTTTTGTTTGCTTCGTGCATGATTGTTCGGATGCTTGCGTGGTGATGTTGATCGAGTACAGCCGGTGAGATCTTCGTTGACCAAGAGTTCTTTGCAGCAGATCAGGATCACCAAGAGCTTTGGGATCAAGGCAAGTTTAACATGGGATCATCCTTGTTACCTATTCACCATAATTCAATCTAGTCATATTGCATGTGTCTAAATTGATGCCTATTAGATCTATACCATAACTTTGTTATCCTTTACCTTGTCACCATGGGTTTATATGCATATGGGTAGCTTTTCTATGCTTTACAATAATGGATCTTGAGATGAATCTTGACTAATGATATATGCAACAATAAGATAAAATTGGCTTTTGTAACAACATGGAATAGGACCCCACTGTAGGGCAAAAGCTGGGATTTCTAATACAACCACGAGTGCTATAATGGCTCTGGCTTTAGTCAAGTATAAAGATTCGTACTAGCATGTTGGCAGTTCGTGAAAGGCACCATTGCCGAGCTGGTTGCAGGGCATGGTCCAGGGTGGTTACCGTTTTGAGAGGTACCATCGAGTGGAGGCTTTGTATACCCCTTGCCCGTGGGTCCGTAGGGTCTATCAACATGTTAGGAAGACTTTTGAAAGACTTCATAGTGTTCCCTGCCCGCTCACCTCGGCAGTGTTATGGGACTAGCTATCCCGGGCATCTGGGTAACATGGCTTGTGGGTAAAGTGTATAACCTCTGCAGAGTGTAAATCTATCATGATAGCCGTGCTCACGGTCACGAGCGGCCTGGAAAACTCACAGTGTAGATGATCATGTTGTTTAATTGATAATGTTGGATATTAATCTTATCATGTGGTTATTAATTGGGCTATGCATAACTAAAGCTAAGTGTTGGTAAAACTTGACCAAGTTAAAAGCAACCGCAGTACAGACAGTGTCAACCTTTTGAGCTTCATAACCCTGTGTTACTCTTGCTGAGTACGTAAGTGCTCACTCTTGCTTTCTCATCCCCTTCAGATGGCTATGAAGGCTACCGTGAGGAGTACTAGGCTAGTGGTCAACCAGTCGGCGTTCCCTGTGAAGTGGAGCTTCGTCGCGAGAGTTATCTTTATATTCCGCTGTTATGTTATTTAAATATTATTCGTTATGTAATAAAACACTCAGTGATGGTACAATTTTAAAGATTTGTCGGCTTATGTGTGTGATTGATCTCTGGGCACACATGAGTTATTCATATTCAATTTTATCCTTAAAATTGGGTGTGACACGACGCTGAGGCTCAAGGTTACAGTGCTCACCGAGGTGGGCGCTACGACAGTGACGAAGATCGACGTCGATCTCCGGAACCACCGGGGCCACGAGTCTTCGGCAGGACCATCCGGCGAACCGCCTTGCCCGTCCGCTTCCATCCACCCACCAGCCTGGTCAAGTACAACGGCGAAACCAAGCCGGAGCTCTGGCTTGCTGATTTCAGGCTGGCATGTCAGCTAGGAGGAACCGACAACGACCACGTCATCATTCGGCAACTCCCGCTCTTCCTCTCCGACGCCGCTCGAAGATGGCTTGAGGAGCTCCCCCTGGACTTGATCCAGGACTGGCCCGACCTGGTCAGGATATTCAAGGGGAACTTCAAAGGCACCTACGAGCGGCCAGGGAACTCCTGGGATCTCCGCAGCTGCAAGCAGAGGCCAGGGGAGACCCACCGCGACTTCACCTGTTGGTTCTCGAGGCAACGTACCGCGCTAACCCACATCTCCGACAACGACGTCATCACCGCGTTCATCACCGGAACAACCGGCAAGGAGTTTAGTGCGGGAGCTGGGACGGAACACCCCCAAGTCCGCCAACGAGCTCATGGACATCATCGCCAACTACATAGCCAGCGAGGAAGCCGTTGGCGCGTTCCTCTATGCATCCCCGGACAAGGGGAAGGCCAAGGCGGACGAGCCCGGGGGCTCGAACAACGGGCCCAAGAGGAACAACAATGACAACAATAGCAAGAAGAAGAAGAAGAAGAACCAGCCGGGTCGACGCGACGTCGAGCCCGACGATCTTGTCGCTGCGGTAGACAAGAAGAAGCCTCGGGGTCCCCCTCTCGACGGGGGCATCTTCGACAAGATGCTGAAAGAACCCTGCCCCTATCACAAGGGACCGACCAACCACAGTCTCGAGGACTGTCGCATGCTCAAAAAGCATTTCGACCCCCTAGGCTTCAAGAAAGACGACAAGAAGGGGGATCCGCACGACGGGGACGATGGCAAGAACGGGGGCTTCCCCGAGGTTCACGACTGCTACATGATCTATGGGGGACCCTCGACTCGACTCAGTACGCGTCAGCGCAAGAGGGAGCGTCGAGAGGTCTTCTCCGTTCGAGCCTAGGCTCCTCGATACCTCGACTGGTCCCACACGCCGATCACCTTCGACCAGGACGACCACCCCGAGCACGTCCCCAACGCAGGGGTCTACCCGCTCGTCGTCGACCCGATCATACTCAACACCCGCCTCACCAAGGTACTCATGGATGGGGGAAGCAGCCTCAACATCATCTACGTCGCGACCCTCGACCTCCTGGGGATCCCGAGGACCGCGCTCCTGCCCAGCGCGGGAGGATTCCACGGGGTCGTTCCAGGAAAGAAGGCACTCCCGATCGGCCGCGTCAAGCTACCAGTCTGCTTCGGTACCCCCTCGAACTTCCGAAAGGAGGATCTGACCTTCGAGGTGGTCGCGTTCCGTGGCATCTACCACGCCATCATCGGTCGACCGGGGTACGCCAAGTTCATGGCGATCCCGAACTACGCCTACCTCAAGCTGAAGATGCCAGGGCCCATGGGGGTCATCACCGTCGGCACCTCCTACGAGCACGCATACGACTGCGACGTCGAGTGCGTGGAAAACGCCGAAGCCGTCGAGGAGTTGGCCGTCGTCGTGGCCCTCGATGACCTCACCAAGGAGATCCCCGACCCCAAGCGACACGCCGGCAACTTCAAGCCTGCGGAGGACGCCAAGACCGTCCCGCTCGACCCCGGCCACGCGGATGGGAAGGCGCTGACGATCAGTGCCACCCTCGAGCCTAAATAGGAAGCCGTGCTCGTCAACTTTCTCCGTGCGAATGCTGACGTGTTTGCATGGAGTCCCTCGGATATGCCGGGCATTCCGAGGGAGGTCGTCGAGCACTCCTTGGACATCCGAGCCGGATCCAAACCGGTGAAGCAACGGCTGCGTCGTTTCGACGAGGAGAAGCGCAGAATCATCGGGGAGGAGGTCGACAAGCTTTTGAAGGCCGGATTCATCAAGGAGGTACATCATCCCGAGTGGTTAGCAAATCCCGTACTTGTCAAGAAAAAGAATGGAAAGGATAGGATGTGCGTAGACTACACTAGTTTAAATAAAGCATGTCCCAAGGTTCCTTTTCCATTACCACGTATCGATCAAATAATAGATTCCACTGCGGGATGTGAAACTCTCTGCTTCCTTGATGCGTATTCTGGCTATCACCAAATAAAGATGAAGGAGTCCGATCAGCTCGCGACTTCCTTCATCACCCCTTTTGGCATGTTTTGCTACATCACTATGCCCTTCGGGTTACGAAACGCCGGGGCCACATATCAGCGATGCATGCTCCATGTCTTTGGGAAACACATAGGGCCAACCGTCGAGGCCTACGTCGATGACATCGTGGTCAAATCCAAAACAGTCGGAAACCTGGTCGGGGACCTTGAGATCGCGTTTGGGAGCCTCAGGGCAAATCGCATAAAGCTAAACCCTGAGAAGTGTGTCTTCGGAGTTCCTTGAGGCATGCTCCTAGGGTACATAGTTTCCCAACGCGGGATCAAGGTCAACCCCGAGAAGGTAACCACAATCATAAGGATGGGCCCGATCAACGACCTTAAAGGCGTGCAAAGGGTCACGAGGTGCCTCGCCGCCCTCAGCCGGTTCATCTCAAGGACCGAACACTTCACATGGACCGTCGAGGCCGAGGAATCACTCTCCAAGCTCAAAGCCTTGCTCACCTCGCCACCTGTCTTGGTACCCCCGAGCCCAGCCGAGCCCCTCTCGCTCTATGTCGCGGCAACTACCCAGGTAGTCAGCGCTGCCGTAGTTGTCAAGAGGGCGGAAGATGGACATGCCCTGCCGGTTCAGAGGCCTTCTACTTCGTGAGCGAGGTACTTTCCGAGACTAAGAAGAGATACCCCCACATCCAAAAGCTGTTATATGTCGTCGTCCTCACCCGGCGCAAGATCAAACACTACTTCCTGGGCCACCCGGTTACCGTGGTCTCGCCTTTCCCTCTCAGAGAGATAATCCAGAACCGGGAGGCATCCGGGAGAATCGCCAAGTGGTCGGTCGAGTTCATGGGGGAAACCCTCTCATACGCCCCTCAGAAGACCATCAAGTCTCAGGTATTGGCAGACTTCATTGCAGAATGGACCGATACTCAACTACCCCCGGCGCAAGTTCAGACCGAGCTCTGGACCATGTACTTTGATGGGTCGTTGATGAAGACGGGGGCAGACGCTGGATTGCTATTCATATCACCCTCAGGGGTTCACATGTGCTACGTCATCCGTCTCCACTTCCCCGCCTCCAACAACGTAGCCGAGTACGAGGCCCTCGTCAACGGTCTGCGCATCACCGTCGAGCTCGGGGTCCGACGCCTCGACGTTCGGGGGGACTCGCAGTTGGTAATCGACCAAGTGATGAAAGATTCGAGCTGCCACAACCCCAAGATGGAGGCCTACTGCAAGGAGGTCCGAAGGCTCGACCACACCGCCCGCCGGTACAACAAAGCTGCTGACGAGGTGGCCAAAATCGCGTCCACTAGAGGTACTGTCCCTCCCGACGTCTTCTCGAGGGATCTTCACAAGCCATCCGTCGACCTAGACTCGGGGGCTCCTGCCCTCGAGCAAGGGGTCGATCCACCCCCTCGACCGATCCCCCCTCGAACGGGGAAGAAGTCATGGAGGTCGACGGAACGGCCACAACACCAACCCCCTCGACGGACTGGCGCGCACCCTACCTCGAGTATCTGATACGGGGTGAGGTCCCAGAGGACCGATCCGAAGCCCAACGCGTAGCCCGGCGCGCCAATACCTACGTCTTGTATGGGGATGGCCGCGAGTTGTACCGACGCAGTCCTACTAGGGTACTTCAACGTTGCCTCACCCTCGAGGAGGGGAGGGCATTGCTGAAGGACCTACACTCGGGGGCTTGCAGCCACCACGCGACACCAAGAACGCTGGTGGGAAGCGCCTTTCGACAAGGTTTCTACTAGCCGACGGCTGTCGCCGACGCTACTAAACTTGTTCGATCTTGCAAGGGATGCCAATTCTACGCCAGGCAGACCCACCTACCTGCCCAAGCTCTTCAGATGATACCCATAAGTATGGGGGCTCGACATGGTTGGCCCCCTGAAGAAAACCAAAGGTGGCCACACCCACCTCCTCGTGGCTGTAGACAAGTTTTCAAAATGGATTGAGGCTCGACCCATCGCCAACATTCAGTCTCGACAAGCCGTGTTATTCTTCACCGACATCATCCATCGCTTCGGTGTCCCCAACGTCATCATCACCGACAACGACACGCAGTTCACCGGCCAAAAGTTCCTGGACTTCTGTGACCACCACCACATCAGGGTAAATTGGTCTGCAGTTGCCCACCCTCGAACTAACGGCCAGGTCGAGCGCGCCAATGGTATGGTTTTGCAGGGCCTCAAGCCAAGGATCTTCGACCGGCTGAACAAACACGACAAGAGATGGGTCGATGAGCTGCCCGCTGTCCTATGGAGTCTCCGAACGACACCAAGTCGAGCCACGGGGTTCTCCCCGTTCTTCTTGGTCTATGGGTCCGAGGCCGTCCTCCCCACTGACCTCGAGTACGGGTCCCCTCGACTAAAGGCCTACAGCGAGCAGGCCAACACAGCAGCCCGAGAGGACTCCCTCGACCAGCTCGAGGAAGCCCGAGATGTGGCCCTCTTCAAGTCGGCAAAGTACCAGCAAACGTTGCGGCGCTACCACGACAAAAACATATGTAAAAGGGACCTCGACGTCGGCGACCTCGTGCTGCGCCGCCGACAAAGCAACAAGGGACGTCACAACCTAATGCCACCTTGGGAGGGACCCTTCATCGTGGCGGAGGTGCTGAAGCCAGGCACTTACAAGCTGAAGAACGAAAAGGGCGAGATCCTCACCAACGCGTGGAACATCGAACAGCTACGTCGTTTCTATCCCTAAGGCCTCGAGACCTTGTACATTTCCCGCATTATGTACACTTATCGCATTATGAATGAACAAAATGTTCTCGAAATACATTTCACATTCGTTCATAACTTTAAGGTAGCCTCGACTCTGCTCTGGCAAAGTCAAGCCTCCCTCCTAAGTCCTCTAAAAACCCGAACGTTTTTTCGAAACTTGGCTTTCCCTCTCGATCTTCGCCTCGAGTACGCTTCACGGCTAAGTAAAAAACGCCTCGAACTCCCTAAGGGTCGAGGGCCGTCGAGCCGGGGACTCTCCTACGCCTCAAGGCTATGGTATCCCCACTCGCTCCCCCTTCCAGGTATACGAGCGTGCATCGAATACTTAGTCCATAAGCAACGACTCAGGCGAAGAGAAATAGAGAAATAAAAACACTCAGATGCATCTCGAATAAAATGCATTAAACATAAGAAGCCCTCCGGGGCTCGACGTCATACTATCACAAAAGCTAACCTATTACATGGACCTTCTTGTCCAGATTTGGCTCACAGGCCTCGACTACTCGTCGCCATCCCCATTCTCCGAAGGGAGCACTTCAGGCTCGAAGAGCTTTGCCAGCTCGCCTCCGGGAACCTCTGCGGCCTCGATCAGCTCATGGCATCTCGCCACGTTCTCTTCTTCGGTCAGCCTCGGGTCGGTGACGAAGCCGCTGGCGACGACGCTAAGGTCGTAGATATAGCCCGAGCGGACGACCGCGAGCGCCCGCTTCACGCCCACGTACAGAGCAGCACGGACTTGCTCCGTCACCTCTTGGGTCATGGAGTAGAAGCGGCGCAGGAGGGAGTCTCCTCGTGCGTCGCCTTCGACCACCGGCTCAGGCTCGACCCCCATATCATCGCAGAAGGAGGAGATGGCGCCCTCGAGCCTCTCGTTCAGGCCCGTCTCCGCCCCGAGGAGGTCCTGAAGACTGGCCAGATCCTCGTGGGCTCGGGCCTTTTCCGCTGCGAGCTCTGCCAGAACGAGCACATGACTCAGTCAAAACCAAAAAGCAGGGGAAGGGTCAAGACCAGGCAAGCTAAGCAACACTTCCAAAAACTCACCTTTGGCATGTGCCTCCAGGGTGACGTAGCCCTGCTCGGTCCTCTGAAGTTGACAGCGGACGTCGACGAGCTCCGCAGCTTGGTCGCCATTTTTAGCCCGGATGCCCTCGATGATCTCGCCAGTACCATCGAGGGCCCTCTTCTCGCTAGCCGCCACCTCCCCCAGAGTGGTGATCTGGGCTCGGGCCTTCTCCTCCGCGACACCCAACGCGTCACGTTCGCGGGAGACGGTGTCAACGTCCCCCTAGAGCTCCTGGATACTTTTCGCCGCCAGAGTGAGCTCCTCCCTCAGCTGGGCGGACTCCTCCTCAGCCTTGCTGCTCGACCTCGATAACCGCCTTGAGGGCGGCCTGGACCCTCGACTGCGCCCCGAGGCCGTCTCCTGGGCGGCCCGGGCTCCCTCCTGCGCAGCCACCACCTCGGCCTTCGCCTGGGCGACCTCGGCCTCGGCCCTCGACCGCGCCTGGGAGGCCTCCTCCTGGGCGGCCTTGGCCTCCTCTTGCGCGGCTGCCGCCTCGACTTTCGCCTGGGTGGCCTCGGCTTCCGCCTTCTCCAGCGAAGCGCGGAGGGTGGGAAGCTGCTCCTGTGTCCGAAGGATGAACTGGGACTTGTCGTACGACATCGCCCTTAGTGCCTACCAGGGACAAAAAGGAAGGTCATCAGAAAGGAGCAGCAAAATAACGAGATAACTCGAAAGGGAAAGGACAAAACATACCTCCATCCCCCGGAGCAAATCCGCGGAAGCAACCTCCGCCGACACACGCGCCACGTGGGCAAGCCACGCCCGGAACTCCTCCAGGTGCTCCCACTCCCCGAGCTCGGCTTGATCATCGAGCTCGAGGGAGGTGCGCCCTGGTTCTTGGGAGTCGGCCAGCTTGAGGGGCTCCTGCCCCAGAGCCTGTTGCGGCACTCGATCCTCCCCTGGACCTCTCGCGTGAGGCCCTGGCGCATCTCGGGGTCGCCACCGTGGAGCCTCACTCGCTCCGCCAAGGTGGGGCAGGAGCTCGCCCCTTCGAGCCTGGTACTCCTGGCCTCAGACGACTGCCCGACCTCGACGACAGGCCGAGCAGTCGCCTCAGACACTATCGCATCCGGCGCGCCGCTCCCGTGCACCACGACGGTGGTCCCCTCCGGTTCCGATTGGGGGGCCGTCGCCGCAGCTATCTCCTCCGGGGCCATCAGCTCCGCCACCATATCGGCCACCTCTTCAGCGGTGGCCGTCGCTGACATCCCCGCCATCTCCGCCGCGGGCGTCGCCTCAACCTCCTCGGCCCGTCCACCCTCCTCAGGCTCGGGAACCGGCGCCGAAGTCTCCTCGACGAAGGCCTCCGCAGGCGATGGCTCCTTCGACGCAGCAGCAGCCGCATCCCCGCGCTCGAGCGGCAGACGCGCCTCCCGTGACGCGAGGCTCTCGGGCCACCGCCTCGGCGCTGGGCGCGCCGGCGTCTCTTCGTTGCCGGTAGAGGCTAGGTCGACCACCTCCACCTCTGCGATGACGAGGGGCTCGACCCCCTTAGCCACGACCGTCGTCAACGCCGGCTCCGCGTCTTCCGAGGCTGCTGGTGCGCCCCCCTCCGACGGGTTGGCAACCGCGGCCTCGACCGCCACTCCCGCAGATCCCGCCGGTGCGACGGGTCGACCTGCCTCCTCCGCCCGAGCTCACTCCGCAGCGGCCAGCGTCCGACCGCGCTCCATCGCCTCCTGCGCCTTGCCCACCCATGCCATGACCGAGGCGGGGGTCGAGGGAGACGAGGTGGCAGAACTGGCCCCGACGGCCATCTTGACCGCGGCTTCTGCCCTTAGCCTCTTGGCCAGAGTGACGGTCACGCCCTCCGATGAGCGCTTCGCCCTGAAAAAGGAACTCACGCGCGACGGTAAGCACAAGTCATAACCAACGAAAAATACTCGGGATTAGCAGGAAAGCAACTTACCCTAGCGGAGTCATGGGGTTCCGACCAATGGACTTCGAGCCGCTCGGGGGCTTCTGCGAGGCACGCCGAGAGCCACTTCTCCCGCCAGCGCTAGCCGCGGCAGGGGTCGAGGCCGCCCCCGGCGCCGTATCCTAGGCAGGGGCCGACGACACTTCCGTTGCCCCCCTCCTGACCTCCTCCTGCGCCGACGGGCCCGACGCCCATAAGCTCGACCGGGTGGGCGCCGGAGGCGTGCTCGACCGACCCCTCGACGGGGATCGCGATGAACGGCCGCGCGTCTGCCGCGGCACTTCACCTTGAGGAGCCACGGGGCGCTCGCCCCGTGGCTCAATCTTGCCAGTTGGGGCCGACCTCGACGTTAACCCCTCTCCTCCTCCGATTCCAGCGGCCGCACTCTGCCGCTCAGGCACCGTTCGTTCCTCCTCGAGCCCTCCTTGTGGCTCGGCCTCCCCGTCGCTGCTCTCCTCCTCCTCCTCATCCTCCTCCGAGGGTGACTCCTCCTCGGAAAGGTTGACCCGCCTCTACCGGGCTCGGCGTTGTTCGCGCTCCTGCTTCTCTCGGGCCCGTTTACCCTTGTCCTTCTTCGTCTTGTCCTTGTCCTTCTTCTCCTGCTCGGCCTGAAGGCGTCTCGACTGGGAGTCGCCCCGCTCTTCCTTCACCGGTGGCAGCGACTTCCGGAAGATGACGTCCCCCTGAGGAACACAAGGCAGTTAGGACGCAAGCAAAGAAGGCGAACAAGACGGGCAAAAAGGACATTAACAGAGAAAAGGTGTCGAACCGGCTGGACATGCCCCTGGTCGGGCATCATGGGGACGCTGGCGACGCCCCCCAACTTGAACGCACCGGCGAATGAGGCGCGTACTCGGCGAACCACCCTCTCGAGGGGTAGCTCGTCCTCCATGAGGCAACACCCCGTGAGATCAACCCCCAGGTGCATCTCGTCGAGGCGTAGCGGGCGAGCCATCAGCGGCACGACCCACCGCTGGTGGAAAGCCGACGCAACGATCGCCGCAGTAAGTCCCGCGTTTTTTAGACGGGCGATCGCGCCGAGCAGGTGGCCAAGGCGCGACTGCTTCTTCTTCTCGACGCCGTACCTCCACTGGTCGGACCTCGAGTCGATCGTCCTCCCGGTGTAGGCGGGGAGCAAGCCGTCATCGTTCCTCAGGTAGAACCACCCGGAGTGCCATCCGGAGTGGCTCGACGTGAGCTTCGTCGGGATCCAGCTGTCCGCCCTCTTGAGGGTGATGCTGCAGCACCCCGTCCTGACCACCCTGCGGTTGCCGAGCCCGGCCGACGCATGGAACAGGCTCGCCTCGAACAGGTGGAGCCACAGGTCCCAGTGCGGCTCGATCCCCAGGTATCCTTCACACATGGTGGTGAAAACCGCCGCGTGACAGATACCGTTGGGGAGAGGTGCTGGAGCTCCACGCCGTAGTGGTGGAGGATCCCGCGCAGGAGACGGTTGGGGGGAGCGCCCAGCCCCGCCCGATGGAAGGCTTCAAAGCTAACCACGTAGCCCTCCGGCGGATTGGGCTCAGCATCCTCCCGCGGTGGCACTACCCACTCCGGCCGGTCGACGGAGGTGATGGGCCGGAGGAGACCGCTCTCCACCAGATCCCCCAGACGCGCCACGGTCACTGAAGACGGGAGCCAGGCATCAGGGCCGCGCAGGCTGTAGCTGGCCATGGGCGCAGGGAGGCTGGTGCGCTCGAATGTGGGGAAGGAAGGTATGTTCCCAATCTCTCCTCTCCCTACTCCTGCGCGCGCAGAGGTCCGGCTCGGAAGGAGGCAGGGAAGGCAACGGCGAGAAGGAAGCAGCCGACTCCCCACCTCCGGTATTTATAACCGGAAGCCCAACCGGAGGATCCAACAGACAGGCAAGTGAATCTCCGCATTTAATGCGCCCACCTACCGCCTCCTCGTATTCCTCCAGGATAAGGCGCACCCGTCGCGCCATCGGGTTCCACACCGCACTCCACGCCACGCCCTGCACCTGCTACTGTTGCGGCCGAACGGACATCTTCTAAAAAGGCGCGCCTACGGCGGACAACGCGCGATGGTAAGCGTTATCTTCGGAGGTAAGCAACAGACATCGACCCGTCCGTCAAAATCACGAGGGGACGAAGGCTGGCCCTCGAATGGGGTTCGATAGCCACCCTCGAGTACCTGAGGACAGAAAGGACCTGGGGTTATGGACTCCGGTCCACCCCCAAAATCTCGAGGGGGCGAAGGCTGGCCCCACGAATAGGGTTCGACAGCCGCCCTCGAGTACTCGAGCCCAACGGGCGGATCCAACAAAAGCACAGGTATGTCCCTGCATTTAATATACCTACCTACCTACCCCCTTCGTTTTCCACAGGATAAGACGTCACCTTCAGAGGCGAGCGGTGGACGTCGACCCGTCCGTCAAAATCTCGATGGAGCGAAGGCTGGCCCTTGCATAGGGTTCGACAGCCGCCCTCGAGTACCTGAGGTCAGGAAGGACCCAGGGTTATGGACTCCGGTCCACCCCTAAATCTCGAGGGGGCGAAGGCTGGCCCCACGAACAGGGTTCACAGCCGCCCTCGAGTACGCGAGTCAGGGATGACCCGGGGGGGGGCAGGCGCGAGCCCCTAGCTCGAGAATGAACTCTCGAGGCCCCCAGGACATATCCGAGGCATAACCACGGAATACCCAAGGATCCCTACGCTGGGAGGCATCGAGCCACCAACTCCCATCGAACGGAGTTGGCACCTAGGTAAGCCATACGGTCTTGCTTAATGAGAACGCCTCAGGGCTTCTATCGACCCCTATCGAATGGGGCACGAGTTCTCACTTGGATTCTTACCCGTACCGGGCAGATTTTTGCCCGACGCCAGCTCACAGAGGACTTCGAGGCTCGTCCTAACGAGGATAGCATGATGCTCTTCGCCCTGCAATCCGAACGCAAGGATCCGTGGGAAGGACGCTAGGAGGTAGTGAAAGCCCAGCCACGCAGGGCTCGAGGGCCCGACTACGCACGACACCCCTCGACGAAAGAGGGTCGAAAACACTCGTAACCTGGCAGACAGAGTTGACCTCTCGGTAGGGGCACCGTGACTCCAGTGTAACGCTCGAGGGAGCGAAGGCTGGCCCTTGGAAGGGTTCGACAGCCGCCCTCGAGCACCTTCTTTTCAGGGAAGGGAACGCTCATAACCTGGCGAATGGAATCGACCGCTCGGTAGGGCGCCACGACCCTAGGTAATCCTAAATCCTCTCGATAAAACACACATGAAAGCCCCCAGAGGAGTTCTTAATCACTCCTCTGAGGCCTCGGGGGCTACCCCCGGTGCGCTCGTGCGCACCCCACGGAGAATCGAACCTCTTACTAACCCTGCAGGTCAATACCAAAAGCCCCTATGCGGATTCTTCTTATCCGGACAGAGGCTCGGGGGCTATTGTCAGGTACAAAGGTAAGGGGTACCCTAAACCTTTTGATAAACTAACGCTCAACATAGCAACCATTTTTAAGACAAGATCCGATCAGCCGCTCGGGTCCATGAAGAAAGGTCCATCACACGAAGGCCCCCCGCACCGGCAACAGCAACCAATCGTGGGCTGGCCCATTTCTGGAAAGACAGACGGACAAGGGGTCGAACGAACGACCCCTCCGCTTCCGCCTCGACCCCGACTGACAGACAAGGGGTCGAACGAACGACCCCTCCGCTTCCGCCTCGACCCCGACTGACGGACAAGGGGTCGAACGAACGACCCCTCCGCTTCCGCCTCAACCCCAACTGACGGACAAGGGGTCGAACGAACGACCCCTCCGCCTCCGCCTCGACCCCGATTGACGGACAAGGGGTCGAACGAACGACCCCTCCGCCTCCGCCTCGACCCCGATTGACGGACAAGGGGTCGAACGAACGACCCCCGGGCCAGAAGCTCGATCAGCTCACCTGCTCCCGGTATGGGTTAAAGGGGATCCGATGCGCCTACCAGCCCCCACCTAACGCCATGGGCGCCCACGACCGCGGTCAAATCCATCAGCTCACCGCCATGCCCTGGACCTCCGTCAACTGTGCTGCCGCTGTAGCCACGTCGCGAGTACGGACCCTAGAGGCACCCCTCGAGCCATGAACAGGACAGCCCTCGACTGTGTCTTCGGGGATACGACAGGACCACGCTGGTCTCGGCCCCCCTCGACCAGGAGGCTCGATCCCTACCTCCAACCACTCCGGTATGGGACCTGCCCCGTCCCGCTTCAGCTGTGGGACTCGCACCCGTCTACAGAAGGTCAACCCTGCTGCGTCGTGACGTGCCGCGACGTCCAGTCCGCCATCACCATGCCCTGGAGTACCGGAAGGACGGGAAGGCCACGTCGCCACAGTGATCGACGTCCCTTCGCCGACATGGCGCCACGGACACGCCTCCCATGCTGCTATAGTTTAGGACCCTGTACTCTCAGGCCTCCCCTTGGTCTATAAAAGGGGACGCCGGGACAGAAGAAGGGAGGATTTTTTTGGCAATTCGCACGGGTATTCGCACTCGGACATCAGCTCTGACCCTCATACTCCACACACCCGATTGCTTGATCGACCTCTCAAGCAATCAACCGCCCACCTAGGATAGTCCTGCTAGCCCTAGGCCTTAGCTCATCCTGAGCACCCCCGTGTAAACCAGCTTGTACCCCCTGTACGAGCACTTCGGTGCAAGATAATACAATTCATCCTACCCCGCTGGACGTAGGGCCTTCTGTGCCCAAACCAGAACCAGGATAAATCTTGTGTTCTTCCTGCATCACATCTGGGAGAGGGAGCACGCAATATACAAATTTACTAGCCGGTGGTCTTGACCCCCTGGGTCATAACACCGACACTAGGAGTGTTTGGGCCAAATTTCATGGGCTATATGGGCTACAATCACTTAAGCTGGTTACTCAATTTTGCGGGTATTTTTTACCCACGAGTATGCGGGTATGGGTACTGCTATTCCACACCCATACCCGCCATACCCGATGGGTAAAGGATTTCGCCCAATAACATATCTGTGGGTAGAAAACTTTTTCCGCACCTACCTCCTTAGCAGGTAAAACCCGTCGGGTTCTCGGGTTTCGGGTACCGTTGCCATCTTAAGTCGTGCATCGTGCGCCGTGCGCCCACATCGCTGCATTTGCGGCCCATACATTACAGCTGCCAACAGGTTCTGAACTTCTGGTCCGCCAAGCACTTGGAAAAAGAGTCGGCACTCGGCACTTCGGCAGCAGAACTGCGACTGCGGCTGTGGCATGTGCAGGGCCGGCGACCTGGCGCTGGCGAGATCGATATTTATTAAAAAAATAGAAAATAAAAATATATAAAAAATTTATTTTTTAGAATTTTAAAAATATATATAGTAGTACTAGTATTTGTTATCATTCGATTGAATTAAGAGTACTAAGTTTTTATAATAAACATATTTAAATAAGGATGTTGATATTATTCAAAATTAGCTGCAGCTTATTCAAAAATGTACATATGAACCTGCTACTACTATCAACCCCCCATATGCATGAGCATGTTATATAATCTTATAACACATAAACATTAGAAACTTACGTTTAATGGCTAATGGCTAGTACTAACAAAAAAACACTATATGTTCTCTCTCTATATACGTAGTTATTTTCCCTTTGCAATGGAGGTGTCATTTTTTTTCGAGAACATGCCATGACATGTATTGCATTAAGAAGAAGCAGAGTCTGCTACAAGCACTTGGTAATCCAGAGATTACCCTCGAGAGACCCCCACACTTAAACACACGAGATTGTAATTACACAGAAGCATTTTGCACGCGCAAGCACAGAAACCAAGGCTCAACGCCGAACGTCTATGACTGCCAACCAACGGTAGCCGGCCGCTACCCAAAGCTTGAGCTCGTCTGCAATGGAGTCGAACAGAACTGAAGCTACAGAAGGTTCACTCCCAAAAGTCCTGGCATTTCTTTCCTTCCATAGCCGCCATCCTATCAGCAAGAACAGAGAGTCGAACGCCCTTCGCATTGGCTTCGGAAGGTTCCTCCTGGAGTCCATCCACCACTGCATGAAGCTGGCTTCCGCAACCTGCAAGAGACCCTGAAGGTGAAACGCCCGTAAGCAGTAAGCCCAAACTTCCCTAGAGAAGACACAACCCAACAAGATGTGGTCTATCGTCTTGTCCTCCTGGTCGCAGAAGATGCAGCGGCCATTGTCCTGCAAGCCGTGCCGCCACCGGCGATGGGCCGTCCAACAACGGACATGCATAGCCAACCAAAAGAACAGTTTTACCCTCGGCGTGGCGGAAGTCTTCCAAAGCTGCCTAGCTCCCAACAGCAATGGAGGTGCCATTTGGTTACAATTCTTTGCTTAAATATGACTATGATGGCTAGTATTGCGAACCGTGTCTCACAATGTCCGTCATGATGATTTAGATGTTTATACTTCCAAAAATTGACACTTTTATTTAGTTTGAGGAAGAAACTTATACGTAAAAGTTATGGCATCAGTTTTTTTACTGGTCTATATATGATTTTTTTAAAAAAATGTAAAGTTACAGGGAAAATGAAAAAAAAGAAAGCATGGTCCATATATATATAAACCATAGGGAGTCACTAACCCATGGCCGCTTTCAGTCCCTGGTCCGCTGGCAGCAGCAATGCAGCATCTTTCACGAGGAAATTCAATTCGATGCAGCATCTTTCACGAGGTGTGAATTCTTGCATTGGTGGTCACTGTTGGTCCGATCGTCCATTCCAGTTTCACCTAGCCTACTTATTTCAAATCAAATTAATTAAACCTTCCGGATCTGGTGATCAGAAAGCTTCCCTGTCCTGTCCTGTCCTGTCCAGCAATTCGTTCCACCAACGGCAAGTCGGCAACCTCCATCAACCTGAGTGTGATGCATGCTAGCTGGGTCGTGCTGGCTCGATTTACAGGCTGCGTGCGACCTCTTGGGAACACGTACCATGGGTACTCAAACGTTTTTTTTTTGGATAAGATGGGTACTCACACGTTGTCTCCCGTGACAAACCGAAGAGAAATGTCAGAACGTCCGATCGAAGAGGAATGTCAGAATGTGACATGCGATGTGACGTAGACTTAACTTGTTTTTAGTCCCGTCATGTTACATCAAATTCAAATATTTATAAGCTAATTTATAATATTAAATATAGATTTATCTCGTAAATTATTTATGAGTTATGTAATTAGTTTTATATTAAGGTCTCGTTTAGATATAAAATTTATAAGGATGTAAGTACTGTAGCGATGTATTTGTATTTGATAATTATTATTATTATTATACAATCATGTACTAACTAGGTTTGAAAGATTCATCTCAAAAATTATAAATAAATTATACATTAATTATATTTTTTTATCTATATTTAATGTTCTATATATGCGTCCACATATTTAATATCACAAAAAATCTCATAAAGCTTTTGAATTTTGAACCCATCTAAATAAGACCTATACTACCTCATTTCCGATTAATATTCGAAACCAGTGGCATTGCGGGGGCAAGTGCTGGCCGACCAAATTAAAGCGGACAGAACAGAACTCACAGAAGCGCTGTGCATCGATTCGATTCTGGGCAGACACTAGAGCACAGTACAATCCGTCAATCCATGCAACAACGCCTGCAGTGAAGAAAGAAGCTTGCGGTACAGTACTCGTAGGTTTCTCTGACAAATTCCTGCCCAACCCAACCCACCGAACATTTCCTGCCGTTGATGACGCGCCGCCGCCTGGCCCAATTGAATGCTGCGAGTGCGGCGCATCGACGAGGCCGCCTGCCACTGCCAGCCAAGCCAGGCGACACGCCGGCTCGCACACCGATCCGCCGGCGATCCCCTGCCAAACGTAGGCAAAAAAGGATCTCGCTTCGAGGCTTCCAATTGCGGAGAAACCGAGGGAATCGGTTGAAAGCAGGTGTGTTGTGTGCACCGCGGAGATGGACCCATCAATGACAATGAGCGAGTGACCGCCCACACCCGCAGGCCGCACCATGCCAGCGCCTCGAGAAAACTTCTGTTGGTTGCCGTCTACCCGTTCGTCCCAAAATAAGTTATTATTAGAATTCAAAAAAATATTGTATCTTATAATACTACTTTCGTTTCCCAATTTTTTTTTTGAAATAGTTTCATAATTTAGTATATCAAGTTTGAAGATTAAAAATATAAATAATTTTTTATATCACATAAATATCATTAGATTAATTATGAAATGCATTTTTATAATAAATTAATTTAGAGCCATAAATATAAATATTACTCCCTCCGTTTCAAATTATAATGACTTTTTTACTCTAAATTTGATCACTCATCTTATTTAAAAAAATGTGTGTAAATATAGTTAAATTTAAGTAATTCTTGTAGACCATTTATTCATAAGCAAGTCAAAACAAAAAAGTGATATTCTGCACAAAAAATTGAATAAGACGAGTAATCAAACTTGACGTTAAAAAGGTCAAACGAACTATAATTTGGGACGGAGGGAGTATTTACTAGAAACCTATTTAAACATCAAACACGACCACACTTATACTATAGTTGCATTCTTTTCATGACAGAGTTAGTACTTGACGTTAGTCCAACATATCAGTCTAATTATACCCAACTTACCATCAAACGGTAGTTCGTGTCGTATTGTTTCGTCCACTCGCTTGAAGATGGATTAATAAAAGGGAAAAAAAAGAACAACAACAACAACGGTGTAGAAATGGCCTTACAATGTGAAGAATTGAATAAAAAATATTTCTCAGCCGAAGCGCCGCCACCCAACTTTATTCTACAGCACGCCACCGTCACCCGCGAGATTCTTATGTAGGGGGTGTTAGGGCCTTCTTAGCTAGACATCAGTCTCCGTGGTAACTTCTACAACATACTCTAATTCAGGACACATGGAATAAATATATAATCAAGCCAGTTTCGTGAGTACCCCTATGAATTTATACTAACTTCCATACGTGTCACTATAATGTTAAATTATCTTATAAACCACTGGAATAATAATATATCATGTATCATTTTTCTTTATAAAAAATGTGTACCATTTCTGATGTGTTGTTAAGGTGGAATTAAATTGCTACGAAAAAATGCATTTGCCTCTCTAATAGAATGAAATAAATTTTTTCTTTCCGTTAGTTTACATTGCATGTCATAATAGATTAATATAACAATAAAATTAGTGAAGCAATATGCGAGCTAATAATATTACCAACCTAATAATATAAACGAACAATACTTAATCTTTTACATGGTTCCCATTTTCTCATTTAATATACAAAATAGTCGGTGAAATAATGTCATCAGACAAGCGCATGGGTGACATGAGTACCAAGTTTCTCATCACACATGTCACATGAATGTCAGTTTATGATAACATAACAACAATCTAATCTCGTCACAGAGGCCTAGCCAAATATGGCAGCGCGACAAGAGTACCGGTTTTCTCTATCACACGAAACACATGAATATTAGTTTTCTTACGAAGCAACCTAATCTCATCACATAGATCTAGCAAAAAAATCATTATTAGCTGATATTAATTCATTCTAGATTTTTTTTTGCTTCTAGTAGACATTGCATGGCTTTCATGAGTCTTTCTTCTAGTCCACATTGTGGGACTTTGTGGTGCTATCAAAGATTGCTCCTTCTTTGTTTGAGGTGTACCCTTTGCCTTCCCTTCTGCCTTCCCATCTCTTTGTCCCTAAGGTGTACTCTTTATCATTGCTTTTGCCTTTGCCTTCCTTTTGGTCTTGTCTTCTCTCTTTTTCTTGCCTGTAAATTGGGAGGGAGCAAGTGGTGGTGTCTCACAAGAACTTGGCAAAATGGTATTTGATGGAGAGTGGGTCAGGTTATTTGGCTTGAGACACATGTTGATCTGCACATGAAAATTAGTATTTTGAGTTAACATGAAAAGTTAATGTACATATGGAAATGGTACATGATGCATTGAAATTCAATTTACTTATTAGTTTTCCCAAATCTCAAGTTAGTAGAGAATCCTCGACAATATTACAAATATATTTGTTAAAATATTCAACACTTAGGAATAGGAAAATGTAATTGTGGGGTTTCAAAATAAAGCACAAGTGATATTCTCAGTTGTTGATTTCTCAATTGCTATTCACAAGTGTAGGTAGGAGTACATAACCTAAAAATTTCAGAACTAGACTTGTTGATTTCAACTTGCCTAGGTGGGAAATACATTAGTGTGGGTCTTGGAGAAGTCGATGCAATATAAACAATGATATTCTTAGTTGTTTCTAAAGGGAATTCATTTGCTTTCTTGTTCTTGAGAGCCCCCTACATATTAGTACAAGTTATTAGTATGACATGTTATTAATACTAGTTATTAGTTAACATTAGTACAAGATATGATACATTATTACCTCTCTACTAGTAGAGCCGCATTATCATCTCTTAGTTACTATTTTTGTATGTGCACCAATGATGTTCATATTGTTGGCATACTTGACATTATGTCGGCCCTTCCTGTGTGTTGTGTTGTTGTTGCTCTTTGCACATCCTTTGGACCTCATGCTCTTCCTTCTACTAGCAATGGCCTTGAGAAGTGGAGGATGCATAAAGTGGCCATGGACTCATTATGACCATTGGGACTTGTTAGTAAGGGCAGGGATAAGATTACTATATACAACTCTAAAATTTTAAAGAATAGTATGGGTCAACATGCATCTCTAGGATCTCCTAATGAAGTGATAAATAGGAGGATCTTCTCTGTCATAAGCAACAATAGGTGGTATAGGATCCTTTCCCATGAACACATCCCTCTCCTCATAGTCTTTATCAGACTCAAACTCACACTCAAAGGTGTTTCTCTCATGAGAAGCCCCAATTTTGGGTGGATTCGTTAAGTATAAGTTCTCCTCATTAATACCCACAAATTCATCCCTTGCTCAGCATGTGGCACAGTGGCTCACTTTTCCTAGCTTGGCCCAATGATGCAAGCATACCAAAACCTTCTCTACCACACAACACGAATAACCCTTGCTCGGTTTGACAGAGCACCTGCCCACCCAATGGAGTCACACTGCCTTGAAGTCGCACACCGTACCTAGGATGAGGAAGATCGATTGGGGGTCAACTGTCGGTGCGACCATGCTTGCCATAGGGAAGGATAATGTTGATTTTTGTGGTCTCCTTTGGTCTGTCTAATTACTGGCAATATTGTCATTTCAATTGGTACAATGTCCCTGTGGTGTCTGTTTTTATAATAAAAGTAAAAAAATACATCAAGTGGTCATGAGGGTTATACTTTTTTTGTAGTGGATTACCAATACATTCAATTGGTATAAATGAAATCCATAAAATTTCTAGTGGCACTAAGGGAATTGGGTCTAAATTATGTTGATCCCTTCATGATGTCAAAAATTATGAGTCATTGTCATTGATTCTAAATGTCTTATCCCTTGTGTGCCATTTTTTCATGATGCTCTTTAGCTAAGATGCGAAAAGATGACCATATCCTTTATTTATTTATCACTTAAAACCACACATTGTTTGAGTACTCGTGTGTGCACTCTAGTGCCACACCAGAACTCTTCGGTCAATTCAGAAACACAGCATACAACAACTCTTCTCACATATCACAAAGTGAGCTAGCTTAAAACATATTCATCTTTTGAACACAAACGCTTAAGCATAGAGTTAGCGATTTCCAAAGTGTTTTCAAAAAAACATTTTAACTTGCTTCTAACCCTATCACTAGGCTTAATGCATATGCAAGAAATGTCATCACCTAGTGGAACTAGACAACGGTAAACACGCACTTTAGAGATCCCCTCTTCATAGTACGACTCTCTATACTTAACTCGATTATACACTCTATTGCACCTTGGCCAACAAAAACAATGCCCTATCATTATACCTTTGTCTTCGAGCTTGCTTTCCCCACCACCTTGTCTCCATGGTTGAGCACTTAGATTGATATGGTATTGAACTACATCTCCACCATCCTAAGCCTTGCTCATCACCACAAGTGGACCCTATCTAAACAAACTCATTGGAAGCATTAGTCGACATAGTTGGCACTCAATTACCAAAACCGAACTAGAGATTTTAGTAGATGGCTTTCAATAAGTATGGGAGGGGAGATGGACATGTTTCAACATGGGTTGTAGCCAAAAATGTTAAAAACTGCAACTTTATATTATTAAAGAAAATGGGACTAAAATTTAAAAGTTTCACCAAAAAAGGAAACAAAGTTTGTCAATGTTTTGACTTAATGTTTTCTTAACTTTTCAAAGTACCTCATTTTAACTGACATTGGTCAAAATAGCAAGGAACATTAGTACTCCCTCTATTCGGAACTAATAGATGTTTTTAACACTTTTTAGATATAGTGTTTCTACTATATATCTCGACATACTCCATGTGTCCCATTATATAAGATGTAACCACATCTAGTTTAAATACCAAGAAAATATTTAATTCTCTCTCAAACTACATTGATGATTGCGCCTCTAGAGAAAGCATGCCTTATATTATGACATAAATAAAAAACGGTTATGCCTTATATATTATATTAGGAGAGAGAGAGTAATATATATCTAAGTAGCAACGTATCTAGAAAAGCCAAAACATCTTATAATTTAATATAAAGAAGTACAATAAATTATCTAAATTCATTTACAGACATTCATTATGGATAAAAGTTGGCTCTTTTATAACATGAAAGGAGCGACCGATAATTCCACGTATAACATGATACAATAGTAATACATTTCTATTGATGTTATTATGATATACGTCCATAGATACACACACTATTTCTTTCCGCCAATATTGCTTGGCATTTAGAACTTAGCAGCCATGTTCCCAAAAGGGAATGAAAATGTGGAATAAGAATTTGATTATATATTGTTTCTACTATATATATATATCATTCTAGACATAAAGTATACTTAAGTGTATAGCATCTCCAACAATTTGCTATTTCTCACTTGCCAAATCTTGTGTTTTAGCAAGTTGCTATACTAATTTACTAAGTTGGAAAGAGGTCATCTCCAATAATTTGCTATTTCTCACTTGCCAAACCAAAAAAAGAAGATTAAAAAGGAAGGAAACTTGCATACGGGAAACCGAGAGAAGGACTCGCGGGCGAGAGGATGGCAAGCCGATGCGCGCTCACAAAAATAGCAAACCGATGCAATCTTTTGACAAGCGTGTAGAATTGACAAGTCCAATTGACAAAATGTTGTAGAGTGTTTTTTGATTGATTTGCCAAATTTTAAAGGATGACAAGTGATTTAGCAAACTGTTAGAAATGCTCTTAAAATCTACATATAAAACTAAAACATCTTATAAATTAAATGAGGAACTACAATAAATTATCTAAACTAATGTTGTAGAGAAATTCATTATGGATTAAAGTTGGTTTTTGACGAAAGAAGCAATGGATAGATTCGACGTATACCATGATGGAATAAGAATTAGAACTTGTGACATATTTTATAACATTGGAATGTAAATATTTCTAGAACAACTTTTTCGGAACAAGAAACATGGTTATATATATTTCACGTTTCCGGTTGCTAAGGTTTCATTTGCAATAAACATGGTCTAAGATTATCCAATAAACTTGTTTCATTTGCAAATACTCCGTACACATGCCAATGGAAACTCAATCAAGAGCTAATTGTAACTCAAATGTATCATCATCATTTGCGACAACACTGTTTCATAGGGAACCGTTTTTCACTAAGCAACACGCATCACAGGGATAAACAAGAAGTTCCGTTGCAAAGTCCGCCCCGTTCCGTTGAGAAAGAGGTAAACCTGTTGTCGCCCGTCACCGGCGCCTCCGAAGTCTCACTAACCCCAAACCCCTTGTGGGCCCAGGACCCCATCCTCCATATACACACGGGCAACGCTCCGGCTCGCAGCCAGCAGGACACCACTCATCTTCTCCCCCCCGCCTCGTTTCCATCGCCGCCACCCTCCTCCCCCCCGTCCCACCCTTCGCCGCCGCCACAGGCACCGCCGTCGCCATGCAGAGCCTCCTCCTGCCCACCGCTGCCGCGGCCCCGGTGGCAGCTCCTCGGGGTCGGCGGAATCTCCCGGGGCGCCTCTCCGTCCGCGCCTCCGCGACGGCGGCAGCGGCGCCGCGGCGGGAGACGGATCCCAAGAAGCGGGTGGTGATCACGGGGATGGGGCTGGTCTCCGTGTTCGGGAACGAAGTAGACGCTTACTACGACCGCCTGCTAGCCGGGGAGAGCGGCATCGGGCCAATCGACCGCTTCGACGCCTCTAAGTTCCCCACCCGCTTCGCCGGCCAGATCCGGGACTTCTCCTCCGAGGGCTACATCGACGGAAAGAACGACCGCCGCCTCGACGACTGCCTCCGATACTGCATCGTCAGTGGCAAGAAGGCTCTCGAGGCTGCCGGGATTGGCCTCGGCTCCAAGCCCATGGAAAAGGTAGCTACACCTCGGATTGCTGTTGTTTTAAATGCTGCACTTTTTACTGGCAAGTAGAGCTGTCAATTGCCTAGTTACGTTGGGCTCTTTCCGTCAGATATAAACTGTCCTGTGGTATTGCGCATTTGATAAATTAGGGGACGTTGGTTGGTTCATTGCGTGATGGTGACTACAATTTCCTTTTCTTTGGATTGATATGTGATCTCTGGGGATAGTGAGATTTGTGACCTTGATGGCTTAGATGCAGAGACGCCAAGTAGTTACAGGAGATGCCATCTTAGCTTGGCCTGAGGAGTAACACTTGTGTTCAGTCTAGACTCTGAGATTAACGATCTCGATGACACATATAGATATTGGGTGGCAAGGAATAAAATGTGCTATCCTGGATGATCGATTGTAGTTTGAAGTTGACACGAGTCTTCTGGTTCTTCTACTCTTTGGCGCATAGCAGGGGAAGAAGATGAATCTTTTCTTAGGGATTGGAGCTGGTGAATATTAGTATTGGTTTTTGTAGTGCTAGATACTGAAATAAGGTGTTTTGGATGTAAAGGATCTCTGAATTCATTCTTGTCTGCAGCATAGGAACTCCTGAACTGGGGGGGGCATTGCTTAATCTAAAGAGCATTATGACATACATTTTCAGCAGCGAATTGCTCATGCCAGGATTTTTGCAGCAGTGTAGATATATATAGTATGGTCTCTACTTTTGGGTAGTAAGCACAATGCTTACAGTTTTGTCTGTTTGGCTAAATCAGCACATCAATTTACATTGCAATTGTGGTGTCTTAGAGGGCCAAAGGGCAAATGTCTTACAGTTAGAAACTTAGAATGGTATTTCATCTCCTTTATTTTTGGTGTGTATCTGATATAAAAAACTGGGTCACTCTTAAAGGGCATAGATAATAAAGGTGTCCTTTGATGTCACTCCAAGCCAATTGTGGTGTATTGGAAGTTAGTCTTGTGAGTAACTTGCCTTCAGTTGGCTTACTTTCATGGTAAAAAAAATGGAAGATTACGTTGGGCTGCTTGGTTTCCCAGTGAGCTAGCCTCGCCTAGCCTGCCTAGGCAATCAAAACCTTGCCAGCCCGAGCAAGCCAATTTGGCTCGATCGCGGCAGCAAGGAAAAACTTGCCTGCGCAGGACCTATGTTAAAAGCATGTCCAAGAGTTGCCAATAAAGCCCCCCAATCTAGGATTTTTGGCAAGAATGGAAAAACTCATCTCCAACAGTTCCCAATCTCACTTCCCACTCTTTTCGTGCTTGGAAAAATAGACCGATCGTGCGGATATATCCGCGTCTCCCATGTGCGCATCCGTCGGCCAATCTAAAGGTGGAAGGGCGTGGGAAAAATAAAGAGTAGGAAAGGGTTTCTGATGCAAATGCACAAGAGAGAATATATAAAAGCGGTTAGGATAATTTAGAAATAGTATAGGATTCCTAATAAATTGTCTTCTATATTTTAGGAGTGAATTATTGGAAACTGTTGTAGACGGTCCTATTTATTCCTCCCAATAATTCTTGGTGAGTTGGAAAACTCCATGGTTTTGATTTTTTTTTGGGAACTCTTGGAAATGCTCTAAGTTAGGTGGGAAACCAAACGCCTTGCTCCTTCTAACTTCTATGCGTCAAGGTGAAACAGTACTTGGCAAAGATTCCAAGCATGCCTGTGCTTTATAAATCATGGCTGCTACAATGCCTTTTGAAAATTCATTTAAACTTAGTTGAACTCAGTATGATATATTTGTGACTACTTTTAACTGAAACAGAGGAGCAGGTTAGTTAAAAAGAATGATTGGCACAATAGGTTTAATTTGTAGTAACGAATGAGCTTTGCAAAAATCTGTTGCTTCATTTTATTATTCACTTGCAGTATGGTGTTTTTTTGTAGCAAAGTACTCCCTTCTTCCAGGCATACTGTAGAAGGATAATGCCATCAAAAGTATATTTTAACCATTATTTTGCCTTAGAATACTGTCAATCTCTAAAAGTAGTTTATAAATTTATTGATATAACTTTTGTACCCTAAACACACATATTTGACTAATTGTTGGTCAGGTTTACGGACACCCTACAGGTCAGAGGGGGTAGCATTTTTGGATTAAATCAAATTTTCTTCTAGCACATAAAACTTTGGTTTATACAGTATTGATAGTAATTTCATCTGCTAGTTTAATATTTTTACCAGTCCTATAAGATTTTTTTACTGTTGATACTACATTTGGTGCTAATTGGTAAAACATTCTCTGTCAGATTGACAAGACCCGGGCTGGTGTGCTTGTGGGCACTGGTATGGGTGGCCTCACGGTGTTTTCTGATGGTGTTCAGAATCTCATTGAGAAGGGATACAGAAAAATAACTCCTTTCTTCATCCCATATGCTATAACAAACATGGGTTCTGCCCTGCTTGGAATGGACATTGGTTTCATGGGTCCAAACTACTCCATCTCAACTGCCTGTGCTACCTCGAACTACTGCTTCTATGCTGCAGCAAACCATATCCGTAGAGGCGAAGCTGATGTAATGATAGCTGGTGGCACTGAAGCTGCAATTATTCCAATTGGTGTTGGTGGCTTTGTTGCATGTAGAGCACTGTCACAGAGGAATAGTGACCCTAAAACAGCATCCAGGCCTTGGGACAAGGATCGTGATGGTTTTGTCATGGGTGAAGGAGCTGGAGTCCTGGTAAGATACTAAGATATATTAATATTATCTGATATTTTGTTACGCCTATAAACTGCAAAAGTAATTATTTTTTGTTTAACAATTTGTTAAAGAGTAACTTCCACTCAGTTTTAATGCACCCAGGGTCTATCTCTAGCTGCTCCCTCCAATACTTCAGTTGCGATGAATGTTTTCTATAATCTATCTTCAATTGACCATTCATCTTCTGCCATGTATATTCTTTTTCATGATAAGATGTTTCATGCTTTTCATTCCTTTTTGCCATGGAATTATGAATTTTCTATCCATTAATATTCTAATTCCTAGTTCTTTCAATTTGAAAAAGGTCATGGAGAGCCTAGAGCACGCAATGAAACGTGATGCACCGATAATTGCAGAGTATTTAGGAGGTGCTGTGAATTGTGATGCTTACCATATGACTGACCCGAGATCTGATGGTCTTGGTGTTTCATCTTGCATCAAGCAAAGTCTTGAAGATGCTGGTGTGGCACCTGAGGAGGTAGTATGAATTTTAGTTGTTAAAAGTACTGCTTAATTTCATATTTGTTCCATTATGCTTAACCTTGTCTGTACTTTCTAGAGTGACAGTTGTCCGTGATTCTTAAATAGTGATCCGTGGTTGTGCAATTTGGCGTGGTTGCCACACTTTTGGTTGAGATATAATTTCCACTCATCTAGTTGGCATATAACTATACTCTGTAAATGTCAATTCCTTACACATTCCACAGTTATATGTTTTGCATTGATAAGCTGGTTTTGACTTCACGAATCCTTTGAGAAATCTTAAGTAAATGGAACACTTACAAACTATTTGCAGGTCAACTATATTAATGCTCATGCAACATCAACCCTTGCTGGTGATCTTGCAGAGGTGAATGCCATCAAGCAAGTCTTCAAGGACCCATCTGGGATCAAAATAAATGCAACCAAGGTATTTCAACCTATCAATATTATTTCAGATATTTATTCATTGCCCCTTCCTGATGGCTGATGTGATCTTCCATTTGCAGTCCATGATAGGACATTGCCTTGGTGCAGCAGGCGGTTTGGAAGCCATTGCTACTGTTAAAGCGATAACTACTGGATGGGTGCATCCAAGCATAAACCAGTTTGTAAGTAACAGCATGGTAATTTTAGCTATCATTCTATTAGAATCCGTTTGCCACGAAATCTGAGCTACATTCTCTTTTGATTGCAGAACCCAGAGGAAGCGGTTGAATTTGACACTGTACCTAATGTAAAAAAGCAGCATGAAGTGAACGTTGGTTGGTATCAATTCCATGGTACATTAATCCCTCCCAAACAAAACCTCTTTCTCTTACTTATATTTGTTTGTATTGCCATGCAGGTATCTCAAATTCCTTTGGATTTGGAGGTCACAATTCTGTCGTAGTATTTGCGCCATTTAAGCCATAAGAGGGGTGTTCCTTGCCTCACAAATCTTGGTCAGAACAGTGAAGATCTTTTCTAGGGATTTCGCCGTTCAGTTTTCATGTGTTCTCTTTGGGGGAAGTAATGTCAGATTTGAGCCAGCAACGCAAATGAACTAAAGATGAGATACATTGCATTTTAGATAACCCCATGTTCACTTAGATTGAGCGCGGCTGTACAACGTTGCTTTGAATCATTTGTAATTGATTGTACTTTTTTTCATGTAATGGAAGAGGGGTCCTGTAGAAGCACATCTGGACCTTCTAGTTCAATACCATACAAATGAATTTGGAGGGCAGTAATTGTGTCCGTACTACTGGATCTGGACTCTTTTGTGCAATCATTTTTTTTTTAAATGGCTATATATACGCGCGGGATTGAATGAAACGTGCGCTATATATGATATTTTGGAAAGTAAAAGCTTGAATACGTTTTAAGTCGTGAACTATATAATGTTGCAGTCTAATAAGCTCACTGATTCAGAAACAAAAGAGTCGTGTTGAATGGCGTTGTTAACGTGATTTTCTTTGGGTACTATAGCTAGCGGGGAAGAAATGTCTCCATACCGTGCATACTCACTAGCTCGCGAGAGTGCTTTTGTCTCCACCTTCGTTCACAAAATAGAATTAGATAGTTGCCATAGAACCTTTCATGCTAACCTCGACACTAAGCTGGCGCATATATATATATATATATATATATATATTTTGAACATTACTCCTCGGACTTTATTCACTATCATTAGGTCAAGCGGAATCACGAACCACCAAATTATTTACAAAACTAGGTAGGGGATCAAGCCAAACATGTAATTGATCCGGGTCCCAGCCAACACATAAACGAGCTAACTTGTGAGCACATTTATTAGAAGTTCTAGGAACATGTAAAACTTGAACTGAAATAAAACATAAGCTAATCAAATTCCTCGCTTCCCTATATAAGACAGAAGCATGACACAAATCCATTTCATCCGACTGCAGTGCCTTTACTGTAATTAATGAGTCGGTCTCCAAGATCAGTCTAGGGATGCCTTGATTCGAAGCCACCTGTAGAGCAGCCACACATGCCTAAGCTTCTGAGCATTCAACATCATGAGCTGCTGAAATAGAACCTGATCATGCAATAATCGTCTTCCCCCAGTGGTCTCTAATGATGAAGCCCCAACCCCCTTTCTTTTCCTCCGGGAAAAAAGAACCATCACAGTTAGCTTTGGGAGCCCTTCTGGTGGTCGCACCCACCTCTATGCCTGTGACGGCTTGCTAATTTCCTTCTCCTTCGTCGGTTTGGTATAAACTGCCAGCATAGCAGCACGCTGCACTACTTGGCTTGTTTGTCGCATCTCTTCTCCTGCAGACACCATATACACCAAACTTGTGTCGATCTTAACGGGGTTACAAAGGAAGGATTTATTTGTGGGTTGGATGGAGGGGTGGGGGGAGTAGTGTTCGGTTTGCTTGTGATATTCTGTCGGGCTAGGAACAATCTCTCTTGTATTTTAAAACTTGTATCTTTTTAATACAATGATATGCAATACTTTTACATATTTAAAGAAAAAAATATTTAATCAACTTTAATCCGTACAAATTAGTTGTGGAATAATATTTTCTCTCACAATAAAGTAGTCGTACAAATGAAAATAAGTCGATTTAGGGCTTGTTTGGTAGAGTTGTGCTCCCTGATTTTCGAGTTGTGCTTTCTAATTCACTGGTGAAGTGATTCCATGGCTAAAAATGATTCTCTTTAATTGTTTAGCCTAATCTCTCAAAATTAGTATGAAAAATCACTTTACAGAATCAGATAAAGTTATTTTTTTTCATCTCTCAGCCTCTTAGAGTATTTCATAGAACCACTTTACAGAATCAACAACAGTTCTCGCTAAAAAATACGTTTGACAGAGTGATTCTCCCTTAGAATCAGCTTCGCGGAGCGCTTTCAAACATCCCATTCATACCAGTTGATCAGATCTCATGGCTAGTCTTGCTGATGTCATACTATAGCTAATTAAATGTGTATGTCGGGCCGTTATTTTGCGACTCTATGTACATTTATACTTGTACCAAGATCAATTGCAGACATGCACAAAATGATATATAGACTCATATTTAATAACCAGCTATTTACAATAGTCGAGCTTTACACGTCATGGCTGGCCTTAATAGCAAGCATGCTCCTACTATAGCGTAGCAGAACTTTATCCCACAAGCATGCTCAAGCGTTACATACTTTCGACAAGCAGCTGGAAGCTCTAACATTGTGACCTGGTCGTCAATCAAGCTCCGATGATCGCGACCAGTTTCTGCCTGGTCGGAAGACTTCTTCATATGATCTTCGACCAACTCTACCTAGTCGGAAGGCTTCTCCGGACATGTTCCCGACAAGACAACCTGGTCGGAGGTCGTCTCCAACGCTACTGATGCAAGGTGACCAGGTCGAACCTGCTCGGGAGACTCCAGAACGCTTCGCTCAACGGATACAACTTGATCGGGGACTAGCTGTGGGGTTATTACCTCCGTATACCCATGGACCTATTGAGCCTCTCGACCAAGGACGGCCCAACTCGCAAGTCATGCAGTACACGACTTGACTCTACATAAGTCTTGCTTGCCAAGTAAGATCCTATAGATAGACTCGGATCCCTTACCTTAAGGGACCGATTGTAATCTGTTAGGATAAGGAAACTGTAACCTGCTCCCCGACTATATAACACTACTGCAAAAATCTTTACCGCAACGGTCAAAATTGGTTTACCGCAGCAGGCAGCAGCATCCGCTTGCGCTGCCACGCCACGGTAAAGAAAGGCTTAACCGCAACGGGCAAAAGTGGCCACTGCGGTATTTCCAGGCAACCTAAGGCGCCCGCTACGGTTAATTACAATTAACCGCAGCGGACGACTTGTCTTGCCCGCTGCGGTTAAGTGTGGTTAACCGCAGCGGGCAGTTAAGTTGCCCGCTTCGGTAAATACTTTTGCAAATAAAAAATAAAAACATAATTCAAATAATTCTCAGAATTTAAATTCAAATAATTTTCACATTCTAGATTTCATATATATGCAGCAAATATTTAAATATAAAGCATCCAAGCATTGCACAAGACATAATACACATTTTTCAACATCCATATACACATCACATCAAACCAACAAAATCATTTTGAGTTACATTTACAAATTCCTCTAAACAAAGTCCACGAGCCATTTGTAATCACTTGGACGCATCAAAGTCGGCCATTTCCTTAGCCTCTCGTACCTGGGTTAGGTAGCCAAATCAGATTCTTCGTAGAAGAACTGTTCTCCTTCGAACACACATTTCTCCATGACGAACTTGCAGATTTCCGCCTTAACTTTCTTGAAGGATGGCTTGTAGGTGTTCACCCAATATTTAACTCCTTCCTTGAGCTTCTTCCAGCTTTGAGTGTACTCCCTGTACTGCCTCAGGTGCTCGCATGTATACAAGCCACATTCCTCGGATCCGATCGGTTGTTTGAAGCACTGCACGATCGATATAGAAGCTTTAGAACAAACACATATGTACGGAAAGCACAAATGAACTTTAATTTGCAATTACTATACGTACCGGGAAGTCGCGTCAGATTTTGATGTGGTCAATATTCTTCGCCTTGCACTTCTCGGTCCTGCGATCGTAGCATTCAGGATCCTTCAAGTATGACTTATAAGCCCTGCACGAAATGTAATAGAGTTAGACATGATTTGAATAATGATGATAACCGTAAAAGATGAAAATGCTTATTGACTTACACTTTCAAATAGTCTTCAAATGTCTTGTACCCTGCTTTGTTTTGTGTCCTCAACGAGTCAAATACTACCGCTCGGCCATCTTGAGGATAGATGAGATATGCAACCCAATGGCCCTCGAGGCCGTTGTTGCATGATTCAAATAGAGTATTGGTTACGATGATTACAAAGCTTGATCCTACCCACTTCGGATCTCTACGGACATGTTTTCATACTTACCCAAAATGATAGGGAGCCATGATACACCGTGGCCCATCCTCCTTGATCTTCTTCATTACTGAGCACATGTTGCTGAAAACCACAATCACCTCACGAGGCCGGAGCGGCTCTCCCATAGGCCCCACCTCGAGGATCTCGTGGACTTCCTCGCTCCTATCGATCCTGTGCCTCCCATGTTCACCCCTCCTCCGCTTGGTTCCCTTAGATTTGGATGTCGAGGTCCCCGTGGAGAGAGCCGGGGCCTCTTCTTCTCCGACTACACCGAAATCCAGCATCCGAGTAGAACCCGGTACCTGTTGTTTAGAGAAACTTGCATTCACGTTTTTGACCGCTTTAGCAAAAGTGGCAAAAAGCGTGTTTGTTGCTGCAAGTACCTCGTTGTGGATGCTATCTCGGTTCGGAACCCGAGACACACTTTCACCCTCGTCCCATGGTTCCCAAGTCGGATCAGCGTCCTCCTGTGTGTGAAGCTTCTTTGGCCTCGGAGGGCCGGGGTAATAGAGACTTTACTCTCCAGTGAGGTTGAAGAGGGACTTGGGGTAGGTGTTTTCCTCTCGCCCGAGTTCTCCATTTATATTCTGGATGAATTTTGCTAGTTTAGCCTTATTGGAGTTACAAAAGCAAGACAAGTTAAAAGCATAAACATGTTTAAGGTAAAATTGCTCTCAAATAGAGGGTTACTGCAAAGTAGCCATCCAACGCTACGTGGTGATCACGGATTATCGACTAACGTGTCAGTCATCTTACCAAATGTAGAGCTCAATTACTATTCAAGGTTGTAACAAGATAATAAGTACTAGAAACCAAGTAGTAACAAGCTAACAAGTAGTATTTACCAAATGTAGATAGTAATATTCAAGGTTATAACGAGATAACAAGTAGTATTCAAGGGTGTAACAAGATACCAAGTAATAGTCAAGGTTCTAACAAGTTAACAAGTACATAACAAGTAGTATTCTAGATAACAAGTAGTATTCTAGGAGTAACAAGTGTAACAAGTATAAACCCGACTGTGACGTTATTGTCTCACTACACCGGTTTGTATCATCGAGCAATAAATAAATCCACCCAATAGTGCAATCACACCCAAGCTATAGAAACTAGCAGATTGCACAAATATATATCTCATACGTAAATGAAGCAAAGGCAACGATAACTCACAACACGTAGATAACCAGAGGAGCACAGATAACCAGCAAAGATCACCAGCAGCTAGCACAACTAGCACAACAACAAGCAGCCAGCACAGCTAGCACAACAACAAGCAGCCAACAAAGATCATCCGCAACCAGCAACCAGTAGAAGCACAACTAGCACAGCAGCAGAGCAACCAGCAGGCAGCAACAACAGAGATCACCAGCAGGCAGCACCTGCCCGGAGCTAGAGTTCGACGCGGAGGAGCACAGGAGGTGGTGGCAATGGCCACGACGGTCGCCTTGCCCGGAGCTAGGGTTCAGCCGCGAGCGAACGACGAGGACGGCGTGGGGACGACGACAAGGTGCGGCCAAGGGACGAGGGTGGGGAGGAGCACATGAGGTTGAGGTGGGGACGTGGCGATGGCGACGACAGTCGCCGGCCTGGAGCTAGGGTTCCCGGCGGCCGCGTGCGGACGACGCGAGTACGGAGGGTGCGGACAACGAACGCGGGAGGACAAGAGGCGTGGAGGAGAGGAGCAGAGGCGTGGCGGCAGCAATGGCGGCGGCGGGGAAAAAAGGGCAGCCCTTTGGGATAAAGAAATAGAATCCGCAGAGTTCGAAATTAAAACACGCCCAGCGGGGTTTATATACACCTGTATTAACCACAACGGGCAACCTAAAAGCCCGCTGCGATAAATATTTTCCGCTGCGGTCACTTAATACAACCCGCTACGGTAACTCATTTACCGCAGCGGGCACTTATGCTACCCGCTGCGGTAAATGAAACTCAGGGTAGTCCTTGTCGAAATCCTTCTACTGTTGTAGCTTGCCATCGTCCTTGACCCGATCAGGACATGCATGCCATGACATGAGCTTCGCATCCTCTGGATTCCTGAATAGTGCACGCAGATCATCGACCACGGGTAGGTACCACACCGATAACGCGAGGCTTTTTGAAAGCCCGCGTTTGGTTTTGAGTAATTGATGAAACCTATGGACTAACCCTTGAACTAAGTGTATGATCAAGATAGGGTGGTTCACCTTGAGACATGGAGCTAGATGAAAGATCATGATGGATCAAGTGCTCCATGACTAAGGAAAAGAAGAAAGAGAAAAACAAAATGGACCCAAGGCAAAGGTATATCTATAGGGCCATTTTTGGTTTAGTGATCAAGACACTATAGAGAGTGTGATCACATTTAGAATAGATAGCCGTACTATCAAGAAGGGAAAACTCGTGTCGATTGCGGTTATCATGTGCCACTAGGTTTGCATTGCATTCACATACAATGAACCTAAGTGACACAAAGAACTAAATATAATCCAAGAAACATATTGTAAAAGGCTAACACAGAGCTTAAGTGGTTGTAACACTTGGTGTTAGCACATGAAGACTTGGAGAAGAAGAAGTGGCTCGGTTTGCCACTCAGAGAGGCTCCGGACGCAGGGCAGAGGCCGACCGGACCATCGGAGATGCGACCGGAGGCATACCCTAGCCTCGGCCAAGACTGGGCAGAGCGACCAGACGCTGATCAGGGTCCGGACTCGGACTCCGGACGCGTGTCCGGAGGGTTGGTGCTCTCTGGATGCTCTCTGCTGAGCAACCGGACACGAGGCATGGTCCGGACCATGGGCACCGGACGCGGGTCCGGAGACTTGGTGCTCTCTGGACCCTCTCTGAGTTGAATCCGGACGCAAGGAAAAGCGGGTCCGGACGCCACTATTCACCGCGTCCGGATGCCACACGTCAGGAGCAGGAAGGGTGCCAACGACTGATTTTGAAATGGAGGAGGGTCCGGACGCATGCGCATTGGTCCGGACCCCCTATGAAACAGCGTCTGGACTGACGCAGGAAAGCACAATGAAGGGGAAAAATGGCTAGCTCAGTTTGGATGGCTATATAAGTGTTGTGGTCGACTCCTAGGGCTCTCTCTTGCACCTTCTATTCACTTGAGACATTTGTGCTTGCTTGAGATAGCCCACAACTCACTCTCTTCACTCTTGTTGCATACTTGTGAGAGTTTGAGTGATCCAAGTGCTTTGATCATTGCATTGCATCTTAGTGGCACTTGGTCATCGTCATCGCCGCGTGGTTTCTTGTTATTCTTGGTGTTTGCCAACACCTAGAAGGCTTGGCGATTGTGGAGAAGCTTCGGCGCAATTGGTGATTGTTTGCGGCCGACTTCGGTGATTGTGAGAGGGCTTGTACCCACCTCGGCGGAGAGCCAAAGGGTAACTCTAGTGGATTGCTCGTGTCATTGATTTACTCTCATTTGGGTGGTTTCTTGTGGCGCCCGAGTTAGTGGGCTTGTCTTGTGAATTGCCAATTAGCCACCGAAATACCATTTGAGTAGTCGCACAACAAGGACTAGCTTGGTGGCAACCAAGTGAACCTCGGGAGAAAAATCGATTGTCATCTTGTCTCCCGGCTACTCTTTGGTATTCATTGTGATTGGTTCATCCTATTGACATCCATCCATCACAAGGCATCGGTATAACAATCACCTCCCCTCTTGTATTTACTCTTTCATATCTTGTCTAGTTAGCTTGCTAGTTAGCTTCTTTAGTAGTTGTTCTTGCTAGCTTGTGCTAAGTGCTTTAGGTTCTTGCTATTGATTGTTAAGCACTTAGCTAACTAGAATTGCATTGGATAGGTGGCTTTGCACCCCAAGTAGAGCTAGAGCAAAAAGCTTCGCTTAAGTGTTATCTAACCTTTTGCTCTAGTGATTTGTAGAATTTTTTATTAGGCTATTCACCTCCCCCTCTAGCCATCTAGGACCTTTCACTTTTCCTCCGCGTGTAACCCTCTTCTTCCTCATCTTGCTGAGTCGAGATCTGCTTGGCCGCAGCATTGGTATTCTTCCTCTTGTTGTTCGGACCATTGTCATCTGCATCCACGGAGCAACCGCCATTCCTCTTGTACCGACTAAATCCACAGTGTGGACAACTAGTCATGTTCTCATACTTCTCGCCCCAGTACATGATTTAGTGGTTATGGCAGGCATCAAACTTTCTAACTTTCATCGCCAGTGGATAGATCGGCTTCTTAGCTCGATATGTATTAGCTTGAACCTTGTTACCCGTAGGGTACGTCGTAGCAAGGTAACTTAACAGCTCATTGAAGCCAATGTCTGACCAACCATGTCGAGCCTTCATCATCAGCAGATGGAGGTTGAAACGGAGCGCCGTGCACCCCTCCGGACATTTTCCACCATCCTGATACAGAGGATCAATTGCCGCCTACTTCATCTCTCTAAAATTCTCCAACCACTTTGGGCTGCCAAACATAACATCGTCCTTGTCGATGTGGTTGACTAGATCCTCAAAGAGCTGGACATCTTTGGGTTCCCTCAAAGTAGCATCTTTAGTAGTATCACCATCATCATCGGCGCCATCTGGAATGTTTTCGAGGAGTTCATCCACTGTGATGTAGTCACAAGAATTGTTGTCGTCGTCGGTGGCGGCTTGCACTGGCGCCAAAGGTGGTGGTGGTCGAACATGATCTTGGTTGTTCACCGTCGCCGTCGATGAGCTCACTCTAGATACACCGCAACTCGCATCGATACTTTCACCATGAGAAGTCCCAACTGTGTAACCCTCCATAAAACCGTTGACAATCAGATGCGATTGCACCGTTCCATCTGGGTAGCCTCTGAGGTTCCAACATTTAGAACATGGACATATGGTTGTCGTCCGCTTCAAACTAGCACGATGAGATTTCGCAGCTGCCATGAACTTCCTCAATTCGCTAGGGTACCAAAGATCAAGCACTCTATCGATGTGGTACATCCATTCAGACCTGTCAATCGTAGCTTAACACATGACAAAACAACAAAATACTATATAAAAAATAGATCTACTTCATGAATCTAGATAATTAATTAGACACACATGATGAGACATATCGCACTAAAAAGTGAGAATAAAATAGAGAAAGAAGTGTGTGTAAGAGCAATCATGTACCTCTTATTGTCCTCTCCTCCCCAAATCAAAGCTCTAAAACTCAATTTGACGATTTAGTGAAAAATTCGGGCAAAAACTCCGCCCCCAACAAGATGAGAGATCAAGGCACAACTTTAGCATATATATATATATATATATATATATATATATATATATCACACGGTGAATCTAGATTAAAAAAACACAAGTTTTATATATCTAGTACATGGATCTATGAAGAATCTAGACTAAAAAACACAAACTAGATCTAGATCCATGCATGGTGGATCCATGGATCTAGATCTAGATCCACATGAGGAATTGCACTAAAAAGTGAGAAAACGAGAGAGAAAGAGGGGTGGGAGAGCAATCATGTACCTCTTATCGTGTCATACTCCCCCAAATCAAAGCTGTAAAACTCAATTTGATGATTTGGTGAAAAAATCGGGCAAAACCTCCCCCCACATTTTGGAAGAGGAGAAGGTCGTGGGGAAGAAGAAGGGAGGGCTGCTGCTATATATAGGATGGGGGATAACTGCAGCGGGCAACTTAATATGCCCGCTACGGTAAATGTTAATTTATTGCAGCGGGCAACATAATCCGCCCGATGCGGTAAATATTTACCGCAGCAGGCGGATTATGTTGCCCGCTGCAATAAATTCACATTTACCGCAGTGGGCGGGTTATGTGGACCGTTGTGGTAAATGGAATAACCACAGCGGGCAACGCAGTGGCCAGCTGCCCAAGCTGGCCACCGGTTTACCGCAGCGGGCAACAAAGATGTGCGCTGTGGGGCACCAAATGTCAGCGCTACGGTAAATGAACCCTGTAGTAGTGTAAGGCGAGCAGGGAGCCCCTCTCAAAACACATTCTCTCATATCATAATCTAGACACTAGAACATATGACATAGGGTATTATGACGATTTGCCCGGCCTGAACCTGTCTAAATTACCACGTCTATGCTCTCTGTGTTACACTTGATAGCCGTCGTCACACCTCCTCCATCTAATCTACTACCTTGGGCATACCCCTAGGTAGACTATCGACCATATTTCGTTGATAGACGGTTCGCTAGAACATCACTGGCCTATTTGGTTTCCTGCCTTAGTTGATGCTTCACTAGAACTAGAGCCTCACTAAACTTGGAGCCTAGTTAGGCTAGACCTGTCCCTAGCAAGCTAACATGGGTTTGTTTGATTGGGCTATTATGCTTGGCTTGGTTTCCATAAGAGTTTATTTGGTTGCTTTCTTTGCCTTGCATAGAATCACCAAATCTTTAGCCTAGTAAGGTTACCCCTTTGAAGCATTCTATCGATAAGGTGGTGAGATCCATCATGATGGTACTACTCTTCCCTTCACCAATGAGCACCTCGGTCATGCCCGGCCCATGCCTAGGCCAGCCCTGATGAAAGGTCATTATTTGGTTTTGGTAATTGAGTGACAATCTAGGTGGACTAATATATGTTTATGTGAGATAGATAAGGAATTAGTCCATAGGTACATATGTGACGAAGGAGCTCATTACATATGTAGTCATGTCACTAGATGGAGAAGATCAAAACAAGACTTGGATTGATGGACTGGTTGCAAGTGTGAAGGGCAAGTCAGAGACTTTGGAGCAACACACCGCATGGGGCAGAGAAGCTTGAGCAAATACTTGTCACCGATGGGCAAGGGCAACAATGAAGAGCAATGATGTTGAGATCAATGAACCAAAAGATCACATGATGATATGAAGTGGATCATATCATTTGTGATGATGGTTGGTGCTTGTGTGGCATCACCAACATGGAGTTCAAATGCAATGCGCAAGGAAAATGTATGACTTGTAGGTAAGGATGCAAGCGACAACCCGCATAACCCGCATATAGGCTTAATTTTGTGGGTTGCCGCTTGAACCCGCAAAAATTAAGCCTATATGTGGGTTCACGGGCTAGCACACTTGCATCCCTACTTGTAGGGCATTTCATTGATTAAAGGTTACATAAAGAAGTGCATTTCATTGAGGGGGGAAATATTTAATGACAATGTTTATCTAGTGCCACTAAGTGTGTCTTATTTGCATATGCATTGCACTTAGTGACATGGTGAGATGCGTGAGAAAGCCCAAGATTTTTTTAAAGCTATATATATATATATATCAAGTGCTAAATTTGGTTTGGTGCTTTTTGGGAAGAGATAGCACTTGAAAAGGGCATCTTGTGCAGCCTGACCTAAATTTCTTGTTCATAGAACTTAAATTTCTAAGCAAGGGTGCTCTGCTGGTTTGGCGCAATTAGCTGAAATTTTAGTTGGCCCAAGCTGGAATTTCTAGTGTGGAAGTCTGAAAGGTCCTATGTGCTGGCTAGAGAGGGGGGGGGGGGGTGAATAGCCTAATTTAAAAATCTACAAGGAAACTCAACAACAAGTTAGATAACTAAGGAGCGAAGCAAATGTTGCGCTAGCCTAGTGGGTGATGCAAAGCCACCTATTGAACAATGCTAGCCTAATATAGTTCTAAGTGACACAATGCCTACACAAGCTACAAGTTAAGACAACTAACAAAACCTACTAGTTCTACTTGCAAAAATGAAGGAAGTAGTGCAAGAGAGAGTTAGATGTTTATACCAACTTGTAGAGGATTGAACAATTCAATAGATATCCAAGATTCCAATCAATCACAAGGAGGCAAGGTTGACACTTGATTTTTCTCCGAGGTTCACTAGTTTGCCAACTAGCTACGTCCTCGTTCTGGCAAGACACTCACTTGGAGGTTCACACGCTAATTGGCATCACACGCCAAACCCGTCACCGGGTGCCGCACAACCAACACAAGATGAGACTTATGAACCGCCACGAGCAATCCACTAGAGTTACCTTTGCGATCTCCCATGGGGAAAGACACAAGAACCCCTCACAATCACACTTGTGGTTGACGAAGCACAATCACCAAGCTTCTCGAGTCCACACCGCTGCTCCAAACCGTCCAGGTGATGACAATCACCAAGAGTAACAAGAATATGGCAGCGGAAACAACTCCCAAGTGCCACTAGATGAACTCACTTCATGCAATGCACTAGAGTCACTCAAATCTCTCAAATGAACGATCAATCAACTAGGAGATGAGTGGGAGTGTGTGTCACAAGCTCACAATGAGTATGCAACAACGAAATGTGCAAGAGCATGAGCCTAAACCGGCCAAACACCTTAAATAGTCCCTCACAAGGAACTAGCTGTTATGCACTTGACTTCGGTGTTGCTGAAAAGCGAGCGTCGGACTACCTGTTGAGGCCGTCGGACCATACACTATGGTCCGACGCCTCCGTTGATCGCCACGTGTCTCTGACAAATTTGAATTCGACCGTTGGCGCTCAAAACTGCCAACCTCCAGACCACTTACCATAGTCCGGAGCCACATGGTCCGACGCAATACAGAGAGCTCCAAACCTTTGGACTCTGGTCCGGAGGTCCACCGTCGGGCTAATCATCTCTAGTCCGACACCTTGCCCAAACCAACACCGAGAGCTCCAAACCTTCGGACTCTGGTCCGATGCTTAGCACCGGACTAATACTTCTAGTCCGGCGCCTCGTCCGAAACTGTTGACTTCCATGTCAGAGCAACCGGACCAATCAAGATTGGTCCGACGCACCTTCGGTCACCTGGTCCGAAGCTTTCCGTGAAGCAGCCAGTGTTAAGGAAGGGTCGTCAGACCATCGCCTATGGTCCGACGCCTCCAAACACAACTGGTCCGGAGCCTCAAACATAGTGAGAATTCCTTTCTCTTTTCATCCCTTGATCTCTTGTGCCAACACCAAGTGTTCCAAACCTTGTGCTCATGTGTTAGCATATTTTATCAAGTTTTACAAGTGTTCCAAACCTTGTGCTCATGTGCTCATTAGGTTATATGCAATGCATGACTTGATTCACCTAATGGCACTTGACATTTGTAACCATATGCTATATTCCCCTCTTTATAGTACAATTACTTATCCTAAATGTGATCATACCCACTAGGTGTCTTAATCACCAAAATAGAAGCCCCTAGAAATACCTTTGCCTTGATTAGCTTAGGGTCTCTCCATTTTCCATCTTCTCCAAGTGTGAGCTTTAGGCTTGCATCTTCCTAGCATCCTTGCTTGCTCCACCACTGAAAGGATCAAGATGCCCAAGAGGGGGGGTGTGAATTGGGCTTATTTCAAATTTCTAAAGCAAATATGAAATCCTAGCAATGCCAATTACCCCCTAGTGCCTACCGATTGTGTGTCCTAGCTAGAAAGCGGTAGCAAGCTAATGAAAGGAAGAAAACCCTACATAATTCTAGTATGAATTAAGAACAAGTGCGGAATGTAAAGAGCTAGAGAAAAAGATTCTTGACACGGCGACGTTTTTCTGAGGTATCGAGGAGTCGACACTCCCCCTAGTCCTCGTTGGAGCACCTCGCAATGTATTTCTCCCCCTCAATCCCGTGCAAGGGATGAGTGCTCTCTACGGACTGGTTCTTCGCCACTCCGGCTCGGTGAACCGCCCAAAACCAATCACAAGTCAATGAATAAGGGCCGCCGACAATCCTCCCGTCGATCACCTTCCTCCAAGCACCATCGGACCGTCTAGGTGATGTCGATCACCAAGAGTAACAAGCTTCAACCTTCAGTTGACTTAATCAAGCCTCACAACTAGATTGGATGCACACTTGATCTCTTGGATGAACTAGAGAAGAGGATAGATGGATGGATTCACAAATCACTCTATCTTTCTAGGGCTCTTGCTCTCTTCCCAACCTTCTCAAGGAACTCAACAACTGAAATGAGCAAAGGCAAGGTGGGAAGGCAAGGGGTGGAGTATAAATACTCCCCCACACGTACAACTAGCCTCGGGCAGCAGAAAACAAGCAGTTTAAGTTGGCGACGGACGCGCCATCGCCCTGCCCAATTGCTAGTTTCTGTTCATTCAAATAGACTACGGACGCTCCGTCGCTTTGCGATGGACGTTGCGTTCTAGCATCCGATGCCCTTGGCTGAAAATAGCCGGCTCTGGAAGACCGACGAACGCTCCCTAGCGTCTGACGCCTTGCCGACGGACAGCGTCCGTTGCTCACGAGTTGTTCTGGTTCTCACTAGAACTCACTGGAAGGCCGACAGAGGCTCGGGGGCTGACACCCCAGCGTCCGACGCCTCTGTTGGCGCGACGGACAACGTCCAACGCCAAGGTCTCCAGCGTTCGTCGCCTAGAAAACAACTCTCCCAACTTCGGTTTTCGTCGCGATGAATATGAAAGTTGTTCTAGGCTATCTTACGGTCACTATAGGCTTGCTTAGAGCGAAGGAAGTCAAGTGTGCACCACACCTAACTCATGAAGCTCTCCTAAGTCAAGCTACTAGTCTCAACCCCTCTTTATAGTACGGTCAAAGATCAAACAAAGTCGTATCTATACTAAGTGCCCTTCATCTCCTTATGGCAACTTAGACCTATCACTCTAGGGTCTTCATCATATCTCTTTGAAATCCGAAACAATATCCATCTTGGGGTCTAAGTGATAACCATTTATGCCCATTCATATTGATCACTATGGCTAAGCTACGCATAGCCTCTGCAAAACACACATTAGCCATAATAATGTCCATTTGTTGTTAATCACCGAAACCAATAGGGCCATGATTCTTCAACCACTTGTCATCTTCCATAGGTGTACTAAACCTACTCAACACTTAGAGCTAGGTTAGTACATTAGGTTTAATTAATTACCAAAACACTAGAGATCTCTCAAAGTCCTCTCGTACCAACTATCAGGAGTAAAGCGTCTGCCTGAGAAATTCCAAGGCACCACCTCAAATTTTCATTGCACGAGTCCAACTGGCACTTTCCGTTAACGTTGGAAGAAAGAGCCATTGTGGGTGTTTGGCTCATCCCACACTAGAATTTCTAGGTTGCACCAATAAGAAATTCTAGTGTGGATGTTGCTTGCTGAGGGAGGCTATGCGTGAGGGGATACGGCTGAATCCTCCCCTCCTTCCTTAATCTCCCATTCTCCATGTTTGCTCTTGGTGATCTAGGGTTCTTTATCTCCTCTCTCTTTCTCTCCATTGCTATGTGCCAAATCTTGAGAGAAGATTGAGTGCCCTTTGTGGCCTTGTGGGTGTAGATGAGAGATTGAAGATCCATCTCCTCCCCATTCTCTGCCTCTCAAGCTTGGTGCAAATTTGAGTGAGGGATTGAGAGCCTAGTGTGTATGTATTCATGATTTGCATTTGGTGGCACTAGCAAATCTTTGTGATTAGTGTATTTATTGTTACTCTTAGAGGTTGCCACAACCTAGGAGAGTTGGTGGTGTGCCTTCATCGTGAAGCTTGCAAGAAGATTGTGCAGAGCTCCGGAGAAGTGAATGTGAGGGGTATTGTGCTTTCCCTAGTGGAGTGACAAAGACAACTCTAGTAATTTGCTTGTGTTATTGAGTGTCCTCATTTGTTGAGGTTCTTAGAGTGCCCAAGTGTTGGGTTAGGGGTGATGCCTATTAGCGCGTGAACCCCCAAGTGAACTATCTGACACAACTAACGAGGACTAGCTTCCCGACAAGCAAGTCAACCTCTGGATAAAAATTACCATGTCAACATTGTTGACCTCATTGGTTTTCAACCTCCAAACACAATCTTGTATTTATTCATTCATGTGTTGTGCTTGTGTAGTTGTTGCTCTAGCGTATCTAGTTTGCTTGTGTAGCATAGTAAAAGCCCTCTTGAGTAACTAGTTGGCTTGAGTAGCCTTGCTAGTCACATTGCTTAGTTTGTGTAGCTAAGTAATAAGTGTTAAGATCTCAGTTTGGCTTGTGTAGCCTTGCTATTGAGGATTGCTATTGAACTTTGGCTTTATGCTTTTACATACTAGGATAGCTCCCTGGTTGTTTGAATACTAGTTATTTATGTTTGTGTGATATTGCTCTTATGACTTGTTTAGTGAGCTCTATCTATCTCCGCACCTTAGTTGCTTTCATTAGGATCTTTGTAAGGTGCTTGAGAATGTAGATAAAGGGGGTAAAATATTGGCTAGACTGTTCCACATTTATTTCGGTTAGTCGATGTTGGCGGTTCTTAACTCCTATTTTTATCCGCCAACTTAGACATAAGAAGAGGATAAATAAGTAATCTTATGCATATATACCTTAATTATTGACCTAGTTCCACATGTATTTTGAGAATCATATTTTACATGACTTATACATAAATACATTGGAAATCATACCGAAAATACGCTTTCCACCGCTGAGTTGCGCTAAGAGATGAGAAGGCCCAACATATTTAACACATTCGGGCATGAAACCATCTAAAAAGGCATATAGACCCAACCAGAGACCCATTAGAAAAGGTCGGTGGCCATTGGAGCAGGCCAGGGTGCGGCCACACCTAGGGTGCAGTCGCACCCCTGTTGAGCCCAACCGACCTTGTATGTACACCATTGCAAGATTATCAACCATTTTAAAATGTTGTGTTCCCGGTTATGAGAAAGATCATTATTTTTGGCCTAAGTGTAAGCTGTCGAGATGAAAGGACTCATTAAGGATTGAGTTTGCACCCTTACACTCTAGGTCCTGTATATGCTTATTCTTAGCTTATGCAATGCCTTGTAATGAAAACCTATGGTTGATGCTCACCTTTACTAATTTATGCTTCAAACACGTCTATGCAATTCAACTTTATTACCTTGTTGTAGCGTTAATGCATGCTCATCTTTGTGTATTATTTTTGGATAGGTTATGCAAAATACATTTCTTGTACTCAAGGTGTTGTAATTAAGTTTTTTAAGTAAGAACTTGTGAGCTATATGCAATTTCTGCAATGCATTTTAGGGATTTTTTGTGTAGTGGATAGTGCAATGGTGCTAATTTAGGGACGAGTGGAATAATAGTATGATCAATGGATGATAACTTGATTTTGTGAAGAGTCCTTGTAAAAGGATCAAGATGCCAAAAATGGGAGGGTGAATTGGTTTATTTAATTTTCTAAAGTGAAAATTAAATCCTAACCAATGCCAATTACCCCCTAGTGCCTACAAGTATCAACAAACTAAACAAAACTAGTAACTAGACAAGAAGTAAAGCAAATACACTAGAAGAGAACACCCTATATGCAATTCTAATCAAGCATGATCATGAACATAGCAAGAACAAATGAAAGTAAAGCTTGAAAGTAATTGCAAGTATGAAAGAAGGAGAAAGGAGAGGGAGTTTGACACGTCGACATTTTGCCGAGGTATCGAGGAGTCGACACTCCCCCCTAGTCCTTGTTGGAGCACCCACGCAAGGGTATCACTCCCCTTTAATCCGCACAAGGACCAAGTGCTCACTACGGGCTAATTCTTTGCCTCTCCGGCTCAGTGAATCGCCCACAACCTATTATATGTGGTGGTTGGGCCATCCACGATCCTTTGGATGGTCACCAAGCCTCCGATCGCCACCAAGCCATCTAGGTGTTGTCAATCACCAAGATCGAGTAACAAATAGAAGACCCTCACTTGACCCAATCAAGGCTAAGGAGGAACATGAATGCACACTTGTTACTCCCAATCTCACTAATGAGGCTCTAAATGTTGGATTCACTAATCTCAATCACCTCACTAGGCTCTTGTTCTCCCTTGCACTCTCACAAGTTTCCTCAGCTGAACAAATGGGCAAGAGAGCTAGTATGGACGAGTTGGACAAGTATAAATACCCCTGATCATCCAACTATCTGTTACTCACATCAACTCATCTCTGCGTACCACCAGACCAATTCACATTGGTCCGGACCTCACTGTCCACACAGTTACCTCATTGTTCTTCGGACCTCTGGACCGGTACCAATTGGTTCGGAGGCTTGCATCAGATGCAGTCCGGAGGCAAAACCTCACATCTAAAACTCTCTGTGTAGCTCCAGACCCATCATCATTGGTGGTAAAGTTTCGTGAACAAGAGTCGTGGGCTTCCAGCTTTGCCGAGAGCCTTGACCATGACTCTCGGCAAAGAATTTTCAAAAAAAATAAATTATTTTTTGCCGAGAGAACCATGTCAGCTCTCGCCAAAGAATTTCCAAAAAAGTAAACAAAATAACTCTTTGCCGAGAGCCAGCGACGCCAGCGCTCAGCAAAGCCACCGTCTGTGCGGACGGCGTCGTCTCAACAACTTTTCTTTGCCGACGGCTAGCTCGGCTCTCGGCAAAGAAGCCTTTGCCGGTAGAAACTTTAACGTGACATCTTTGCCGAGATCAGCTCTCGGCAAAAATTTTGTGTTTCCGGTAGTGAAGACAATTCAAGATTGTGGTAGTGCTCTCGATCTACTTATAGCACCAATCTGAGATTCAAAAAATAACTTGTCTAGATCTCTTATTTGCATTGCTACACAGTTTCAATCATACATTTCTCAAATGAATTGGATATATAAAACAGAATAACCTAATTCCAAAAAAGGAAGCACACAGTACCCGAAGTTTAATTTATCAATGATATGAGAGGACCATTGTCGTCCAATAAGACAACAGATTACCAATTCTTTTCAAGGTAGAATTTGGCATGCACCTTGTAAGCTTAGATGTTCTCATGCACAACATATATAGGGTGCTACCAATTTTAGTTCGACCACACATGAAAAAACCCTTTTTTGTTCCCAGTATAGATTCTATGCCGCTCCTCGTCATAAATTAGTGTGGTGACATCCTGAAGAGCCTCGTGAATAAGAATACTATGAATAATGTTTGTCTTGTTATTGCCTCCTTCCTTTGGTGTAGCAATTGCAAGGTCATCATCCTCACAAGGGTTGATCTTCCATACAGACTCTCCATTGAAGGTGTTGCATATGTTGATTGATCCAATACAATAAAATTCTGAATATAATAAATTCAACAAGCCTATTGCAGTTGTAATTGTTGAAATGAAATTGACATCTGCTAGTAGAAACATGAAAAGAAGATTGACATATACCTTGCTGTATATTAATACCCTGTCTGGGCTTCTCTATATGCTTCCTTGAATAAATCATTGCATAGTTATTATCCCTAGTAACATATGTCGAATCAAAGAACCCATTATCGGTATAATTGCCAGGCACCTCATTGTCTTCAAGTAATGCCACTTGCTCATCATGAGAGTTATAAGATGCAACAACGATATTTTTATTGAACCTCAGCAATAACCGTTTTGTAGTTATTAGGTCATATATTGCTATGAGATCCTTATGCTTATTATTTGTTTGTTTGATAAGGTTCACACCATCGTCATTCCAAATCTGGACAGACCACCATGTACGTTAGGACCATGCAAAAGAAATTAGAAGTAGGAAATATTAAAAACAGATGAGGTACTTAACATACATTAATCATGTGTATTGTTTTTTTGCCCGGTTCTTTCACAAGTATGTTATCATGACATAACCAAACTGCCCCAAATCCTTTTGGAGGCGCCGCACAGTTGATTCTTTTCAGCACTACCCAGTTTTCAGTTGACAATACTTCTATTGGAAGATAGGTCTTGGTCCACAGATATGCAACAATCAGAATACCAGGCCTGCCAAACAGTGTGCAACAGTTCATAATGATTGAAATATCGTATGCATGAGTATACCGTACCTTAACTGATCATAAGATGAATGCTGTGAGATGATCCAAACCTTTGTTTTATAGATATGATCTTCTTGCTACTAAAGAAATGGACTAAATTATAGTTAGTCATTTCATGAACATTGACCAGATCACTGTAAAAGCTGAAGATTATTAGTGCCTGTCTAAGCTTTTAATGGATGGAAATGGTTACTTAGCACTCTATACTTACGATGTGCTGTAAACTACTACTATGTTGCTGTCATCATAAAAGGCAGGAATGCGTGAAGTAACTCCAAATATTTGAACTCCATTATCCGAGTGGTTACATCTTCTAATGCTTCTGCAACAGTAACAATAGAAATCATTGCGATTATAAATCACTCTCAAAAGAAATAGGAATAAGTACTCACGAGAAAGTGAATAATGCATCTAGACTCTAGAGTGCAGTCCATAAAATATAAATTTATTTTATCATCTTAATCACATCAGAAAGGAATTAGTACGTATTTCAAAAGACGACAAATGATATATGATACTTCATACTCTAATGGGAGTGATCTCGTTTCGTATCCAATTCCATGCCTCGTGCAACCAACAATAATAATAGAGTCGTTGATTTTATTATAAAATACAAGCTCAATACGTTCATCAAGGTTGTTGAAGTACCATATCTGCCCATCTCTTCCTGTCAAGACGACCGTTATAAGTCATTTCAGCACATGGTAAGAAACTAGATAAAGTTATAATAGTAAATCCAAAATGTTCTTGATAAAGAATTCCACATACTATATGGGGCAATGGAACCGTTCTTGTTTTGACGAAATGCCATGCAAACTCTAGACGAAGCAACTACAAAAATGAAATCATTTGCTGCAGTAATTCCAGTAACTGAAACACCTGTCGTCTCTAAAGGGTGCTCCATGCCATTGTGGACAAAAAATTGTTCCTGCGAGAAGGTAAAAATATGACAACATCAAAATATATAGAACTTGATACGAAAAAGAGAGACAGTCTAGCAGAATCTAATATGCGTCTATATGGAAGCATATGAATCAAAAGTCTATCGAATATGCTTATATATAAATGCTCAAAGGAGGGCATAATAAGGTCCCCTATATAGGCCCCAAGGAGAAGCTAGAGAGAACCCCTTGATCATCAGCGCCGGCTAATAACATATGGGGAGAGGATAAAGAGGTGGATTCGAAGAAAATAAGAAGAATATAGTATTATACTTATCATTTATGTAGGGTGCAGATATTGCAGCATATCCAATTGTGTAATACTCAGCTTAAACTAGTACTCGTACTATACCAAGCTTTTTTTGTTAGGAATATGCCCTAGAGCTAATCATGTGGATGATTATATTCCGATTGTATCCATGATTAATAAAGTGTTCTTTGAATATCCATTATAGACAACTAGTATTGATTGACAATTATGTGAATTGTTTGTGGAACTCAATTACCTGAATGGTTATTCTAAAAGTTGTCCCTGGTCGGCATTCTTGTAAGAGCACACTTGAATATTAGACCAGCACATGTATTAGTTGATGGCTATGTTTCACAAGTCATAGACATGGAGATGTCAAACTAATAATGTGGGCACATGTGAGACATGTAGGCTGGACTGACCCAACAAGAGAAAGTCTCTATTCATGTCATGTACGTTATGTCCTTAGACCTGAGATTGTGGTATGTACTCAAGATGTGAAACGATCTACTTAGAGACTATCAAACGCTACTCCGTTATTGGGTAGTTATAAAGGTGACCCTTGGGTGGTCGGGAAACATGCTGTGAGACATAGACAATCAAGATGGAATTTGCCCCTCTCTTCGTGAGAGAGATATCACTGGATCACTCATGTGATTGGATCAACAAATGCATGGTCATACTTGGGTTAAGTGTTAACCCACGAGTTGAACCATATATCGAGTGGCGAAGGGAATAACTTGTACATGGTCATAGTGGTTCGTCTGATATGATCATAGCGTATGCATAGGAGTTGACACGCCTTGCTAGAGGCCGCTATCAACTATTGGTCGAGTAAGAGTACTTGGGCCATGTCTATGTATGCGTGAGCCCATAGGGTCGCACGCTTAAGGGGCTGGAAGCCTAATTCGGGTTGGACCCGAATTAGACTAGGTTTAGGGTTTCTAATGGGCCTCCACCGTGGGAGCTCGTTAGGACGCCTATATAAGCAAGGGGTGGGCGCGGGGCGATTCGATCCACGCCTTTAGGCAGCCGCCGTCGCCTCCCCACGCTCGCGCCTTTTGCTCCTCGCGGACCTAGCAGTCCGGAGGCGCAACGCTTCCTCCCTGCACGTGTGGGATTCCTCGGAGGTGCTGCATCTGGAGCACAAGGACGAACCGCGCGAAGGGGACGTTGAGACGGACGACCACGCAACTGCACTGCCTGCTGCGACACGCACGACTACATCAAGTCGTCTTCCGCTGCACCTGCGCGTCTAGTGGTAATCCCGTAACCTGTAACTAGCAGTAGATCCTGGTTTATGAGGTCGAAAAGTTTTGTTTTCCAGCTAGCGTAGCAACCTCGTATTCCTACAATTTTTTTCATGGGGAAAATCACAAGTGTTATTGTTCCACTATCTATATGCATAGGCTCATTTATCCTTGAATAAAGAACAAAAGTTTCGGCTAAAACATTTGCACTTCTCTTACTTAATATGGCCTCCAAATACATTGTTGCTGACCTACATACCGAAAATGAAATGATGATACCCAAGGAGACAAATCGACAATTTCAGAGGTTAGTCAAGGTCAGTATATGAGAAGTGTTGTTTGAAGTGGTTATCAGGGCAAAATATCCAGATGACACCAACAAAACTTCCCTGAACAGTTCCCGGTCATTTCACAACAAAAAAAAAAGAGTTCCCGGTCATCTCGGCATCTCGCAGTGTATCATCAGTATCTCATGCACTGCGTGCGCTCGGGAGCGCGTGCATTCGTAATCGCATGGGGTATGGACTATGGTCTGTGGATCTATGGGTCGGAGAGGCAACAACGCCAAGTAGGGCCTGCCGGCCGGCGTTGACTTGCAGGGTAGAAGAATAGACATGGTCGTCTCTATCTAGCTCATCTAGCTCACCTGCAGCTTGAAGCGCCGGAACTTCTCGGTACAGAAGTTGACGTCCGGTCGCGGCGGCATCCGGCCGCGCAGTTGGCCGATCTCGCGGTACATCAGCTTGCGCGCGGTGTTGCGGCCGCCCAGCAGCTCCCGGTGCAGCGCCCTTCCATCTGACGCGGGCACGGACCATTCGTTATCAACATCCTCGACCTCGACGGCGCCGCGGCCGCCTGCATAGCGCCGCGCGTTCCTGCGGCTTCCCATTGCCTTCTCTTGCAGGTTTGGGTCGGGAATCAGAATTGCGGCGCGGGTAGCGGCGGCTGTGTGGAAGGTTGGTGAGGGATTATTCCTAGGGTTTCAGCGAGCGAGAGAAGTGGGGAAATGTGTGTCTGGTTTAGGCAGTAGGACCTCGGGACTCGGGAGTGCAGTGGGCTGAATGTCACCAACTGAAATTGAACAAAAAGTGGCCCGCGGTCGGCGTGCGTACGTCAAAACGCGCAGTTGATGATGTGTCATCGGTCAATTCCTCGATGTAGACATCTAGTGAAGTAGGTGGCGCGCGGCCACGACGAAATATGCGGCGGCCTCTCGGTAAACCTAGAAAAATGTGAACAGCTTTCCTGCAGTACTAAACTCGGCACCGGCAGGATAGATCTCAATCTCACCCTGGGCTCCTGGCCGATATCGGTACGTATACTCCGTAATAATAAGCTTATCGATCACACAGTACTGAATCGTAGCTAGGGGCTCGCACCCCACCTCGACGTCACAGGGGTGATGACGTGAATGCTGATTGCTGACTTCCTTCGATCTGGCAGCATGCCCAGGTTCTGACTTCTGCAGCAGCATGGGTGTGATTGCGTGCTGATTGCTGCTGCAACATGATCGAGTGCTGATGAGTGATGAGTAATTGTTTGTTTCAAAAAGGTGATAAGAAGGGAAGCAGTTTTATGAACTATATATAGAAGACACAGTTTGCCCTAGAAGAGCAAAACCGTGCATAATTAACCACACGGGGTTTTTCAAACTGTTCTGAACCTGGTTGCCCCCTTGTCACCCCTTGCTATCCTAGGCTGTTTACATGATTCAAGGAAGCAACTCTCTGCTTTGGCGTTTTAGCTACTCTTACGTGTCCAGTGTCCTGCATCCCTCCTCTAGTCCTCTCTCCGCTTGAATCACTGCATAAGTCTTACTGTCTTAGTCTGATTCAGGTTATGGTAGGAAAACATCTGTGTATAACCCCTTGATCAATTTCCAGCAAAACACCAGGTTCTCGCTTCCTCTTTGATCGCATATATGCCACCTCCATTGTTGTGTGGTTTGCTTGCTTGAAAACCTTGCGTTTGCACTCCCCTCATATTTTCCAGATTGTTAGTTACTCCCTCTGTACTTGTCCTAAGTCAATTTTTTTGAACTTTAACCAATAATTTTCCAGAAAAAATCATTAAAGGTTATGATATCAAACTAGTATCATTAGATTTATCATAGAATATTTTCACATGGTGCTCATTTTAAGTCACAGATGTTATTACATTTTTCTATAAAGTTAGTCAAAGTTAAAAAAAATAACTGGCACGGATTTTAGGAATTGATTCTTTCAGGGACAGAGGGAGTATGACCTTATGGCCAATGATGACCTTGTTCCCGGTCTTGTCGCTGCACTATCACCCTCTGTTAGCCCAAGGAAACAGATTTATCCTCCCTGCCTAGACTGCTACAGTGCTACAGCTCCCCGAATCCGCCCACCTTGCGAAGACACAAAGCTAGAAAAGGTGTGCCGTAAGTGGTCTAAAGGTTTCTAAAGCATAGTTGACATAAATACTTATTTGGCCAGCCTCTCTTATTTGGCCATGCAACCAAATCAAGACTCAAATTAGTGGGTTTTTTCCTCTTCTCCTTTCGGGCTTTCTAGAGTTGTACTAAGTTGTGTTCTAAGGTGCACTAGTAGACACACACCGACTTTCTAGAGTTGTACTAAGTTGTGTTCTTATGGTGCACTAGTAGAGAAATTGGCTATAGTCCTGACTCACCAAGTTCTTTTTCCCCTCTTCTCTTTTCGGGATTTCTAGATGGTACTAAGTTATGTTCTTAAGATGCACTCTAATAGAGGCACCAGCTACCACACATATAACTTACACAAGATATACTTTCCTTTAAATTCACTCTAGAGGCACCTTTAGTCCGAGTTCGTGTCTTAAACCAAGACTAAAGCTTCCTGCACCAACACACCTTAACGTTCATTACAACTGGGACTAAAGGTCACAGTCCTCCCTATTTAGTCACAGTTGCAATTTTATACCGGGACTAAATACTTTTTGGCCATCGATGAAAGGTCGTTTCTCGATCTACTAGTGTCATGTTCTATGCAGTGGCAGAGCGTGACACAAAAGTAAGGGGGCAATGTATACCAGTGAGGCAGTGATGTCCAGGTGAGTTGGTGATGTGGCAATCCGCTCCCACAATGGCATGCTTGTGCCTAGCACCAAAACATACGTAGTTTGCCTTTGCTTGCTTGTATCAATATAGCTCTGTTAAACCGTTCTACATGCCATGTTGTTTGCTTAGCATCTTGTGCCATTATTAAAAGGTCTAGGTCTTATGTACAAGGCTTAGTTTAGTTATAGCGCATTCTTTGTGATCCTCAAGCTTTCAAGGCCTACATATACAATACGTCCTATTCTTCTTCATCAAAACGCATCTAGTACTTCTCTTGTTTTGTTTTTCCATTGCCTTGTAACAGCGCTAGCAAGATGACATGTAGAGATGGTAACCAATCACCATACATGCATGTAGTAAAAGTGTGAAACTAGCGTAGAGTAAGGGGGCGCTGCCCAAGTTGGTCGTCACTATGCTTCGCTAGTGAATCTCGGTGCTTTTCAAACCCTCCTGTTCTTTATTCTTGTTTTTCTATCGCCAATAAAACTTGTGGCAACTCTCTTTTCGTTCCTTCTAAAAAGCATTAACCAAATAAAAAGTTTGCATTTGGATGCTTGAGTCTTCTAGTTCTCTACGGTACTAAAACTTCTTGTGGGCCATTAAAAATTACAATAAGATGATTTTATAGAGTATTGGCTAATGGAATTGTGGATCCAAGTTATTTTGTCATCCATTGTTTCTCTTAGCTAGGCATCTTGAGTCATGAGCCAAAGGGATACAAACTCTTCTGTTAGTAAATATATGATAGGTTGTAGTCAATATCTATGATCCACTTGCTATTTGTGAGGGCATCCGCTACCATTCTATTATTGCTTTAGTTGTGCATGAATAGCTCTAGGAAGAGTTGTGCTGGAGCCTCTTCACGCAACCACTTCGATGATTTCCAGAAGGAGGCATTGCATCCATTGCCTAGGTGGACGATAAATGTTTCAATTGAACAACTCTTTATCCTTCATGGACAGGAAGTTGCAAGTTAAGCCTCTTCGTGAATATATCACACCCCAAGCAAGCCAAAGCCATATTAATCTCACTGAAGTCCAGGTTAGGAATACTGAGTCCCCTCTAATGCCCATGCCATTGATGGAGGGAGGTGTTGGGTTGTCCCACCATATAAAGGATTATCTTGAGCTCAATAAAGCAGCCCAAATTTAGCTCACAAACCTAGTTTTTGTGAGTCGTTGATTTCGGTTGGAATCAATGGTGGAGATTGATTCTTGGAAGTAATAAAAATCACAAACCCTAGCCTCCATTGTTTTAGTTATTGTCGTTGAGAGAGAAAAAAAAGATCAGAACACAAGGACACCACAAAATGAGAGAAGACAGGAAGAAGGAGAAGCAAATATGTCTAGATTTGGTGGCTCTAAATCGGTCATCTTCAAGCAGTTGATTGGAGGCTCAAACATGGAGGGATTGGCACCAACCTTGGTGAGTACGTACCTCACTTGGTTTGATGATTGGTTGAGTAGAGCAGCACCATATTTAAAAGGGTTTTTGTCAATTCATGTTATTGCAGTTTTAGGTTAGAGTAGTTTAGGTAGACGATTCTTTTGGGTGGTAAAATAGTGTTTGATTGATCTGAAAATTGGTTAGTATTAGGGGACTCATGGATCTATATGTATACCAAATTTGTGTATAGTGGAGCTATAGTTTGTGAGATATCAACTGATTACCAAGGAGAATAGAATATGCGACTTTTTTATTTGGTTATTTCCATTCTTCTTGTTAGAGGGATGTGGATGTAGTTGATGCCAAGTTTCAAACTTGGTGAATGTATTGATGCAGGTATAATCCTCTAGATGCTCTAGAGAAGACCGGCCCCTTGTACCTATTATTTATTATAGTGGAAACTTGGAGTAGATAGGTTCACCATGTATAGGTTTTACCAGTAACATTCATGAGATTTTTCACATAAATTGTTGTGTTTGTTGTGCATATAATTGTTAATTCCACTATTGAACCTCATAGTAGATGTTCACCTAATAAGTCATCTCAAGAGGAGAGATTAAATATGCATTGTTGCTATCCTTTTATCCAAACAAGAGGAGGCCTCAACCAAAGGAATACCACCTAAGGATCCAACCATTCTCCTTCAAGAGCCCTTAGATCCTAGCAAGCCATCTTCTCTCTTTTTCCTTTATATGTTGTGTGGTTACCACCATGGTTTTTTTTCCTTTCTAGCCTTCAACATGTATAGACACCATCGAGTGCTCTGTTTCTCTTCTTATATCACCTTCTCTTTTAGGTTCAATGAGGGCAGTCTGGCATATAAACGATGTTGCAAGAGTGTAGAGGAGTAAGTTCACCAGTTATTAAACTTCCATAATATATAGCTAGCAATAATAGATTAAACATATAGTCCTCCAATTATGGACCTAAAACACACACTATGACTTATAAAGTAGATCACTATAGAAATTTTTCTCAAGGACATATAAGACAATAGTCATCCTAATAAATATACAGATAGTTCATGAAAGTTTTATCCATATCCAGATCAAATGGAGTATGAGATGAGTAAACTTATATATACGCATGCACTATGTACCAATTTTAGTTTGACCAGACATGAACAATAATATTCCCAATATGGGTTCTAATAAGTTGCCTTGCGTCGGCATAAAATGATGCAATGCCATTATCAAGAGCTTCATAAATACTTTCATTAACATTTGCCATAGTCTTCACCACCCTTAAGGGTTTGTGTGCAACTATGATATTTATTTCATCACAAGGGTTTTATCCTTACGATGGAATTTTCCATTAAAGATGTTGCATATATATGTTCATTGTGGAAGAAGTTGATTAGAGTGAACAAATCCTTCAAGCTTATAGTAGGTTGATAAAAACTGAACATTTGCTTAAGTATGGGAAGTTTGAGATACCTTGGATTCAATCAGTACCACCCTCACTACTTGGCTGCTTCTCTATAGAATTCCTTGAAAATATTTCTGGTTTTCTTGTCCTAATTAATCAGTTTTGTTGACATTCTAGTTTTTCTTCTTATTGAGAATACTAGTTTTAAAAAATATTTTTTAAAAATATATATATGCAATAATCAATGTATTATAGGCCTAAAAACAATGCTACACTAAAAAAGGCATTTTTTATCTCTGATTAAAACTACACATCCTAGGATTCAAACTCATTATATCTACTCTTGAGTAGCTTTTCCTTACCTACACAATACACACCCAATTGTAAGTTAGTTCAATATGATATCCTTTTGTATTAACATTTAGTAATCTTGTATTGAATACTTTAGCTGCTAAATGTTCTAAAATAAAAAAAATAACTATAAAGTTTTAGATGATATCAAACACTATAATTTTGCATGGGTGTGTCTCCATCTAGGATTGTTTAAAATTTTCAAACAAAAATAAAATCTCAATATATGAGGATTTAAAATGAATGTTTGAAAGTGTAAATGACTTCAAATAAAATCTTGTAAACTACAACATTGTAGATCATGTGGACTACTATAACTTTGGTATCGGGCATGTAAAGTTTTGAAGTCATTTGAAATTATTAAATTTAAATTTATAAATTTGAGGACTTAAAACAAATATCTGGTTCTCTAAATAATTAAAATAGAAAACTATCAACTACAAAACCGGTAACTAGCATCTATTTGGACCCCCAACTCCCCGTGCTACTTCGGCCCACCCGCTTGGCACCAACACACGAACGGCCCACCAAACGAAACTGCCGGCCCACCACGCGCGCCACACGTCAACCCAAGACGCGCTCGTCATGTTCCGCCCGGCCCTGCCGTGTCGCGCCAACCGTGCCGAGCACCCACGACCGCATCCGCGTCCAACTCCAAGCACAAAGCCCAGCCCCGTGTCACGTCTCACGTCGTCGCACACGTAGCTCACCATCGACGCCAGCAAAAGTTAGCAACCGCAATAAGGCGATCGGAGGCGGCGACTACCTATGTCTGTGTCGTCGCGAGCGCCAGCTGCATCGACGGCGACGACCATGCTGCGCGCGAGCGAGACCGCGGGGGGCACGGACCACCTGTGGGCGAAGGCGGCCGAGCTGGAGCGGGACTTCGCCGGGTACAAGCGCCGCCTCGCCGAAAGGAGGGCGCAGCATGCCGCCGCCGCCACCGCTGAGGTCGCGGTGGCGGGTCGTCGCGACGGCGGGGACGACGCGGCCGCCGGGAGGGGGAGAAGGTACGAGGAGTACGTGAGGAGGAGGGACGAGCGGCTGCGCCAGGAGTGGCGCGCGCGCATGGAGCGCAAGGAGGCCGAGGTGCAGGCGCTCTGGGCGCGCCTCGACCGCGCCGGCAGCCGGCGAGCTCGCGGTGATGACGACCATGACGGCGAGCTCGCCGCGGCAGTCACCACGGCCAGTCACGCCAGAGAGGTGAACTCTCGAAAATGCGTTCCAACGCCTCTTTCTTTCTCTGGCTTCCTTCCTTGCAGTTGCAGCTTATCACATGGAATTGTTTTACGGTGCCCTCCCTTTGTTTTCTTGGCATTTCTTGTGGCAAATTTTGTTCTGAACGATGATTCTTCAGATCAAATGACATTTTGCCGTTTAATTTCACTTCATTCATTCATGTTTCAAATGACATTTTGCCGTTTAATTTCACTTCATTCATTCATGTTTCGCTACGTACAACATTAATGGATGAAACTCAGGGCATGTTTAGATGTACTCAACTAAAGTTTAGCTAGCTAAAATTTCAGAACTAAACTTTAGTCATCTAAAAAATCTACCAACTAGCTAAAGTTTAGCTGGGTGTTTGAATACTCCAGCTAATAGACTCAACTAAGCTTTAGCTGATTTTAGCTAGGTTGTAGGAGCTAAATTTTAATTAAGTTATTTAGATGCATAACAGCTAATTTTAGCTAGCTAATGTTTAGTTGGTGTATTCAAATAGGCACTAAAGCGGTGGTACAATACGTTCTACACAAGTTATATAGTCTTTGTTCGGGAATAAATGTTCTGTACACCTTTTCGGAAGATGCAACTAACATCTATAACGTTTCCTCCCGCTGCTTAATCCTTGCGCTGTTGGCATACTTTGGTGCCTTTCTTGTGATCCGTTGTTTATAATTTAATAATTAGTTGAACCATCGTACTTACACAAACCAACCTTTTGGTGAACAGGCTCAGCATGTTCCACGCCATCTACGTCTTTTAGTTGATCTATCTATCAATGACCATCCTGTGAATACTTAACTAACAACATACATTAGTTACTTCTTATTTCTACTATCTCATAATAACCATAAAATTTGTTATCGCGACATATATAATCTTGACACACAGAGATTCATACGGATTCTCAAAAAAGGTAGTTTTTGTTTGAAGTGTCGATCGAGTGCTAAAAGATTTACTGCCTAAAACAACTCTTTTCAGGATCAAGTTAAGCCGCCGCAGAAGGCCGGGAACCTGGTGGTGAAACTGAAGCCATCCACCGCTGTCACGCCACGGTGCAACAACCCGGGTCACCCGCCGGCCGCGAAGCTGGCACGGCCCCGGACCAGTGTGCCGTCGTCGCTGGCGGCAGGCAGCCCGAGCCCGAGGCTGTCCACCCCCGACCCCAGGCGGCGCCCATCCCACCTGCACCGGGTGCAGCCGCAACCGCAACCACCCGCCACGCCACGGAAGGAGAATAACAGGCTGCCACCGCCGCTGCCGCCGTCCGCCGCGTTGGCTGCGGCGGCATCACTGGCCACGCCTAGGCCGAGGACCACGACGACGACGATGCTGTCACGGAGCAGGAGCATGTTCAAGGACCGCGGCTGCTCCTCCTCCGTCGCCGTCGGCGGTGACAGTCCCAGGCCGCCGCGGTTCCAGCCCCCTCGGTCGAGCTACGACGGTGCCAGTGCAAGCAGCAGCTGCCTCAAAGAACCGACTCCGTCCCCGCGTTCCGATGACGCCATAGCCGTGGTGCGGAGCAGCTCCGCCTGTTCCAGGGAGCCGGAGGTTGACGCTGATCGCAGGAAGACGTCGGCCGTCGTTCCCGAGCCGTTTCTTCTTACGAGATCAGTCAACGATATCGAGATTATTACTCCGGCCGGTTGTGGAAATGCTGACGATAAAAGCACCCAACAAGAAAATGTCGATCAATCTTCAGACAAGTTCGGCAGTGAAGAGATTACCGGAGATTCTGACACCGAGCCGAGCTACGTGTACATCAAGAAGGACAATGATGAGCAGACTTCAAGGCTGCCTCCTCCTCAGGCATCGACTGGTGTCGGGACATGTCCAGTCCCTGAGCCACGACCTGACGACACTGACAATAAGGAGGACAGCGACAATGTCGAGGACACCATGGAATCAACTGGCAGTAATGAGGTCGCCGGAGAAACCCCAGCAGCAGCTGACGCCGCAGACGAAGAGCTCAGAAGGGAGAGCTCTGAATCTCTGTACTCAAACGTCCAGTCTTCCTTCTCCCCAAGATCGATTGAGCTGGACGCATCGGCCACCGGATCCCCACTCCCCAGCGCCACTGAGCAATCGCCGGAGTCCAACACTTCACCATGGACAAGGAAGAAGAGCACGGAAGAAGTGGAAGCTGCCGAGAAGCGACCACCAACCCCGACCACCCCGAGGAGCAGTATGCAGTCACCGATGGACGCCGTCAACGGGCTCAAGCGGCTGCTAACCTTCGGCAAGAGAAACGGCAAGGCCAGCGCGGCGGCGGGTGATGATGGCAGCGTCAGCCGAGAGTGTTCGGCCAAGCTGACAGTGGACTCCTCATCAGATGATCTGGACAGCAGTTATGTCATCTCCCCACACGGTAATTCTTTTACCCTCTCTGGTAGTGGTAGGCAAAGGAGCACTGTGCATGACAGATTCAGATGCTGTTTGTCTGAACAAGTGATCCTCGTATTTGGATAATAGCTCAACATTTTCCATGGTTAAAACACTATTACTCCGGAGAGAGTAACTGAATAATTGGACGGCATACTTACCAGTTATCACCACTGAACATGAACACTAGCTAGGCTGCCCCATTTTTCTACTCCATTTGGTCATCCTCTGCTATAAGAAACAAGGAATGCCTGTATCTGTTCCAAACCGCAATTCCAGTTTAACGATCGTGCACTCAGATTGAAACGAGCGAACGCCGTGCCGCATGTAGCTCGTGACCTCGTTCCTGGCCCACTGCTGTCCGCGGTCCGCCCGTCTTTTCCATTTTTTTATTTCATTCTATTTGTATGCGCAAACTATGCTGACTTTTGCTGCATGTGTCCATGTTGATGTACATGTTTATTTCTTTGTTTCTATTTTTTTAAGTTTATTTATTTTTTCTTTTATGTGATTTTTAGTATTCTTTTTCTTTTAATTTTTTTAATTTTTATTTTACCTTTTTATTTCCTTTTTAACGTTGGCAAGTTGTATATAATAATTTATGCACATAAGTAATCAAGAATAACTTATATACACAAGTTATATTTGATAACTTTTGTACTTAAGTCGTATCTAATATTTTTTTGTGTTTCTATATTTTAGTATAAGTTATAAGTTAATTAACAAGTTGGATAAATAACTTAGGTATATAACTTGTATAGAATAACTTATATATATAAGTTGTATTTGATATTTTTTTAACAGAAGTTTTAATAACTTTTATATTTCTATGTTTTGGTATAAGTTGTAAGTTAATTCATTCGTTTTATGTTTAATAACATTTGTACCATCAAGTTTCGACATAGTTATAAGATAATTCGTTTTTTTTTTGTGTTTAATAACTTTTGTATTTAAGTTGTGTTTATAACTTTTTTATATAAGTTATATGTCATAAGTTAATACATGTAAATTGACATTAGATTTTTTTTTTCAAAACATATGCTAGTGGGATCTAGTTTTGTGCGTCTCGTCGCGTAGAACACACCGGTACAGACGGAATTAAAAACGAATACTTGGTTTAGAACTTATAGCAATTTAAATTAAAAGATTCTCTTTATCTGGTTTCCGTTAACAGTCAGTCGAGAGGACGTGCTTTTTTTGGTTAAAAAAGGAAAGTGGTGGGTTTCTTTTCCAAAAAAAATATTGTCGGAAATCGTTCGTTCGTCTCGAAGTTAATGAACGTCCGCGAATTAGTGTCCCCGGTTCCAAACTAGGAACACAGGGTGATTGTGATGCCCACATTTGTCAGATTTAACAAAGCTAATGTATTGTAATGTTGTGCAGTTGGGTCCTTGCAAAGCATTGGGCCATCTTACCCTGCGAGTTCTGAACTGAAGGAACCAGTTCTCCACGCGAAATCGCCAACAGGTTCTTCCTTCACGATTTTGGCATGCATCCATCCATCATAACTCATAAGCACGTGAACAGAACCCAGTTATTTCACTGACACCCTAACTGTGCCCTCTTTTTGTTGTTTCGTGGTCGCAGTGCATCGATCGTTCTTCTCGTTTTCATCGTTCAAGTCTAGAGCAAATTGATGCTGAACACTGGCTACGCAGACAGGCAGGCAGTTGCTGTGCATTTCAGATTCAAGAGGTTTTGTTGATGTACATTTCGCTTCAAAAACTTCCTGGATCACGTGACACGGCAATCAGTGATGTTTGGAATTTATTCCTTTTCAGTTCGGCTGACGACAAAATAACTGGTCCTAAGCCTAGATACTGTACCAAATCTAAACTTTGATTCAATGATACTTCTACAAGATACTCTTTTTTTTAAAAAAAAATACCCGATTGCTCGGCATTATATTAATAAGACAAACAGAGTTCACAGCTACATGCACGAGCGGTACAGCCACCTGCAGCAGACGCGGGTTTGGAAAGAAAGAAGCTAATTACTCCCTAAATACTCCCTCCATCTAAAATTATAAGCCCAAAAATGTTAGAGAGTCAAAGTATTTCAAGTTTGACCAAACTTATATGATAATATAATAATATTTATGATGTCAACTAAGTATTATTAGATTCTTCATTAACTATTTTTATAGTATATATATTTGATATCATAAATCTTTATAAATTTCTTTATAATTTTGATCAAACTTGAGATGCTTATTTGAGACGGAGGATACATAACTACCCCTTTGAGTAACAATTAATGTCATTTTGAACATTAGGTTCAATAATTTCTAAAGTGGATCTTTTTATCCATAAATCATTTTTTAATTTACGTCACTTAGGGCTTGTTTTGTATAGCTCTGCTTCACTAGTGAAGCTGTTTTTTTTATAAAATAGCTTCATGAGCAACTCTTTAGGTGAAGCTGGGCTATTTTGGAAAAAGTGTTTGGCAAAACAGTTTCACCAACAACTTTATACATGGATATGAGAGAGGAGGGGATAGAGCTATGATAAGCTATTATTTACAGCTTCATTCCACTTCATATCTTTGTGAGAGGTGAAGAAAAACAGCTTTATAGGTGAAACTATTTTGAAAAGAGGTGTTTGGCAAAAAAAAAAACAGCTCACAAATCATGAAGCTATTGTGACCTATACGCCCTTAGGTCATACCTCTCCATGTGGGCTTCACATGCTGATGTGTCACGCTTACTTGGCTGGCTCCCTGGAGCAGCAGTTGGCCGATTCATTTCGTCAAACACGTTGCTTTTCTTTGTTCGTGCACAGCAACGCCAGAACCAAGTAATAGCAGTCGTAGTGCTCCCTGTTCAGAGTAGCTCGGCAGACACAAGCCAGCCGTCGTGGCGCCCTTCGGCGACCGCGCTGATGATCCTGGCAATGGCACTGCCTAGTGCTTAGCACAGCGCCCGAACCAGAGGCCGAGCACCCGCAGTGCCACCTTTTTTTTTACAACAGCAGTGGCACACTGTTGCGTCAGGATGACAAAGACGACGAATGTCGGAAGAAAGGGAAAAAAGAAAAAAGAAAAGAAAAGTAGCAAACATAGCAAAAATGTTGCTGACGAAACCCAAGAACCATTTTCTCAAACACCTCACTAGAGTCTAGAGATATTATTGGAGCTGCTTCGCGACTTGTCGATCAAATAATTGTCATGTGTTCATGCTCTATCCTTGTCTCCACTGGTAAATATGATAAGTTGGAAAAAAAAATGCAGAAAGCTGCTTGAACAAAATATGATAAGTAGGACACAACACCGGAGATATCTTCATTGGTAAACCACAATTTACATTTGTCGTCAGGGTTTTACCAAATATACGGGCATCAGGGGTATTTTGGAGGCACTGCTAATCAAACTAAGGTACAAAAAATAGTGAATAATACCAGACTTCAAGAAAGTCCAGACTCGCACATCATCTTGTAGACAGAAAAGCACACACCAAGTAAGAGTGTGTTTGCTCTGTAGTTATAGAACATAAAAGTGTACTCTGGATCAGCATCAATTAGTGACTCATTGTACAGGAGACTGCTACATCCTAAAGACCACAACTTCCTATCAGTACCACTTTGGTAGTTTATTTCAATCAAATAAAATATAAACTGAGAAGGTAAATCCTATCAACTGACTTTTTAAACAGTCATTTAACAATAGCAATTCAATTCCAAATCATGCAATTCATTCTATTGAAACTCAACCTGCAACCATTGTCAAATCTGGTAGTTCAGCAGTGGATTAGATCATGAACTACCAAATTTGACCATTCATTCTAATCCAGAGCGCTCTATTTGGTGCGACAGCCAGGATTAGACTTGGAACTCTGAACCAGTCACGAACAAACAATAACTGGATTAGAACTCTGATCCTCAACCTAAGAGGAGCAAAAAATACTACTGCCTCCGTTCCAAATTATAAGATATTTTGGTTTTTCTAGATTCATAGCATTTGGTATTGCCACCTTAGATATACGTTATGTCTAGATACATAACAAAGGCCAGAAATCTAGAAATGCCAAAACATCTGGGATAGAGGAATTAGCAATTTACATGGACCACATTATCAGTTTCACTAAGGACCTAAGTAAACAACTAATTGACTAAAATCAAAAGCATAATTAAGAGAATTCCTGCCATACAGCAGCGGAGGAAGAAGAATCGATGGTGAACCACTAATTGATTAAAATCAAAAGCATAATTAAGAGAATTCCTGCCACAGCAGCAAAGAGAATAATCGACTGTGAGATCTCACTGACACAATACAAACTTTTCAAGTAGGAGAGATATGAATAACTCCGTACCATTCAAGAGAATTAAACACCAGAAGGTAATATATAGTAGCAAAACCAATTCAGAGTAATACATAACTGTCTCAAGAGGACCACGATACAGCAAGACATTTAATAAATAGTAGCATAAATAAGTGCTGGCTTAACACAAGCTCCCGTTTCATCAAATTGCCCACACCAAAATTGCACACCTGCAATAGTAAAAACAGGAAAACTCAGTATCAGGACAGAATAGTAGAACAAAGCAAGACAGGGAAAACTCAATATCAGGACACAATAGCAGAGCAAAGAAAGCCAGCACAGAAGTTCGATTGCAAAAATGACCAACCAGATCCAGTGAGGTGCTGAGCTTATCGCCTGTCCGTCTTTCCAAGAGTGCGTTTCCCAGAGAACAAATGTTTTGGTTTCAAAGTGGGAATAACACGGTCAGCCTCTCCACGGCGAGCATCCTTGTTCCTGTTCCTAGTAGAGGCCTTCGCTTTCCTGATAGCTATCTTCTTCTGCTCAGAGTCCTTGAATCCTTCTCCAGGAATGACCTCCTCAGGAGCCCGTGACCTAGACCTAGACCTTGATGTAAGGCGCAGTTTCTTGTTGGATTGCTGGCCATCTATCTCCATACTGTCACCATCAGCAGCAGCTTTGCTAAGTGACCTCTCACGCTTGCGACCCCTAGACTTGCTGCGAGCTCTATTCATGGCAGCACTAGGATCCACACCCATGGAGGAAAGCTGCCGTCCCATCCTATTGGTTGTGAATTTCCTATCTTTGTCAAACTTTCTAGGCACAATAGGCCGGCTTTCTGCAGTTCTCTTCTTCATTCTATGTTCTTGTATGAGTAATGCCTTCTTCTTCCTAATCTGAGCCAAAATCTCCTTCTGTTCCTTGGTTAGTTCATGACCATCAATCTGGAAAGCATCTTCTGCAGCTTGTTCTTCCAGACGAAGCCCTTCCTCTCTTTCCAACTCTTCACACCTATCTAGGATATCTGGATCCAGAAAATCAGCAACGTTGTGACCATTCAGTATCTCTGGAAGAATATCCTCCTTCCATTCATCATTGGCCAGTATATAATGTTTCTTGAGACTTGCAGAATAGACCCCAGCACCTCCATTCTCATTCTCAATGTCCTTCTCAAGCTTCTTTTCCTTTGCAGCAGCATTAGCCCTAGCTTCCAGAACAGACAGAGGGATGCAAACAGGCCTCTCCTTGTTGTCACGAGGCTTTGGAAGAGCAACATGAAACCTATTCAAGCAATCCATCATCTTCTTTGATTTCATCTTCACATCCACCCTTTGTTCAAGAAGCCTCTCGCATGCAGCATTTTTGACAGCCATTACTCCATCATCAGTTAAAGTGCTCATGGTCAACAAAACACCCTCTTCATTAGAACCACCAGCTTGGGTTATAGTCTTCATAGCCTCTGCCTTCATCTCCATTACTAGCTTCATGTCATCCTCAGAAAGCCCTTCAAGTGGCTGCAAGTCAGTCTTGTTGCACACAATGACCAAAGGCTTACCCATGAACAGAGACTTTATACTGTGGAAGAGTGCAGCTTGCTGAGCAATACTGTATCCACAAGATCCCGATATGTCCAGAAAGAACAACACCGCAGCCCTCAAGTGTGCCAGAGCAGTGATGCTGCACATTTCTATGATGTTCCTATCTTCAAAAGGCCGATCAAGTATACCCGGTGTGTCAATCACTTGGTAGCGCAGGTACTTGTAATCTGTATGTCCAACGAACAGGGATTTTGTTGTAAAGGCATACGGCTGGACATCGACATCTGCCCTTGTAACCTTGTTCATGAAAGAACTCTTCCCCACATTTGGATATCCACAAATCAGCACAGTACGGGTGTTCGGGTCTATGGACGGAAGCCTGGCCATGTGCTGCCTGATCTGCTCCAAGTAAGCCAAACTAGGACTGATCCTCTTCACGACAGTGCACATGCGACCTAGTGCAGCCACCTTCAGACACTTGCACCGGTACAGGGTGTCTCCATACTTGAGCAGCCTCAAGTAGTCCTTGGATATCTTTGCAATGATGTTCCTAGCTGTGTTGATCTGACCCAGGGCAAGCTTGTAGTGATCCTTGTTGTAGAGCACATGGAGGAGATCACCATAGAAAGGGTGGATGTCATCCAGTCGAGGAAACTCATCGATGATGGTGGAGAGCTTTTCATAGAAGTTTTGCTGGGAATACCTAACCTTGCGCATATAAAACTGACGAATGCGGTTGATAGCATATCCCTTGTGGACAACAGTCGGTGTCTGCCTTTGGGTGCGGGACAGGATTATGTCAATGAAGTCCTTCCCAGGAGGGACAACAGTGATCTTCTTGAAATTGTATTGCACCATCTTGGTGATACAAAACTTGAATAACAATTCCTGTAAAACAAGAACAATGAGAACGCTGCACAGCATAATAAGAAGGAATAAGAAATTGTAAGATGACAACCTACAAACAATGTTTGCAACCATTCGTTTTAAAATGATTATAAAAAAGCATCAATATGCATCTCCACAAGAAGGTGCAGATTAAGTCGGAAAACACCAAATCAGACCAAACATAGAGAAACCCAATTTCCATAACAATGTTTGCAACCATTCGTTTTAAAATGATTATAAAAAAGCGTCAATATGCATCTCCACAAGAAGGTGCAGATTAAGTCGGAAAACACCAAATCAGACCAAACATAGAGAAACCCAATTTCCATATTAAGTTGAGCATGCAATCAGCGCACTGAGAAACTATTGCTTTAGAACACTCCATGGAAAGAAACCAGTTTAAATCATAAAGCACCTTGCTATGACGCACAGCAATGATACTATCAGAAAAGCAAATGTAACGGGCATCAGCAAAACTTACGGCGACTAGGTGAGCCCAAATCATATTGTACGAATGATTTTTCAATTAAAACCAAGATAGGAAAGGCAATATACCAATAAGAGACTACATGCATCCTTAGAATGGCTAAGAACAAAACAGTCTTGATTGGCTGCACAAAATCCACACAGAAAAACAGAACAAAACTAATTGAAGGTTGCAGTGGTCATGCTCGAACAACCATAGTATTCGTAAATCCAACCTGTCATGAACATTAATTCTCCCATGTCACGTCTAAGCAGCAGGTAATTAATAAAGCAACTCGTCTCTCGCACAAAACAATGAAACCATACCTAAATGATCGCTATGGATTACAGGAAACAGTACACCAGATCCCTCAACAAAATAATGAACAGCTCCTATCGATAAAACCATAGCGAAGCACACGCGCAAAGATAAAGGATAGGGTATACGGGCACAAGGCGCTGCTCACCTTGTGAGGCACCCGGAGGAAGATTACCGACTCGTCGCCGGGAGAGGTCGCGTCCTCTCCGGCAAGTGATGGTGGAGGCGGCGCAAGCGTCCCCCTCTGGCGGCGGACGGGAGAGAACGGAGGGTTAGGGAGGGTTTCTCCGAGTCTTATAACCTGGCCGTTAATGGGCTGGGCTTTGTCCCTCCAATATGCATATTTCCCCCAATGGGCCATGAGGCCCACTTCTTGCGGCGGCGGCGGCGGCTTGTGCCTCCAGACTTGTGCACGGCACGGCGTCTCACCCTACTCTTCGCCTTCCCCGTCCTTCCCGCCGTCGTGGAGAGGAGATCACGCGGCTGGTTCCCGCCGCTTCAGGACGGTTCGGTCTTCCAGCATCCCCGTGAGTTCAGTCGTTTTGTGACGCCGGATAGCTTGGCCCTTCTGGTTGCTCGCCCAGCGCGCTGAGGTTGTTGCGTTGATTCGTTGTCTTGTGAGCTGTTCTAGGGTTCGGAGGGAGCAGGATCAGCTGCCGCGATGTTCTCCAGGATCTCCCGGCTCGGGGTGCGGCTCCTGCGCGAGTCGAGAGCCGAGACTAGAGCTGGTTGGTATCTTCCCTTTCCTCTTTAGCTCATTTCCCTGTATTATTGGTGGCATACTCGTTATTGGCTTATTGCTCATCAGTTTTGTTCAAATTTTGCTAACTTTGACCGGCCCTATGATTCTGCAGAATGTTAATCTTGCAGTTTATACTCATGTTTGTTGCATTTTGGTTTATGTATTGCTAATGTTGTAACACTGCAGGCTTGGTGTCTCCTTATCTATTGTTGATTGTTGCTACATTTGTCTGGCAGGAAATTTGCTAAGCAGTCGAGGCATTTTGTATCAAGGTCATGTTAACCGGCATTCGACCCCAGTGGTAACTCCTACAGTATTTTCCTTGGTAAGAATTAAAGATTGGTTTGTGATGAAGAATTTATTTAGATGAACATGTCCCCAATTACCCTTCTTTCCTGCTAATAGTAAATTTATTACTAGTTATTGATTCTCTTAGTCAATCAACATTGATTTTGACTATATCGAATATTTTCATGATTTGATTTCTATTCGATATATCTCTATACATTCCCCATTCTGAAATGTCTGTTGCAAAAGAAGATCAGCATTCTTTTACCTCAACAAATTAGATTTTAAAATTTTAGAGAAGTGTAAGCAAAGGCTGTGTACTGCAGGAGTGATGATTTATCTCTCAAGTTTATTTCTATTAATTTTTCTTTATATTGTTTTAGCGGAATGTCCTGTTATCAACTGCAACAAGTGGTGAGCAGGATGAAAGCAGTCAGGCAAAGGATAAGTAAGTGCATTTGTCTCTTGTTTCATCCTCTTATATATCACCAAATTTGAACTCCCTAGTTGTCTTTGTATCTTGGAACCAGGTAACACAGCTTAGCCCAGATCCTTCTAACATGGAATTCTTTTGTTATTGTTGTTTCTCCATTTAAGGAGCTGCTCCTTCCACGTCTAGAGGAATAGATGCCACTAAACAATAGCTTGATCAGTTTTACTGAATTGTTAGTGTTGAGCTTTCAAGAATTATTTTTCTCCATACTGTGCACAGAATCTCGGTAACATTTGTCAACAAGGATGGCTCAGAACAGACGATACGTGTTCCAGTTGGAATGTCCATGTTAGAAGCTGCTCATGAAAACGACATAGAGCTTGAAGGTACAAATATTAAGGAAATGACACTTCCCTTCCAGTGTGTCTATTGCCTTCATGGTTCTGTAGTCAGTTCATGCTTGGTGATAAGAATATATGGATCTTTTTTATATAAAAATAAACTATCATGTTCAATCACCTGGTTCCATTGTTCTACCATTTTTCATCAATACATTAGATCTCGTGATCATTCCTTTTTATGTTCTATATCAACTGATATCCAGCTGTAGTTCATGATAACCTTCCCTGCTATTGTGGCTACTGCAGGAGCATGTGAGGGCTCACTTGCGTGTTCTACTTGTCATGTAATAGTAATGGTATGCTCGTGATATACTTTTTTCAAATTTGTATTAATATATACTATTAGTAACAATGCATTTTTATTTTATATACAAAGTTTTTTCCTTTGAGCTGCTGGCTCATGTTGGGTTTCATCTAGCAGTCTAACTTGCCCTAATTTTCTTGTGGTTTTATTGTTGTTGTTTGCCCTCGTTATTCTAGTTTCACTGCTAACTACATTTCTTTATCTCATCCAGGATGTAAACTATTATAACAAGTTAGAAGATCCAGCAGATGAAGAAAATGATATGCTTGACCTTGCATTTGGGCTCACAGAAACGTAAGTCAAGATCCTTCTAACAGAGTAACTTACTTCTCTTATTATATTGTCTCCTGAACTATGCTATCTCTGTATGACGGAGACAAACATTTCAATATTTGAGTTTCTGGGAATCATAATTGTCAGAATCTGTTCTAAATTTGATGGATATGGGTGTTGAATATTGAGGTAACAGAAATGGTGGGCCTTGGACAAGATCCAGTTTTTTTTAATAGTAGTCTTGAAAGTTTCGAAAACCAGTTTGTAGTCTGCATGAACTAACTGCTGTTACTGGCACCTAGTATGTACTATATGTTCATGAACAATGGAAACTATGACAGCCCCAACTAGTTTTATGAGAAATAACCAATTTGGTCGGTGTGTACAGATGGTTCAGAATGCTTTTTAAAATTCATATATACAATGAAATGAAATAATGCATTAGATGAATCACAACGATTAAGAAATCCATCCTGACCACCCAAAGTATTATTAGAGGTGGGTTGCCATCACTCTAATCTGACTTGTTGGAGCTGTATTCAGGTCACGCCTTGGCTGCCAAGTGATTGCGAAGCCTGAACTTGATGGTATTCGGCTGGCATTACCTGTAGCCACAAGAAACTTCGCGGTAGATGGCTTTGTACCGAAACCCCACTGAAGAGGCAGGCAGGCAGGCAGGCAGTCATCTGCCACACAGACACTCTAGAAGAGACGGTCATCTTGGGGAACACGGATTCTTACGACTGTCAATTTTGTAGTTTATTATAACCTTGTAACTTATCTACAGCTTTGCTACTTAATTTGTAGTCCGGGTGGCTCCTGACTACCTAGTTGAGGGAGGGTTTGTTCATTGATGAAGCCCTCGATCGGTTTACTTGCAGAGAAGAGAGAACAGCGCGCGCCCTTCATCTGAGCGAATAAACATCTTTCGACGTTTTGTGTGCAGTACTGTGTACTCAGAAACGTTTGCACCCTACTAGTGTTGCCAATATTTGGTCCTTTTGCAACCTCGTTCATTATAGTTCTGGGTCGGGTGGCCCCCGGCAAACGTCTTGTGTCGTCTCCGCCCCCCGAAAGATTGTGTAATGCAAATAGAGTACACGGGGACGATGGCGACGTTGTCGTCTCTAATAATAGTTTAACCGACACAAGAGTGAATCTGAGACAACAAGAAGGTACCGGCCGGCGGGCGACGACCGACCTGCCCCACCACGAGGCACGTCTGGCCGTACGTGAGTCGAGAGCCACAAGCTAGAGCTAGAACACGTACGGGTACGGCGGGCAGTGGCACAGGTCCATCCACCGAACCGCCACCCATTTTAAAACACCACTGCGATTGTGGCCATTATTTTGTTGCTGTTGCATTGCATTGGCAACAACTTTTTATGCCGCCTGTGCCAGTAGTTGATCTAGAGTGTGCGTTTACTACAGTATCTGGTACTGCTGCGACCGGTCACACCAGGATGAGCGAAGATGCCAAGGGAACGATCATCGATGTCGTTGCAGCCTCTTCCGGCCGGCCGGCCAAAAAAAAGAGAGATCAGGGCCCGTTTTACGCCAGGTGCCTCACTACTGCGCGGCCCTCATGTCGATCATCGGGAGCGTCAGGAAAGACGAAACAGCCCCGAAACTGAATTTGTTCAGCTCCCTACTACCAACACATGAAGCATGGCCGCATGGGGCTGACTGCATGAGCATGACCAGTGCAAGTGACCAGCTAGTGAGCAGACAAGCGTCTCAGTTCCTGGCAGTGGCAGCTCGTCTCCGCCGAGCATGTCTTGTTCCATGCACTGCACCGCCATCGCCATGACACACTATACGTACCAAGGAGACACGAGACAGATTAATTACCTTCTTTCAGCGGCAACGCCACGCCAGCCCGACCACCCGGCACCAAACAAACTTTACCAGCAGCCAGCGCCGTGCGCGGTGGGTACTACTACTAGTAACTTGTAACAACAGCAACAAAACGCACGGTGATTCCACGCGTCCCAGCTCGCAGTCATAACAATATTTACATGTTGGTACAGGAGGACTAGCTGAAGGAACAGTGAACAATCGCAACTGCACTGCAGAATCTTATCTCAATTTTTATTTTTATTCTCGTTTGGACTTGGGATTTCTCCTTCAGAAGGCCGAGACGACGGCGCCGACGACTACTCGGCCCCTCAGCCGCGGGCTCGCCGTCGGCGTCAACCCATCCCCGGCGCCCAGATCCCCCCACAGCTGCACCACGCCGCCGAGAGCCGCCGTCGGGCTCCTCCTCCGGTACCGCCGCCCCATCTCCGCCACCGTCGGGCTGAGCCTGACCCTGAGAGGAGGCAGCGGCCTCACCACCTCCCACCCGAAAGGATCCGCCGCCCCATCCGAAACGAACACGTCGCGGTCGCCGTGTTCCTCCGCAACGTCGTCGCCATCCTCGTAGTAGTCACCGTCTTCGTCGTCGCTGCCCACGTCGCAGCACCCGACGCAGCCGGCGTCGCGGAAGTACGCCGTGTACCTCTCCTTGGGCGACGCCGCCACCGGCACCGGCGACCGCTGCGACGACGGCTCCGGCGACGACGACGACACCTCCGCCGCGCGAGACGGATCCAGCTCCAAGGGCGTCGTGGGGCCGGGGCCGGCATTCACAGCGCCGGGCGTGGACGAGCGCAGGCGCCAGATGCCCGCGGCGGCGGCCAGGACCGCGGCGAGGCAGGTCCACGCTGCGGCTCCTGTGGCCGCGGAGGCCTCCGGGATCGGGAGGGAGTAGAGGCGGAACGCGACGGCCTCGAATGGGTGCTCTAGGAGGTCCATCGATCGATCTCGCCGACGAGCTGTGCGCGTCCTTCTCTCGCGACACTTGTCTGTTCTGTTGTGTCTGGCTGGGTTTGGTAAGTGGAGTGGGGAGATGAAAGGGGTGACGAGGTATTTAATGGCGGAGAGGAGATGTGTGGGAGCCGGTGGATTGAATCTGGGCCGTTGGATGCTGAGATCGCGAGCGCATCAAAACCGGAACATTCTGGGTATCGGAGTTTATCCGGGAGATGCTGCGACGGATGCCGGATTTGCATTTTGTTTTTAAATGTCTTTATTATTTATTTGTTTTCTTCATTCCGTGCTACTAGTTTTAACTTTTAAGGCCTGCCATGAGAAATACTGCTATGTGCACATAGAAGACATTTGAAATAGTATTTTGTCTTGTCTATATAAATTATATTATATATTTCAAAAACGGATAGAAGAGTTGCTGATTATGTGTATTTCAATAAAGAAAAACACTTGGACCATACAACAATGGCCCGAGAAGAGTGGTTACAATGGAAAATAGGTACATATTTTTTTTAGAAAAGGGAATATATTGATATCACAGCATCTACTAATTCATATGGTTGTTCATTATTACAGATAAACAAAACAATTCCAAGGAATCTCAAAAATGAAGCTTTGAGCCATCAAGACAAATGTTTTCAACTAAAAGAAACTAGAGCACAGTTCTATTGTTAAATCTCCAGTCATGTCTTGCAAACACCTCCATCGCTACTGTCTCAATAATCTTATAGCCCATCTTTATAAACTGACGATCCTCCTCCCATCTTTATAGGTACATATAATTATATAAAAAATTATTTTCTGTTTTCCATCCTACAAAGAGATGCTACAGACTAACTTCCACGGCCAGGTCGCCATCCATAAGAGAATCTACTTTCTCCCTCCATACTATTTCGTTTGAGTCTAGGCCCTAAATTCTTTGAAAAGAATTATTTGTGTCATCGAAAGACTATTTGCACATGTAGAACAATTGCATAAAGTTTGAAAAAAGGATTACAAAACCGCCCTTGAATCTCCATTTCTCATGTTTGCTTTTTTACTTGTCGATCTCACTCCAGTTCTCCCTCTGCGGGTTTTTTTTTGCCATCTTATAACTTAAACATATACTACCAAAACAATCATTGTCAATCTTATAACATTGTCTTTTTTGATAGTTGGTACGGTATCCTGCTTCTTCATTCATCCGGCCTCTCCTTCTTAATGTAACCATAACAAAAAAAAATTGGAGGGGCTATAGGGGCTCTATAGGATCACCACCGGCAGTGGCGGATCCAGGATGCGACCAAGGGGGGCTAAGTAACAATATCATGATCAACAATGAATGATTTGATGGAGAAATGAATGATTTTATAGAGATTTAATGGAGAAATGAGTGAATTTTGTAGAATTTTTGTAGAAAATTAATGCATTATATATACTAGTATACTTAATGGAGAAATGAGCCACAGCGGTATGGGGCTCTTTCGGCGTACTGTATTCTCTTGGCGGCGACTCGAGAATAGCGAGATGAGGAGGAGGACTAGCAAAAAGAGTGACGGGGCAACTGGAACATGCGCACGGACAGTTTTGTAGCTGTTACAGCAAATGAGCGTGAAAAGAAGTTATACATGCAAGTTATTACACCTGAAATCAAAGACCCAAGAATCGTTTCTTGGCAATCGGCATCTCCAATATCTTTGTTGAGCCTCAGCAGGCAGCGATCAGGCGCGCATGATTGGGGGTCATCCCCCTGAAGACCACATCATGTCTATGTTTGCAATTTCCAATTTTCCAAATTTGCCAACTGTGGAGCAAAGTTCTGACTGCTGGATGATACATTTTCCAGGAAACAACAGCAGTATGTATAGGGGTAGTAAGTTTCAGTTTCAGACGTTCGGAGGGGCTGATCCAGGGGGGCTGGGGCGCTGCTGCCCCCCAATGGCCTCGTTTCTCCATTATATATGTATATAAATCACTTTTTTCTCCATTAAATTTTTTAAAATTTACTCATTTCTCTATTAAACCTCTATAAAATTTATGTATTTCTCCATTAAATCTCTAAAAAATTCTTCAACATTTTTATTGTTGATCATGATATTTATAATTAGCCCCCTGGATCCGCCACTGGACGTTCGTGCATGCGTGCCTTGTAAAAAACTGTGTTCCATCGTTACGTAGCGTGTCCGTCAGGATTTGCTGGATTCGGCCTGTGGTGTCGAGATCAGAAATCTACAGTTTCCGTGCTTGGCGTCTGATGGTTCAGAAATATGCCGCGTAAACACACGTTTCGCACGAACTCAATTACCTTGTCTATTTTTACTTAAAGGTGCAAAGCGACAGCTCGCGAGCCCACATATATAGGCTTAATTTTGCGGGTTATCGCTTAAACGCACAAAAAATAAGTCTATATGTGGGTTCACGGGCTAGTCCACTTACATCTACATATACGTAGTGTGCCAAGTGCATATACAGAAATACCTCATTTGGGTTCAACGAGCTACAACAACTGAGACAGCCGATCGATCAGAATTCAGACGTACTCCGTAGTATACAACTGAAACTGACCATGACAAACATGAAGAGGGCTGGTCGATCAGATCAAACGATCGAACCAGATCGAGTCGTCTGATATGATACACTGAATGATCGAACAAATTATATATCATCAGCTCTTGATTACACTAGATACATACGTAGTGACAGTCCGGTGCGTACGTACTTTTACAACGCCGTCACATGAGCTCAGACCTCAGAGGTTCTGCAGGATCTTGAGCGTCTCGCCGATGTGTTTCTCGGGCTGGAACTGGTTGTTGTAGATGTACTGCACGACGCCCTGCTTGTCCAGCACGTACGTCTGCCTTCCGGGGAGCGTCCCGAACAGGTCGGAAGGGACGCCCCACTCCTTGCGCACCCGGTTCCCTTCGTCGCTCAGCAGCGTGAACGGCAGCCGGTACTTCTGCGCGAACGCCTTGTGTGACGCCGCGTCGTCGCCGCTGATTCCCAGCACCTCCGCCCCCGCCTTCTTGAACTTCTCGTACGAGTCCCTGAACGCGCACGCCTGCATTTGCATTTGACATGTAGTATAGCGCAGATTAGAACAAACGGTAATTATAGGCAATTTGCCAACCGCGACTTCACTTGCATACATCGGTTTCAGGGTGCCTTTGCCCTTTGGTTGGCTGCTTTTGCTTCCAAAAAGCCAACACCAAAGGGCTGAAAACCAGAAGCTGCCCACCTACTTCTGGGTCAGTCTTCCAATGGGTGATCCTGCTTCCATTCTACAAATTGAGAAGCTTTTGCCTTTGCAAGAAACAGATTTGGGTAAATAGGTTATAGGGTGGGGCAGGGTACTACGCTGCATTACTCGCCCCAGCCCGCACTGGAATGGTTCCTGAGTTTTCTTGGTGGCAACAAAACAGCTTGGTTTCAGAGTTTCAGTAAAGTATCGGCTCAGGCATTTGCGCAGGAAGCTGACCTGCTTTGTGCATCCAGGCGTCTCGTCGGCGGGGTAGAAGTAGACGACGACCGGCTTGCCCTTGAACTTGTTAAGCGACACGGGCTTGCCGTTCTGGTCCTTGAGAGTGAAGTTGGGTGGCACGCTGCCCTTGCTGACCTGCAACCAAACCACGACTGTCAATCAATCGCCATGGCATACAAATCCACCACCGGTGGACGCCATTTCCGCGATGGGGCTAGCTACGAGACCACGTACCTTGCCGCAGACGATGCCCGTGGACGCCGCCGAGCGGCGCCAGCGCGGAGCCGCCGGCGCGGCGGATGCGGGCGCCCGAAGGCTGCGGAACGCGGATGTGGAGGGCGTGCAGAGGAGCGCCGCCTGCGCACGGGACGACGCCCGCGGTGCCAGCGCCAGGGATGGCTTGCAGCAGGCCGTAGCGGGCGTGAATGCCATGGCGGATGGAGCTAGCTTCAGGCGACGCCGCCGCTGCTGCTGCTCTAGCTATGCTATGGCCTTGGGCTTCTCCTCTCTCGTCTCGTGCTACCGCTCGAAACAACAAACATCTTGCGTTGGTTGGCTGATAGGGGATAGTATCAGCGATTCAGGATGAGATGTGAGTTGTGAGGGGGGTTTTGTGCCGACGTGGCACACCTTGCTGCCCTTTGCTGCTGGAGCTGCTGCTGCTCGTGAAGTTTTTGGTTGTCCTCACCTTTTGTGGCTTGTGCCATGCCATGGAAACCCTTCTTCTAACCCATCGTCAATCAAACATCTAATAAAACAATGCAATGCAAGCGTCGTTAAGAAATAAATTTTGAATAAAGCAACTTTTGATTCACAATAACAACATCGATACCATAACAAGAGATTATTTTCTCTAAAATGGGGTGACCAATTTTGATTCTGTTGAATGACAAGTGGCTTCTCAAAAGATACAACATAGAAAGATTAATACTTCTTATACATATTTAGTCAAACTTAAAACTTAACGTATGCTATAGAATATGCTATGGAAACCAGGTTCCCGTGGAAACTATGGAAACTCGCACGTGGATCGCTGGATCTAAATCCGATGGTGGGAGAGATTAACAATTAACCCCTCCCACTGCATCCACATCTAATCACTCGGCGTGGATGAGTGGGAGGGGTTAATTGCTAATCTCTCCCACCATTAGCCATATCCATCGATCCAGCGATCCACGTGTGAGTTTCCGTAGTTTCCACGGGAACCTGGTTTCCATAGCATACGTTGTCAACTTATTAACCCCTCAAAAGATGAGAATGACTCTTTTCGGGAGAAGGAGGTAGTACTATTTAGGGGAGGTACTACTCTCTCCATTTCAAATTATAAGACATTCTAAAAAGTTTGGAAAGTCAAAGTATCTCAAATTTAATCAAAATTATAGATAAAACTATAAAATTTTATGGCATCAAATAAATATATTATAAAAATATAATTGATGAAGAATATAATAATACTTAGTTGACATTATAAATTTTATTATATTATCATATAAGTTTGTCAAATTTAAAATGCTTTGACTCTCAAAAGTTCTTGAAATGTCTTATAATTTAAGATGGACGAAGCATTGTTTAGTGTATGCTCCCTCTGTTTCAATTTATAATTCGTTTGATTTTTTTTATCTTAACTTTGACCACTCGTCTTATTCAAAAAATTTGTGCAAACATAGTCAAATTTAATTCATTTATGTAGACTATTTATTAAATAAGTAAGTCACACCAAAAAAATATATATTTTGCACAAAAATTTGAATAAGACGAGTGGTCAAAGTCAAACAAACTATAATTTGAAACGGATTAACTATCCAAGTGAACTCACTCTCTCGATCCTAAATACTTGAACTTATATGATTCAAGGGAACCAAACCGCTCATGAACCCGTGTTCAAAAGTTCAATACTAAAACATTGAATATTTTGGAATAGAGCAAATAGACGGATTGTGTTTAATCTGAACTAAGATGAAACATTGAATATTTTTGCTTAATTAGCTGCTACATGAGTCCTTGCTGCTAAGATGAAACTATATGTACAAAATTTGAATTATACTTCATTGTTGTGATCACAACGATGCATTGTTTGATGCATGAGTACAAAATCTTACCCGTAAGCATTCACAAGTACAGGTAAGAGTTAGGGTAAACACTCTTACACGCAAACCTTCGCGGGTTTGCTCCAAGATACATCCAACAATTGGACTGGCTCGTCAAAAAATGCAAACATCAAAAGGCCTAACGACTAGGTGATCTGTTTTTACCCCCTCTGACAACAGTAAACAGATTACATGATGTTAATAGAGCATCGTAAAAACAAGATTTCAATATAATCAAATAAACAAAACATGGTGGTCTGAATAATTACTCGCTAGACACAAGAATAGCAATATGAAGGAGTGCCTCGACAACTGGGGCCACTGGGCTCGAGAAATTCTGCTCCGTTGTATGTCTGCATCTCCCGGTAATCCGGTACAAGCTCTAGCACGCAAGACATACCCCATCCAGCAAGACAGCAACGAAGCACAGTGCTGTATTGCAATTGCACCACACCAACCTGCACAGTATCAATACCAAACATTGATACAAACATGAAAACGTTATTGACTGTTCAATCTGCACATCGCATGTAAAAATGGGCTACACTTTTACTGTTTCAACTTTCATATTCAGCAAAGCCAACGGAATCATTTACATCTTTTACCTCGTTGACTTCTTAACAAATGAATTAGATCTGAGGGATGACTGCTTTTCCCACCTAACAACTTGGGCAAACAGATGTCCCTGTTCTAGCATCAATTTTGCTGTACACGCAAAAGGGATGCAATATAAAAGAAAAAACAAAAGAAACAATCTCCACCATTCACCATTATGATTAAAATGACACGCTATGCAATTTACAGCTGCTTTAACCACAACATGCATCAACAAGACCATTCATCTTCAGCCAATCTAAGGCAAACCATTCTCAACCCACAGAATGGTGGTTCCTAAAAAGAAGGTAACTGGAGTATTTACATCATGCAGGGACACCTTCAAACTGGTAGCTGGTTCCAAGGAGCTGTTACTTCAGTCGGAAATCACGTCTAAATGCTGTCAGGTTTTGAGTGAATCTGTCGCGATTCTTAGGTTCCAAGTTCCTGTTGACATCCGTCATCAGCTTATCGAAACACTGTGAAAGGCGTTGTTGCTGGTCCACAGCCTGTAAATTAAATTTGCATTAGTTCTCTTAAAATAATCACCCATTTTATAAAGCTACCTGGGGCATTCAAAAGAAAGAAAGGTTCCAACAAATCAGTGAAGATTGCTAAATGCTAATGGAGCAAAAAGGTAGCCCGCTCCCGCTCAATATGTTCTTTTATATAAAGCGCACATGCTTAAGGTGATCTAGGATATTATGACACTAGCCCAATTTGCACCATAGGAGCAAAACCAAAGAACCAAGCAAATTATAAGGTCCCGGCAAAAAAAAAAGGTGTCACGCTAATGGAATATGGAACTTCAAGCAGAGGACTGCTCTAACCTGTGATGCTAATATGTGCGCTCTGAGTTCACTGAACATCTGTACAAAAAAGAAAAAAAATCGAATTAATAAACAAGCTTAAAAGCATAAAGTAGGAAAAAAATAGTATTATTAAATTAAAAAATAGATGAAGGCACCTGTTCACTGGTCATTATCAGGCTCAATATTGGTCGACTCAGACTCCACTGATTACCAGCATCCTCAAAGAGCATGATCTCAAAAAGTGTCTTCAGTATCTACAGAACAACACAAAAAGGCATTAAGTCAAAACTTAAAATATTATTGTATTAATTTGAAACATTTCAGAATATGGTAAACAGGATTTAGCAACAAAACCTGAGGAAACAAATTGGGACACTCTCCAATATGCCGGGCGAGATTTACTGAAGCTGGTGATGGAGGTGAATCACCAGATGTAATGTTGTTAAAGTAAAAGGCTGACAGGCTGTCGATGGCAGAAGCGCACTGCCCAAAGGAGATAAATGTGACAAATCAACCCAAATAATATCATAGACAGTACACTTTCAGCCTATCTACATCACTAAACAAATATTATATAATATATCCCTCAAGATGAAATATTTGAGACGAACCTGTGTTGATATCCCTGTATCTAGACCTTTTAAGCCAGATTCGAGTGAGCTCACAATATGTATGAATGTGTGTGTGTCCAAATTGAGAACAAACTTGATATGGTTGTTGAACAGAACTTCCATGTACCCAAAGTACGCCTTCGACAGCTGAAAAAGAATAACTCGTTCTCACTAAAGGTCAACAGCTGAAAACAATAACTTACACTAAGGCTACAAAGTACAAAAGAAATCAAAAAAATGCAAGTGTCTAGGTGAACAAAAGAAGTGTGGGTTAACATAAGCTTTGGCTCGTATTGTTCAGATTGCAGATTACTATGTGACCAAGATTCTAGAAGCATAAGACTTGGACAAGGCAAAAATTATCTTGCATAGAGGTATCAGATGGTAGTTTCCTAGTCTTGGAGTTTAGCTAATAGCTAAATAAATAAATTCTTTAAAGAAATTGAGCTATCGATCCATCATAATTAGCACTTTCAAAAAATGCATAGAAATACACACATAAGGTACTGGTTACTATTATGATATTTGCTTATGTTTCAAGAACCAGAGTCCAAACCCCAGTTTGCACCTATGGTTACTAGTATGACTGACACACTCAAACAACCCTCCTTATGCATGGAGCCACGCAAGCAAAATCGTCAAACACCAAACTCAATGGTAAGAGCAAAACCAATTGACCAATTCTGATTAGTGAGCAATTATCTCCTAAATTGACTTGCTTACATGTTTCTGCCCATGTTCTATGTGAGAGAACTTTGATGCATGGAACTAAGTGGTAGACAGCCATATGTACCTGGTCTGGTTCTGAGCCTTGCGGCCAGCCCATGTAGCTGCACTGTGTTGGATTCCTTGTCCAACAAAGAGGTGTGGATTGGGTTGTAAATGGTAGGAATAATGGAAATCGATTCTGTTTCCATAAGCCGCCCCTATCTCTACCCCTATATATACATGTACTCCCTCCGTCTCAAGATAGAAAGCGCAACTGCCTTCTGCGCGCAGACCAAGAAAAATTTTAATTTCTGATCTCTCCGACGATTGACACTTTGGTAAATGCGCACAACTAAATGCTAAATGCATGCTAACCAGTCCCCAACAGAGAGAGAAAGGCAGTAACTTGCATGAGCGTGAATAGGAAGGTGAGAAACAGTGCAGGTGCAGTAAATATTGCATGGCTGCATGCGTGTGAACTAGAGGGTTTAAACTTTAAAGAGCAGCACCTTGTATCCTAGGACATTAGGAAAAAACAGTTACGCCTTCTATCCCGAGACAGAGGGAGTATCATGTAATCCCATAAAAATCTACTAATATACACTGCATACCTACTTTCACTAAGCACTAGTATTAAGACATAAATAAAAATTGAATTGATATGAATACCTTTCTGAATGCCAATATATCAGATAATGGAACTGAGAGGGTCATCTTCAGAGATATATCAAGGGCATCTGCAAGCGCTCTGTCACCATACAGCTCAAATACACCAAAATTGACATAGTTCCCACACAAAGCTGGAAGTTCCAGGTAAAATGGCAGTCAAAAGGACAATACATAATCACATAAGATTACAAAATCTTAAGCCCGCAAGAAATAAATATATGGTACAACTATTGTGAGAAAACAGGTCATCGTAGAATCTTAAAAATGTGAAGAAACCTATCTAAGAATAAAAAAGTAGCCAACATTTACAAATTAAAAGATAAGGACCAATATATATCCCAGTGTAACAATTCCTGATAAGCATGTCTGGAGGTAATATACGGCAAAGAGCGCTTATGATATCCTATTTCAGGGAGCAAACTCCTTTGAACCTTTTGAGAGAATCTGGAAATCCTGGGCACCCCCAAAATGCAGATTTTTCATGTGGCTAGTGGCTCACATAAGATGTTGATGTTGGACAGAGGACAGATTGGCTAGGAGGCATCTCCCTCATCTGGAACAGTGCCTTCTTTGTGACCAGCATGAGGAAAATATTCATCATCTCCTTGTGGGCTGTTTATTCTCAAGAGACTTTTGGTTCTCCATCCTGTCACATTTTGGAGTTGCATCACTTGCTCCACAACCTTCTGACCAATCCTTTGATGAATGGTGGAGAAAAGTTGATTTTGCTGCTAGCAAAGATTTGAGGAAGGGTTTGAATTCTCTAATCATTTTGGGAGCCTGGAGAATTTGGCGGCATAGAAATGATTGTGTTTTCAATGGTGCAGCCCCAAATGTTAATATGGTTCTGGCATTGGCAAGGGATGAAGCCCATTGGTGGAGCCTGGCAGGAGCTAAGAGGATTTACCTGCTCACTGCCAGAAGAGAAGTTTATGTATATGGACCAAGTAGTCCATATGGACAGCTTTTGTGTAAGTAGGATATAGCTATTGTTGTTGCCACAATGTATATGGACCTTTCATGATGAAATCTGAAGTGAGAGAGAGGGAGAAGCAACAAAGGATAATATTTGTTTAATCCTTATGGGTAGTCCACTATGGGTATCCTTTGCTATGGACTGTTATATGAATCCCTTCTACAATGTTTCAGCTAGCTGATACACAATATTCTAATGCTTATGGACTACTTTACTGTAACATTGTGGTTGCCCTAAAGGAATGCTGGTCATCATAATGTTTTAACCGGTGATTTAGTCTTCATGTACTATTGGATGTGTGTGTGGGTTTGGGTCATGTACGACTCTCTCTTCTTCTATTAAGTATTAATACAATGATATGCAGCTCTCCTGTGTATTCGAGAAAAAAAAAACAATTCCTTGGAAACCATCCAAGAACTGGTGATTCAGAAAGTTAGCTTAAATTCTTTGGAATTCATTACTCATTGCATACGAAATCAAAAGCCATTTGGGAACGAGAGAGAGAGAGAACCAGCTATTTTCAACAGTTTTTCGAAGCACGAACCCTAATGAAACAGCCAGCAAAGTTAGAAGTTCAAAATGATAATTCAGCTATAGTAACATCTTTTGTTTTTGGGTGGGGTGTGGGGGTTGAACATAAGATGAACCATGTATAAGTGGGTCTGGCTCTCTGGCTCTTCGATTGGATGCATGTGAATGTGATATGTTGGCATGGTAGAAATGTCAAACCCAAAGTGTTTCGATGTTATTATGGCAGTGGCATTGTTAGCATTTTTTTATTAGTGGCTCTTAGGCAGATTAGATCAAATTTGATAGTTTGTTAGTGTTATCACTTATCAGTTAGACTTGACTACAAACACCTAGACGTACAATTAGTTGTAATCAAGTAGGAACCCTAAAAAAAAGGAATCAGAGCCTCGGAGGATGAGCTTATTCTTCCTGATATGTTACATCTTGCCCCAACTAAATCCATCACTGAACTTGGGATAATGAACACTACAATTGATCACAAGAAAGTGTATTACAAAAGCCCCAGCCCCCAGCAAATAATCATGTTTCGCATTCATGTAATCAGTGATATCAAGCCTTCTGAAATATAGTACTGATGAATGCAACCAGCTATCCACTATCCTGATGGAACCTATAGTCAACTCACTTGCAGTATATCAAATAAGCAGGTCAAATGGCATAATGTTTACTCACCCCTTGAAAGAACAGTCAGTGCGATCCATATGCCTTTGTATTTACTTCCATAAATGTCTGTGCCATTAGGAAGCAATAGAATTCGTGACCCATAAGCCACGACTATCTTGCTAACCTCTCGGAACAAAAGGATCCCGTTTGGTGATGATGAATCAAATGTCAGTCTTTGAGCTTTGTTCAATACAAATTCATACATGAACTTGAGCAAGGGTGTTGTGACCTGCATGAGGTGATATTTAGGATGACTGAAGACAAATTATGAAACCTCAGGTTATGAGTAGCAAAGATAGACTTAGGTGGCATATTTGAGCAAAAACATGCAACAGGAGCGCACGGATATAAAGCTGTTTCTAAAAACAAAGGCTTATACATAATAAAATCAGGAAGATATGAAGCGAAAAAATGTAATATGTGCAGGGGCATAAAATTATTCTTCTAGAGAACAAATTGGGAACAGATGACAACCTCTGGTTCATCCGTGCAGAGTGAGATGGCTCTCAACAGAAGTGGCATGCGAGATGGATACAACCAGTCAAATAGGAGGCCATATGTCTTGCGGCTGGATCACATCAGTAAATCAATGAAGGTAAAGCTAGTTTCTAAATAATAGGAGCCGTAATAACCTCATAATGAACATGATCGATAACACACCTGTTGGTTGCCATCGCTATGCCACGTAGATCTCTCATCCAACCAATAAATGCACGTTTAGCGACATCAGTCCGAAAAGCAGCATCAGGAGTTGCCTCCAAGTTAAATGCAACCTACGGTGAAAAGAGAATAAAAAACACATCAAATTTTAAAATTTACTAATGTTTCCCTCAAAAGGACTACCAACGCACCTGCTGAAGTGGTTCCATGAAAGTCCTGAATTTCACAGGGCTATCTTCCATGAAGACTAAGGAGCCAAGGATGTAATAGAACGTAGTTCTACTACGTGAGCATTTGTATTCAGCAAGAAATGGGAAATTATCCGGCTGGAAGAATATAATAAAAAAATTATCTCTAAACTGAACGCAGGGGATGGAAAATAAACAAAAGCTAGTGGGGGGATTTACAGAATGATTTGCGATGATGAACTTTACACTCTCCAGCTTAAGCAGCAGCTTTCCAGTCATATAGCTGACTTGGCAAGAAAAAATTGAACCATCATCATGCAATAAATGAGAAAAAGAAAACTGAAAAAACATAGTCACAACTTTACCCAGTTGCCAGATCAAGGAACAGGGACAGAGTATGATCAATAACATCCTCACTCTGTAACCATAGCAAAGGTCAGCAAAGCTCAAAGGTAAAGCTTAAGCCAAAATCAGTAAATGAATAGTCACCTCAGCATAGCACTTCAGATTTGTAGCAATTTTCCCAACAATCACATTGAGAAGAATTAAATGATCATTAAGTCCTAGAAGCTCAGACAATCTTCCATACAACTGCTGCAGCAAAGAAGCACTAGTTTAAGGAATCTTACAAGGAATTGTACAGGGAATAATAAAAGAGGCATAGGCTTGCAAAAAATTTAGCAATCATTGGCAACAGTGCCAAATTTTTGCAGGGCTGGTTCCAGCATAAACTAAATGAAGCTCATCAAAAGAGAAACTAAAAGAATAGTTGTTTATTAACCTTTGAAGAATGCATGGCTTGGTCTCCTACATATGACCTTCTGAAACTTTGCACAAAGATGAGAATAGCTCGGTCAAGCCTTTGCTTACTTAATTCCTGATATCTCTGCAAAGACAATAAAGTCAATTATTGTTCACACAATGAACCTGCGACAAGACTACCAATTCCCAGTGGTTTTTCTGCAAGCAAAGGTCTGTAGTATTTTTGGTCAAGTATCAATCATAATTTTGAGCCATTAGTCTGTCAGGAATAATGCTACTGGTAATCTGTTATAAGAGTAAACTATACCAAAATAACAGTGTGCTCCCCCAAAACTTTGAGGGGATCATCTAAGTCCCTAAACTATTAATATGCATGTTTATGACTCAACTTGTTAAATGATCAGCCTTAGGTTCAAAACCAGTGGTAATTTTCTGCTGGTTACGTGGAAGCTAACAAGACACGCTATGATGATGTGGGCACTAAGGGCGTGTTTGCTGTGACCCTCGAAAACCTGCCAGGCACAGGCAGGAGCTCCAAGGAGCACGATTTTCTGAGCATGGGGTCTCAATTGAGAATCCGAACAGGCCCTAATGAAGCATGAACTAGAGAGAGGAATGAGGAACAATATGACATTAAGGTTCCACCACAATTTAATGGCGTGTGGCGCCTGGCACGGGCGATGATGTTGACATGATGAGGTGGCAAAATAAGGTGTCATGGATTGTGAAGGCTTTGGTTGGGTGAACCACTTTTAGGGGCATATAAACAGCTAATTGATAGTTTGGGGACCAACATGACACCCACAGACAAGTTTAGGGACATCTGGTGTATTCCACTCATTTGTCAAAATTGCCCCAGAATATATGAAATCATATATTAGAAAAATTTCCAATCACTCGCTCGAGAAAATAATGAAGAGCAACAAAACTGTTCGTTAGAAAATAATTTCAGCAAACATACTGAAAATGATAATAAAAGTTAGCAAAAGCTCAGCAAACAAAAATTATCTGATAATATAACATTAACAAGGGAAAGCGAAAGGACATCTAGCTGAGTTAGTTTGACTTCCCATGAGAGCACATTTTCAGGCTGAGGTTAAAAAAATCCCCTCTTCTGTCCTAACGCCAAAGCACAGATCTAAGGTCTGCCCCAGTTGTGGTCGTTCTCACTCACATGGGCACCGCTTTATGGTTGGGGCAGGGGTTCAGGTGTTTTCTTGACCTGTGTGAGAAGGTCTTATCCTTAATGCAATGCCTGGAGGCTCTTAACCGCCCCCCCCCCCCCCCCCCCCCTCCCACACACACACAGGTCTAGTTTTTTAACAGACAAGGGGGGAAGCAGAAATCATATGCAATCTCATCACTCCATAAACACAGCAAGCAAATGTTGATCAATACCTTAGTTGGGATATCACAAATTTAAGTTCCAATGCTTTTCTCATAACAGAGCTGACAAAAGCTTATTTAAAGGGAATTTACAGTTGTGTGGCGTTTTGTTCCATATTGACAAACCTAGATAGTACAGCAGCCTGTACTATATCATTGTAGTATCTTTTGCTATTATGGAGCCAAAATATGCATTAAACTAAATGATGTATCCAAAATTATAAGTGTCCTTTTGAGCCACACAATGTCAAATGGAGCTTTAAACTTAGCTCCCATATCGGTAGTGTTAAAAACATTCTTATGGTTATGAAACCTGCTGACTGTGAGGCCCACAAAAACCTAACAACCCAGTGTGGATGCACAAATATAAATGAACTCTAAAGCGGTAAGTGAATCCATCAAGTAAAAGAAACAATATTTCCTGTAATGTAAGGTACTTAATTTTGGAACAAACAATAATAAGTCGAAAGTTTGAAAGCCATCTTGAACTGTAATTTACATTAATTCTGTAACGATTATGATAACGGCGAGTAGGCTGGACACCGAAGGGAAAACTAATAACAAGAATGTCATTTCTGCCATTCTGTTCAAATTCATACAATTCCGATGGGAAACTGAGGGGAAGGTGCCGGCAGAAAAATGGTAGTTATATGTAACGAAAAGTTTAAAATAACACATGTTGCATTACTGCACTTCCAATTTTCCAAATGAATTGATAAATGAGTTTGTATCATGTTACTGGCAAAATACTAAAGCTATTAGCCAGTTAAAGTTCAACAACAAATTATCACAGTAAGAGGATTGTCCGACACTAGACATGCGCTTACTTTCTACATTAACAAATAATTCTCAGGGGAATTATTCATCCTGCGAATACACTAGTTAATTATTCATGTTTGCATTGTTCGAGAAAAAATATTCATGTTAAGTGGATAAATCATTTTCATCTAACCTGAGCATGTGCTCCTGTATCAGTCATACTTATCAACTGCAGTACACGGGCAGAGAGTTCTGCATCAATTAATTCTTGTGTTTCTTGGCTGCAGAACATGGAAAATCTCATCCATGAAAAGCATATAAAGAACAAAGTTTACAAAATAAGAAAAAAATAATGCTCACCTAACACCTGTTACCTGCCTAACTTTGACAATGGCCGCAATTATGTGAACCATCCATGCAATTTGGCCTTCAATGACAGACAGCTCATCAGCATCACCAGGAGCTGGTAATCTGGACCTTTCCTGTAGTAGATATTTATTTTAATAGAATTGTAGAAGAATAGAGGTTGGGGGCAATTGGCCACACCTCAATGTGAGGGGGCGCACCATCTATTATAGGCCGGCTGGCCTTGCTTTACAAGGCAGGGGATAATCACCCTGATTTACATCTGCTATCTATAGCAACTAATCCTTGATTTACAATTGCTAATTGCCTGATTTACAGCTGCTAATTATGGCTGTGATATCCATAATTAGCAGGGAATATTCTATTGCCTAACACCCGCCCGCAGTTGTAGCGGGAGGCTCCCGGACACAAAGACTGGATTGAAAGTCTAGAAACAGTGCCATCGAAAGCCCTTTTGTCATGATGTCGGCGAACTGATGAGAGGAGGGCACATGGAGTACTCGAATCTCACCAAGGGCCACCTTCTCGCAGACGAAGTGTATGTCGATCTCGATGTGCTTCGTTCGCTTGTGGTGGACGGGATTGGCCGTCATGTAGATGGCGCTGACGTTGTCACAGAAGACAACGGTGGCAGAGGGTAGCTGTAGGTGGAGCTCCTGAGCAGCTGTCGGAGCCAACAACATTCGGCCACCACATGGGCCACAGCACGATACTCTGTCTCAGCGCTGGAACGTGACACTGTGGTTTGGCGTTTGGACGACCAGGAGACCAGAGTGTCACCGAGGTATACACAGTAACCGGAGGTAGAGCGTCGCGGCGGGAGTCAGGACAGCCTGCCCAGTCGGCATCAGAGTAGGCCGTCAGCTTGTCAACAGGCCCGATGCCGATGTGTAGACCTGAGGAGAGGGTACCCTTCACATAGCGCAGGATGCGTTTGATCAGCGCACGGTGCGGCTCTCGGAGGGCGTGCATGAAGAGACACACCTGCTGGACAGCATAAGCCAGCTCTGGACGAGTCAGGGTGTAGTACTGGAGCGCCCCATCCAGGCTCCGATACTCGGAGACGTCCTTCTCTGACAGGAGGTCCCCGTTATGTGCGGAGAGCTTGGCGTGAGTGTCAACAGGTGTCGCCGTAGGATGACACTCAGCCATGCCCGCACGCTGAAGGAGATCGACGGCGTACTGGCGCTGAGACAGGAAGAGGCCGTCGGAGGAGCGTGTGACGGCGATGCCGAGGAAGTGATGGAGCTTGCCAAGATCTGTCATGGCGAACTCAGAGCTCAGCTGGGCCGTGATGCGCTGAAGAAGAGCTGTGGATGAGGCGGTGAGGACGATGTCGTCGACGTAGAGCAGCAGGTAGGCGAGATGCGTCCCCTCTTGTAGAACAAAGAGGGACGTGTCGGAGGCGGAGGCGACGAAGCCGAGCTGCCGGACGAAGGTGGAGAAGCGCTGGTGCCAGGCCCACGGAGCCTGCTTCAGTCCGTACAAGGACTTCCGCAGGAGGCAGACGCTGTCGGGGGCGCCAGAGTCGACGAAGCCTGGTGGCTGCTGACAGTAGACGGTCTCCGCGAGATGGTCGTGAAGGAAAGCATTCTTCACATCCAGCTGGTGGATCGGCCAGGCGCGAGATGCGGCGATGCTGAGGACGGTTTGACCACCGGGCTGAAGGTCTCGTCGTAGTCGATGCCCTCCCGCTGAGAGAAACCGCGGACCACCCAGCGAGCTTTGTGGCGGGCAAGAGAGCCATCGGCGTGGACCTTGTGGCGGAAGAGCCATTTGCCCGTCACGATGTTGGCGTCGGCGGGACGCGGGACGAGTTGCCAGGTGTTGTTGTCGACAAGAGCCTGGTACTCATCCGTCATCGCCGCTGACATCGGCCAACGCGCTCTGGTAGTTCGTCGGGAGAGGCGAGGTCGAGGATGATGTGGCCGTCAGTCCAGCATAGCTGACGCGAGGGATGGCACCAGTCGTGGTGCGAGTAACCCGCGGCGGAGGTGGTGCAGGAGGCGCTGTCGAGGGCGCCGGGGCAACTGGAGGCGCCGGGGCAGCCGGTGACGAGGCAGGTGCGGACGCCGCTCGGGGGTGTCGAACGTAGAACCGTGGAAGTGGAGCCACAGGATGGGGCCCGCCCGGGGCCGGTGGAGCCGATCCGGCTGCTGGTGATGTAGGAGCGGCGTCGGTGTGCACCTGCGCGTCACCCGAGAGGGATGGAGTTCCACCTGCAATAACAGTAGGAAAGGGCACCAAAACCATATCGTCGTCTAAGAGGAAATCTAGGGAGGTGTGGGATGGGGCTTCTGGGGTGGCTGTAAAGGGAAACGTGGACTCGTCGAAGATGACATGACGGGAGATGATTATGCGACGAGTCGAGAGGTCTAGGCAGCGGTACCCTTTGTGAGAGGGTGGATATCCAAGAAAGACGCATGCTGCGGAGCGAGGTGCGAGCTTGTGTTTGGAGGTGGCCTGCAGATTTGGGTAACAGAGGCACCCAAAGACACGCATATGGTTGTAGGTGGGTGGCTGTTTGTGCAGGCAAGTGAAGGGAACGTCATGCTGGATGGAGGAGGATGGACGTCGGTTAAGTAGGTAGCAGGCTGTCAGGAGGGCCTCGGCCCAGTATGTGGGTGGCAGGGACGCATGGAGAAGCATGGTGCGAATGGAATTATTAAGGGTGCGGATTATACGTTCGGCCTTGCCGTTTTGGGGTGATGTGTAGGGGCAGGAGAGGCGTAGGTGGGTGCCGCGAGCAGCGAGGAATTTGGTGGTGGTGATGTTAAGGAATTCGGTGCCATTGTCAGCCTGTACACATTTGATGGGTTGGCTGAACTGAGTTTGGGCGAGGGCAGCGAGCTCAACTAAATGTTGGTGAACATCAGATTTCTTGCGAAGAGGAAAAACCCAACAAAAATGACTGTAATCATCTAGACACACCAAATAGTAGGAAAAACCAGACAGACTGTTGATAGGTGACGTCCATACATCACAGTGGATGAGTTCAAAGGGCGCATGAGTTGTAGAATGCGAAGAACTGAAAGGTAGACGTGTGTGCTTCCTAACTGACATGAATGGCAGAGGGAGCGATCTACTGTATTACAGGCAACAGCGTGAATTTTATTAATATGCGCTAAAGCAGCAGGGCCTGGATGACCGAGACGTTGGTGCCATAGGGTCGACGGAGCAGCCACGAGGGCGACAGGCGTGGAGGTGGGCATGGTGTAGAGGTCCCCGTCGCTGTTACAGCGGAGTCACGCGTGTCGTTCGGAGATCCTTGATGGAAAAACCATGAGCGTCAAATTCAAAGGAACAGCTATTGTCGCGAGTGAATTGACGAACAGAGAGCAGGTTACGAACTATAGAAGGTGCGACAAGGATATTATTAAGATGAAAGGTGGACGCGGGAGTGGGTAGGGTGGAGTGACCTCTAGACGTGACTGGAATGGTAGTGCCATTACCTACTGTTATTGAGATGGAAGGGGGTAGGCGCTGGGTAAGCATACCATCCGACGACGTCGTGTGGGTTGAGGCGCCGGAGTTGACGACCCATGGTGAGTTGCCCTGCAGGTCCTGTAGGGCGGCGATGAGACCGGCTGCATTCCAGGTGGAGCTGCTGGCTGGAGGAGTCCGCAGGGGCGAAGGCTGTGTGTGCCTGGGGAGCAGGCCCGAGGAGGCCCTGCTGGCGCCCATACTGGGCGTTGGGGCCACCAGACCCGCCGAAATTACCTTGGCGGCGTTGTCCAGAATGGGTGCCGAAATTACCTTGGCGGCGTTGTCCAGGATGGGTGACCCACTCACCAGGGGCCACGCGTTCGCCGGTCCAGGGGTTGAAGCCCTAGGGTTGGCGCCTGTTGGAGTTGTGGCCGCCAGAGCGGGGGGGGCTGCTGGCCGCCCTTTTGGGGCGCCGGTGGTCCGGCTGCTGCTGCTGCTGGCCGCTGGCAGGAAAGGAGGCAGCAGTGAAGAGCGCCGAGGCAGCACGGACCTTCTCGTCATTCTGCAGCCGCAGTTCCTTGAGAAGCTGATGGCGAGCGGAGGAGAAGGTGAGGGGCTGTTGCCCAGCGATGTTGTCGGCGACCGTGGAGTAGACCTCGTTGACACCACGCAGGAGGTTGAGGACGAGGGTGCTCTTGAGGACGGTCTGGCCAACGTCGCACAGTTCGTCGGCCTTCGCCTTCATGCGGACACAGTAGTCGTCGATGGAGGAGTCCCCTTGAAGCATCGAGTGGAACTCGTGATTGAGGAAGATGGCATGAGGCGCTTTGTTCGCCTGGAATACATCGTCGATGGCGCTCCACAGCGCACATGCCGCCTGCTTGTCATCGGTCATGGCGATGTTGAGGACGGAATCGGAGGCGGTGTTGAACATCCATCCGCGGACGCAGAAATCAGCTTGCTGCCAGGATGCATCGGTGGGGCGCGCGGGGGAGGCGGTGTCGAGGTGGTGCAGCAGGCCAAACTTCCCGCACATGGCGCGGAAAGCCGTCGACCACTTGGTGAAGTTGGAGGGCTTCAACTCGAGGGCCATGGGAACGTGCAGTTTGACATTGATGGCGGAGGTAGTTCCCATGGGAAGGGAAGAAGGAGAGGAGGCGCAGGGGGGAGTGGTGGGGGATATTGAGGTGCCTGAAGATCAGATCAAGGCCCGGTTCTCTGATACCATGTAGAAGAATAGAGGTTGGGGGCAATTGGCCACACCTCAATGTGAGGGGGCGCACCATCTATTATAGGCCGGCTGGCCTTGCTTTACAAGGCAGGGGATAATCACCCCGATTTACATCTGCTATCTATAGCAACTAATCCTTGATTTACATTTGCTAATTGCCTGATTTACAGCTGGTAATTATGGCTGTGATATCCATAATTAGCAGGGAATATTCTATTGCCTAACAAGAATCATAATAAAAAAGATTGTGAAACAACACAAACATACCGTATAAGCTTGCAGAAGAGGTTCCATGATCTTTATGATGTACAGACTACTACTTTGGTACTGCAACTCATTGAAAGAACAGAAGAATCAGGTACTGTAATATGAAACATTGTAGGAAAATATTATATTCTGAAGTCAAAAAATAATAAGGGGTCTCATTTATCCAATTGGTATGAAGATTACTTATAATTTTTTGCTGATTTCATTAACTAAAAATTATCCATATAAAGTTAACACATAGAAATTGGAGGCAAATTTACTATCCAGATTCAGAAAAATTTATTTAGCACCAATTTCTAATAAGCTGGAACAGAGCATATCTTTTACAAGAAGATCTCAAACTAATCAATTAAAGATTTAAAGGATCTTATTCCCTACTGTATTCAAAGAAGAGAACCAGATGAATAGTTTTTTAAACACCAAAAACCAAAATTAGGTAACAGAAACCTGGAATCTGCAAAGAAAGGGAAGAAACTCCAGCTGGTCCTGGAGAACTTCCACGTTATCCAAAGGATTTTCCAGTGAGTTGTCAGCAAGGATGGCCTGAGATGGGTAGAGACAACAATGATAAGAATGATAAGAAAAACTTATTTAAACTGAAATAGGAGTAGAAGCATCTTGTATGAACTGTTACCTGAACAGAATTAATTCTAGAAGTGATAAAACCCTCTGTGATCTTGGGAACAGTTTCATCAAGAAGACTTGGTGTTTCGCCTTTCAAGTAAGGCACGGATGTCACCAGCCTTGACCAAAGACTTAGAAGATAGTAGACACTGTTGCTGGCCCACTACAGAAAGAATAATCAATAGTCATAAGCCTCAGGACATCATACTTCAGAAAACAAATGGCCAGCAGTTAAGCAATAAGAATAAGACAAACCTGCCATGACAACAAGGATCTAGTTGTAAATTCAGCTACTAGACCAATCCACTCACCATAAAACTCAACATTCAGAAGCTCTGCCAGCTGCACAGCACAATAACTTAACTAACATATAATGATAAAAGGGCTCATTTAGGCTAGTCTACTATATGAAATATATGGCAACCCCATAGGCAAAAGATGTGCACACATGAAGTTATTTATCTATTATTATTGCAACAAATGACAACAGTCAAATATAAACCGACTCATCTGGTAAATGTTGTGGATAATTCTGAGGATGTCGAAAAAAAAACAGAAAAAGAAAAGGAACAAACATAGAACAGTTTGATTGATGCTGCTTTATTATGATCAATAAATAGTTGTAATAGAAAAAAAATCCAAATAAAAAATAGGTGTAACAATATATAGTTTCATAATATAATACCTCAAATTCCTTATTTTGCACTTCAAACTACACCAGGGGGTATTCAGACATTTTTGGACAAAATGGGGTTATTTAGGTATTATTTCGATTTTTTTCTATGAACTTTAATGATAAGAAATGACAATACCAAAAAAAGCAATGCTAGTTGGTATTGACAACAACATTTGAAAAAAAAAGAGTAGAATAGCCTCCCAGTTAAGAACAGTAACTTTGGTACGAAGTGTCCATGTGGCAACGAAAGTTCAGAAACAAAGGGTCCAAAAAACAATGTCAAGCATAACACTTAAACACATTTCCTCATACATGAGGTGGCCATAGGAGTAACAGTACACTGCTATTGGAAAAGAAGAGAAGGACTGTCAGTATATTGTGCCAGTTCCATCTATTCCAGTGATGTTTTTGTATGGCTACTAAATAACGGCAATAGTAAACAATAGCAGTGACACCAATAAGTTGTACCATACTAATATGTTAGCATAACCAATTAACTGGTTCTTAAAATTGGTATAGAACCAAAAGATTAGGAAAAAAAATAAAAAATAAAAAAATTAATCAATTTCAGAAGGGTGTCAATTCTCTTATTATACTAGGAGCCTGAACCGTGTGCCTCAATAGGTGTGTGTTTGATGGGGCATCTCCTAACCTGGCTAGAGATCTTCTGCTAGCTAATGAGGGGCTGCATTTGTGAGGTTTGAAGCGCAACACATTTCTTACCTCTTTGCACTTCAGCCAGACGACAGTGGAGTTTAGGTCATGGTTGTGTGTTTTTCTCTGTAATAGGCGTGTATGGCTAATTAGAAACCTGGGCGTGTTGTCTGTTTTTAAGGGCTCTTACTCCTTTGATATGTATAAAAAAAAGCTACCAAGCAACACAAAAGAAGACAAATACTTTGTTAGTCTATTTCATATCACATGCTAAAATGAAAACAGATAAACATTAGAGAAAAAAACAAAAACAGATAAAGAGAATATTTGTTGCCAAAACACCAATAAACCAAGTAGGGCCATTCTTCATTGAAGTAACAGGATTGCAATTTATACAAGGCCTTATATAAAAACAAAGTGTGTTTTTTGAACTTTAAACCGGCGTAATTTCACTGCTATGACATAATGAAACTCAAGATATCACCTGGTAATTCACTTTGAAACGTCCCAAAAGACGGCAGAACTCATGGTAATTGTCATGATCAGCAAGTCCTGCAAATTGGAAACCAATAAATTGCATAACTATTTTGCCTGCGCCAGTGCATCAAGAAACGTATCTACTTGGTAGGTGTAACACGCCTAATGGTAGGCCCAGGAGGGGCCTAGGCTGGCCACGTATGCCACCAGAAGGCCCAGGCGGCAGGCCCTGGAGGGGCCTAGGCTGGCCACGCTGCACGCAGGAGGCGCGCGTCCGCGCGATGGGGAGGCCGCGCCCCTTTCCTTCCCTAGGCAGTTTCCCTCTCACGATGGGTTTCCATATTAGAGTAGAGGAGATATTATTAGAATAAGAATAGGGTGAGTTTGTTAGGAAAAAGGATAAAGAGATTAGGAAAGAGGGATCCAATCTATAAGGAAACCTCTAGTAAGTTGCTTGGGAGTCAAGTCCATTAGGGACTATAAATATAGGGAGATGTACTCTATTGAGATCAAGAAAGAACAGAGCCTAGCTCTTCTCCTATTCTCTGCGCCTCTCTCTCTCTCTCTCTCTGCCTGCCGCCGACCTCTGCCCCCTGCCCAAGCAGCCGCCCCAATCCCCCGCTGCTACACCCCCATACGTCCAAGGATGTATTACAGTAGGAGTAGCAACTGTAAGCATATCAAATCAAAAGAGACTTATCTGCTAACAAGTTTGCATTCTCTTACAATACACAATGCGGTTGTGGTGGTCAATTTATCCGATTAACAGAAAACAAGACTGTTACTTCATGTACAATGTCTTCAATAGAGACCATTATGCTTTCATTTTAGCAAGAGAGACTATTATTCTCATTAATTTGTGAAAATTGTGAGAGGAACAAAACCAGCATCAAATACAAATTCACAATGAAGAGTCTTTGTGTAGTAAACCTTGGCCAGTTAGAAGTATCTCCTTGGTGCCTAGCATTAGATGAGAAAGAAACTGGGACCTTGCAGGATCCTCCACAAAAATACTGCGCCTGACAGAAGCAAGTCGCACCAGACACTCCAAAGCCTGGAAAAATCGAAGGGTTTGCACACAGAAGGAAAATGGAAAGTAAAACATATGAAAAGTTAAATGCAGGTATAACTTAAGGCAATAGCCAGAATAAATTTCTGTAGAGAGTAGTCAAATGTTAAATTTACTAACAAGGGACAACAGAACATACTTCTAAGAGAATAGGGTAAACATTATAAAAAAATCTTACTGCTGCATGTCGCAGCAAAAATTTACCGCTCTTGAGCAAGAAAAACCCCACTACGAATACTAAATTAGCAGGCTGCCAGGTTGCATTAATGACCAAGCCACCTCAGAAGAAGGAAAACAGTGATTGGTCTTCAAAAAGGTAATATAGTGACCGGTCTCTTAATAGGATACTAAAAATACACTGATCCAACCATAAACAGAAAATTATATTTTAAAAACTTTGCTAACATGCTAGAGAAAATGTCATTCCGGATCCATTCTTCACGGGTTTATCAAGGGCATAAAGCTGTAATAATTATGTGCACACGAACATGGACATAACAAGGTAACTCTTTCAAACGTGGAACAAAACAAAACTCTCTTGAATTATTAATGGATAACCCAAACCACCATGTCAGTGTATACCTCTTTTGAAACTCGTATGTCATTAACTTTGTAGTAATCAAAGAAGATTTGGAGTGTGGAAGGATCTTGAAGAAGAGGCCTCCAAGCTGCAGGAAGCTGCATCAAAATAAATATTGAATTATTGAATAAAAAGGAAGAGATTAAGTGTGGTACAATGACAGGTTAATCAAACGTAAGAAGCTAACAATAATGTAACTGATATACCTGCACTGTTCCAAATTCTTCAGAACTTTCGTCCACCGGAGAACCAGCAAAGTCAAATGATAAGCACTTTAATGCAAGGTCAAGAGGAATATGTCCAAATTCATCCGGAGCTGAATTTTAAGAAGGAAAATTATTAAGAATTGCAATAATCTGCTGGGAAAAAAATGCTAACTAGACATTGTGCATACCTTCACTCTTCAGTTGATTAAGAGAGGTCAATGAAATTTGGAAGATCTGCAGAAGAAACTGGTCTCTGAATGAACTCACAATTTTCCTATGAAGCGTCAAAGGCATCGCATGGTTTGGCTATATGATAAATAAACATATATAAACATCAAATTAAAACGGGTATGACAATTCAAATGTACTAAAAAATGAAGTCGGAAATAAAACCTTGATTAGAGGTAAAGTTAATTATATGAACCAAAAAAGCACAAGGTCAGTCTGTAAACATGTACACTAGTACATTACATACTATGAAAACTCTTCATTCAAGAGAGGTGTTCCTTCAGAAAACAAAAGGAGAGAGAGATAGAAAGTATGGAGACCGCTACAGTCATTTACCTCCATATTAACCAAGAAACATGTGTTACTCTTCATGTGAAGTAGGAAACAAACATATTGGAACTATCCGAGCAGCAACAGAGACACAAGGTCTTCACGACAGACACAAATATATTTATATATGACAAAACAGAAGTACACAGAGAAACAGAGAAAAGCCTTTTGCGAGTCAATTTGAATACATGTTCATAAGCCAATCACACGTAAACATAATTAATAATTTAATATCCCTGCTTCTTAGTACTAACATTAAGATTATACATGATGTTCATTTGCATCGTACTAGGCGCAACTGGTTTTGCATGAATTCACTCCACAAGATAGTGTATATGTTGATCAGTTGTGCTTGTGCATAGCCAGCATTATGTATGGTGATCAAAATAACCATTTCCTATATTTTTTTTCTATGACGGTATGTCCATGCAACATGAGCAAACAACACAATTTGCAGCCTGGTAAAACCAACCAATCAACATTATTTTTGAAGTAACGCTGAGTTACACTTTAATCTATCCATGTTTGAATCAAAATAAGACCCAAATATGAAAGGGAACTATAGCCTGAGCATATACTGACTTCACAAATAATTGTGTCCCACCTGATTCATTTCTGTAACGAGATTGTTTAGTATCTTCAAGCCAATGAAATAATGATCCTGAGATGCCTGAAATGATGTAAGCACAACCAACAAAGATGAGCAAAATGCATCACGTCACATGCAAAAGAACTTGGAACCAAAAGTATACCACCTCCAGTCACAAAGACTAGTCACTTTGAACACATGGTCTCCAAAATTGTATTTACAAGACCAATACAATTGTAATATTATAATGAAAGTTATTCCCATGACAAACCTAAACATACGACATGCATGGTCCCAACTACAAATATTTCAGAAATTCAAATCAATTGAAATTTTAGAAAATTGACTGCAGGAATGTCCAAAATGACATCTGGCGACAGCAGGGAGTATTACATTGCCACAACTGTTTCATTTAAAATTTCATTAAACATTTGCTTTAGTAATTACTAATGTAGCAAAACAGTAAAGATGACTATGTTTTAGCTTGAACAAAAAAGTGTTACATAATATAAGAAAAAAACTCTCTTGTTACTCCATTCTTCCTCTACAAATTATTGTTGGTTTTTAAGGCGTTTTGGCACCCAGTGCCATTGAGGTGTGCCTAGACACATAGGTGCTGCCACGTGCAGGTCCTACGTGAGTTACTGTTCACAGGAACAGTAATCTAGCCTTATAGCCAGTGTGGCTAACTGTTATAGTGTTATCTTTAGTTAGTTAGGAATTAGAAGATTGGATAGCAAGGATAAAATTAGTTTAGATCTCAGGGATTTGTTACCAGTAGAGATAAGATTATATTTGAACTGTTAGAGCTATGCTAGCTTTATAAAAGGAGCAGCTGGCAACCATTTTGGGGAAAGAAAAAAAGAACATCAATCTATTGGGCATAGCCCCCTTCTACCCCTGCCCTTGTGCTCCGGTTGCCAGCTACCAGCTGCCTGATGTCGGGCTGCTTGTCTTAGGGCCATCCAGATCCAGGTTCATGACAAGTGCCATCTAGTCAATGCCTAGGAAATATAGTGTAACTAGAAACTTGTAGCGTTCTGTCCCGCCACCACACCAGGGGTACACCTGGACACTTAATTGTTGCCTCATAAATCATGCAAATGATGTTTAACAGAGATAACATTTCATTTAGATGAAATGTTCTACTGTTTAGAGGGCAAAAAGATGTTCTCAAATCGCTATGAATCTGTGCATACTATCACTATAAGAGACCATTAATCTGGAAGAGCTCTTATGTCATTATTAACTAGTCCCTTAACTATAGACTTACAAACTGCTGGAAGAAAAAAGAACTAAACAAATTTAGAGAACAGTAGAAGAGATATTTGTTGGTGTACGATAACAACCTATTCTAGCACACATTATCTTAATATATGCATGTGAGATAAAAAAAACATTTATGGAAAAACAGTAGGGGTCTATATAAAAGATGGCAAAAGGGATGCAGAAGGTATAAACATATATAGTATAATGAGCAGCAGTGTGACTGTTGTAGAAAGTTTACAATAACCTCGGAAAAACTGAAAGGAAATATTTTCTTTTTTCTGTGAGATGAGGGTTCCATCAGAAAACAAGAACCCTAGTTTGAATATTTATGGCAACAGTACATCAACGTTGGATCAACTTACTACATAGTCCATAAAGTACTATAACCTATATAAATAGCATAGAAAAAATTCCTATCTAAGCTTCAACTGAAACAGCAACTTCCAAATTTTACTGGCATATTTGGCACAGAATCTTACAAGCTGCTTCTCATATGGAACTTAGACCATTAAAATGGATATCACCAGGAATACAAAATTGAAACAACAGATTCTCTAATAAATTACTAACAAATTATCAGAGTTCTTCATCATAACGCTCAAGTGCTCAAGGGCTGATTGGTTACTTGTATTAACTTGCCTAGCATATATATTCTATGCAGTATACCTAATTCTGAATTAGGCAATGCAATTTGATGTTGTTTGGTTCAACTGAATAGGGAGTTGTATAGTACTATGTGCTTGATTGGTTGTATTCATAACCGTCTAGTTTGCATATTGGGTGCACAGTGGATGCAATACAATGCTTGCATTGCTGGATAGGTCGATTTCTAGGGGACAGTGGGATGCAAGTCCAGTCTGCTTTGAGAATAGTGCTAGCCCGCATAAGGCTATATGCAGTCAACCAAACAGCCCTAACTAGTATTCCCTTAGCCTGGAGAAAGAGTTATACAAATAACCAATCAGACCCTCAATGATTTCTACCAAGTCTTTAAGTCTTATGAACATGAAGTCATGAAAAAATTCATGTATGACCTCTATGCATGTAAGAACAGCATGGGTCCAGTCAGGCAGAAACAGTCTGTATTTTCCTTACAAGTTACATTTCTCAGTGTTCAAAAGGTTAAAAAGTTCAAACTCACTGGATCCATGTGTATAGAAACAGGAATGGTGTGTGCAGATTTGTTTGGTGCAAATAGCTATCTTGTGAAGTTCAATTAATTTAAAAAAACAGGTTTCAGTCATCGAACTGGAAAGGTCTTATGTGATTTCAAAACTCTTAAATACGTGACAAGCAATCAGAGAATTCTTATCTCAACACATAAAGCATGCAAAACATACTTACAAGACCTAAGAAATCAGTAGCTTCCTTGACAGTCTCTCTGAATCTGTCATCATCAAACCATCCAAATTTTGTAATTCGACAAACCAGCTGAATTAGGGACACAATGATAAAGTTCTGCAATTTAGGCCCCCTTGTGGCAAGATAGTTTATGACATAATTCCCTTCACACAGATTACAAAAAAGGTTAGGTGTAAATAATCAACAAGAGGTACACAAAAGCATGTAAGAAAGCAACAGACACAAATATTAATTTCGTCTATGATGACGCATAAAGAACGATAAATGGAAATAGTTATCTTTACAGCAACCTCATGAAAGCAGACAAAGAAAACTTAAGGATAATAGGAAAGTCTATAATTTATTTACAATCTTTATATGTCATGAGTATAAGGAAAAGAGTCAACAAGAAATAACAAAAGCTTATTGAAAATTACATTGAGACTACTCTGTATGATTGCATGCTGCATAGGTCAAAGGCTCACAGCTCATATTTATTCAACATATAGAGAGACATAAATGTTAAAGAAGATGCAACTGAACACAAGTAAATTTGATAAACATAAAGGGATTTTAATGCTAAAATGCCACATGGATCAAACAGAACAGAAACAATAAAACTATAGATGATGCATGCAATAAGTGTACAGAAAGAAACATTACGTATATCAAGACGGAGCTTCAAAGAAAGACTGCGGTCGGAAACTTGCTTCAGCAAGCTTGAACTCGCCAGCATCAGGGCATATGGAGTCGAGGCATTGTCCAATATGTATTGGCATTGCGAAATGTACTCACTGTTCTCTGAGAAGCACTTGAGGGTGCTTTCTGCATGCGCTCTCTCAGCTGAGTCTCTAGAATTATAAAGCTTTTCACACAACACCTCTAATTGTGCTAGGCTCTCCATTGATGACATGAAAATGAAGCTTCGAGTTTGCAGTTGACCAAGTATCCAAGATTAATATGCCACCAGGTTCTGAATTAATATCCACGAATTTGCATGAATGCTTGTCACAAGCACCGAATTAATGCATTAGGCATTCAGTTGAATACGAAACTTGTAAAGTACTGTAAGGAGCTTAGAAGCTAAAACATGTGATTCTAGCATAGGATGAAGGATTGTCACAGTACATTCATATTACAGGAGAGAAATATTTGAACAAAAGAGTTTTCTCATGACAGTCTTTTCAATGACGCTTAATCAAAGACACAAGACACAATATAAACAGCTAACAAACGCTTATATCGCCTATACCAGCCACAATTCAGCCTGGGTGATCTGCAAGAATGGAAATGCCAAACTTAGCGACGGCCAAACCAGCAAAACAATAGCATAATAACAAAACAATGGTTGCTTTTAGCTTCATTTGCTAAGCAATTCCACTTGATGACACGTACAAACATAGTTACAGCAATCTGCGTGATACCATAATAATCAGCTAACAATAGATGCACTTGCTGAGCCATTGTATTTTGTTAGTTCATGCAATAATGATAAAATCTGCAAAGGTACTGCACAGCATAGGTAAAAGACTATTTATGGCGACTTAACAGGTATCACATAACATAAGAAAAGGGGATAAAGGAGGGGGGGAAAAAGATCAAAGCAAGTTATGTGCAGCACTTCATAAGGCAGTCTATTTGATAGGGCTCCCCTACATTCCAGCATACATATAAACACATAGCACAACAAACAATGATTTAATCAAAAAAATGCATGCTGCATTCCCCTAAACACTGGATAGCCTATCATCAAAGATCAGGTTGCATGACATGGAAATCGCTCTAGGATGGTGCTCATCCCAGGGGTGGAACCATGCATGGAAATCGCTCCAGGATGATGCTCATCCCAGGGGGCAGGAGCGGATCCAGTAAAGGGACATGGGTGTACACATATATACCCAATAATTTTTGCAAAAACTTCGAAGTTATGGGGATGTAAAATAATTAAATAGCTTTAAGCTAGGGTTTCGATGCTCAGCTTCGCAGTTCGCACAACATAAGGGATAAGGGAAAGAAAAGGGTGGGAGCACCTGATTGGTGCTCGTCACCGGGCGCCGGCAAGACACCAACGAAAGCCTCAGCACCCGGTTTAGGGCGGCGGCGGCCCACAGGTCGTCGGAGAGCGAGAGGGGAGCGCACGCGAGAGAGAAAGAACGAGGAGGGAGGTCGGCGATCAGATCCGAACACAGCTAGCGAAATAGCTTAGCTTAGGGATCGTGTGCTCAGTTCGGCACATGAAGGAAGGGATGAGAAGCGACAAGCATACCTTGTGTGGCGGATGCTCGTCGCCGGCGAATCGCGGGATGAAGACCTGAGATGCTGGGCGTAGGGCGGCGGCGGTCGCCCTAGTTCTCCCGCACGCAAGGTGAACGGGAGAAGAAAGACAGCAAACAGGAGTGAGCGCACGGGACCATTTCTTCCGGGGGGGCGCTATTTACAGCTAACTTTTCTGCGCGCTACTGGGCCGCCTCTCTTTCTTTTCTCCAGGTTTTGTTAGGGCATGCGGGAGAGTCAGAGCGGCCCATGAAACTGGTTTACCGCTGTTTGGAAAAAGTCCATATTTCCTACATGAAGTATAGTTTGTTTTTCCTTCTTAAACCATAAAACCAGAAATCTTTCCTCCTTCAACTCTGAAAACGGTTCATTTTACCTCTCTGAGTGGTTTTGATAGTGGTTTTGTCTTTTTTTCTTTTTTATTTATTTCGACTGAATCTTTAAAAAATCATAGTAAATAAAAAAAAAATCATAAAATAGAAAATCTAATTTTGTTGGACTCCACCTGAGGAGATCTATACAGTGAACATATAATATGGTATATTTTAGTACAAAGTTTTATAATTAATTACTAAAAAAGTGTAGATTTAAAAATACAAGAAAAAATGTGTACTAAAACATACCATATTATATATTCACTATATAGATATACTCATGTGGAGTCTAACAAAATTGGATTTTTTTATTTTATGATTTTTTTGTGGTTTACTATGATTTTCCCAAGATTCATTCGAAATAAATAAAAAAATATAAAAGATAAAACCATTATCCAAAACCACTTAGGGAGGTAAAACGAATGGTTTTCAGAGTTGAAGGAGGAAAGATTTCTGGTTTTACAGTTTAGGAAGAAAAAAATGAACGCGGACGATAGTTCAGGGAGGAAATATGGACTTTTTCCACACTGTTTTATGCGGGGAATCCATCTAAACCTCCCTCAACAATTATGTGTCTGACTTAAAGAAATTTATATTTTTATTTAAATTAGACTTCTTCCACTCTTAAAACCATCCTATTATCGACCTGAGCAATTTTAGCTAATGCGATATCATGTTAACCATGCAAATATGCAATGTGGTGCTACATCAACCACGAAAAATATAAACTGGATTATCTCGATAGTTTTTTTTAGTGCACACAGTATAACGCAGACACTCAACAGGCACGTACACTTGCCCCTACGAACACACACGTAAACCCTACCTCTATGAGCACCTTCGAAGGACTGAGTCGGCAAATCTTGAAGTTCACGAAGTCACCACAGGCGCCTCGTTGTCGACGGGAACGTCGCCTACCACTTAATGTATAGCGCCGGAAAATCCTGGAATAAATCCAGAATAAAGTGTCGCACCCAGGATTTGAACCCTGGGTGGAAACCCCCTAACCAATAGTCTTTGACATTGCGCTGTGAACCCCTTGATGACTATCTCGATAGTTTAGAAGGTCAACAGGACTTTATCAAGAAATATAAAGATAACTCTTAGAAACTATCAGAATATTTCTCCAAAATATATATATATATATATTTATATATATATATTTCTATCTATCTCTATCTCTATCTCTATCTCTATATATTTATATCTATATCTATATTTATATCTATATCTATATATACCTACTTTAATAATAAAGATGCAATTTTTTTGTTATTTCTTTTGTCCATCCATTTTTGGTCCATCTTCTATCGAACATTAGAGAGTTTCTTCCATCAGTGTTGTTGACATCGTTTTTCGGCACGTGTCAAATGAGCTAAGACTTGTATTGATCAATAGTCGTTTTCCATCGGCATCGGAAAATTATGAGTCAGTATTGCCGATGAGAGTGTGCTGTGACTAAATGTGTTGCCGATGCAAGCTAGAAGTTTCGGATGATTGCCGATAAGGGTTAATCGGTGAAGTCAAGTCGCCTGAGCTGCAAAGTTACTGATGCCGATTGCCGATGAGAAGATATTACCGGTGCCGATTGCTGATAAAGATTGATTGGTGAAGGCAAGTTACCAATACAAGGTTGCCGATCGAGAAGTGTTGCCGATGCCGATGGGCATGGGGTGCCGATGAGCACAGGGTGACAGCGTTTGATATCAGCAGAGGATTACTGGTGGCCAAAGAAGAAAGTCGCGGATTGAAGGGATCTGCCAATGGAAAGTTTTCATCGAAGGAAAGACATAGGAAACTGGTGATTTTATACCAGTATTATTATAGCAGTTTGAGTCCGACTCTTGCATGAGTCGTTTATTTTCCTTTAAAATAGGCGTGTTTGTTTAGGAAAATAATATTGTTATTTTATATCCGGCTCCTGCGCGAGTCAGTTTCCTTAAAGTTAGGAGTTTGTTTTAGGAAAGCTACGGGTCGTGTCTCTGTACAACTCTCCATGCGGAAGTATAAATATGTGCCCAAGGGCTACGTGTAAAAATCATATAAAAAACAAACCAATTTATTCTTATTCTACTTTTATCGCAATTTACCCTTTATTGCATTAGTCTTAGTTTATCAACGAGATCTTCAAGCTTCGACGGGCTCCATCACTTTGATCTCCGTCAAACCCTTGTAAGTTTCGCGTGGGAGTACCTCTGAGCTTTGACATCCGGGCGCATCGTTGTTGTCTCGTTCAGCTCTGCTCTAGTTATCCTGATCAAGCCTCAATCTCAGCATCCGGGCGCATCGCCGTTGTCTAGATTGAATCTTGTTCTAGTTATCGTCCTTGTCGATTAACTGGTCAAATCGACTGGCACGCCTCCGGATATCGAATTTCGGGTATAAGCCCGAGGTGTTCGCAGATCCTGACGCTTTTTGTGTCAACAAGTGTTTTATTCTTTCTATAAATTTTTAAAACTACAATTTATTTTATGATATAGACTGTCATTCATATTATAAGTTAATAATGTTGGCAATAGTATCACACCATATTATTATAAGTTGTTTCAGATTTCAAATTAAAATACAAATTTGATAGATTTTTTCTGCTACAAAGTATAAATATTTACTTATAAATATATAATAATTTTACTTTCCAGATTATCCAATTGTTCTATTGTAGTTGGACTGTCGGTTGATATATATTTTAATAGTAAACTTTATTCCTAATAATTATTGCACCAACAACTTAATGTTTGAAATAATTGTTCATGGGAAAGGATTAATAGTATCGAAAAAAGAAAGGAAAGGATTAATAGTTCAAGGTTCAGTATTTTATGTCTTATAGGAGTCTTGCAGCCTTATGAATCATAATTGCAAATCATCTTGTCTCTCGGATCAAACTGGCTTTGAGCAATGGCGTGGATCAAACCTTAGAGGTAGTGGGAAACCGATCTCCAAGGGGAGGCCGCTAGCTAGGTCCTACAGGTCGGCCGGCCTAGGGGTGAGGTTGCCCCCTTGACGAATTGGGTCAAATCACGAAGATTAAGCATTTTACGGTGGATTAGGAGTCTCCTAAGTCGGTTTTGTCATGGATGGGCGAGATTTGCTCGGACAAATTAGCAAATAGTTCATCTTTGCCTGGTTTCTGACTTGATCCTTGGAAAAACATAGATTCATCGAAACTCATGAAATTCATTAGTTTAAACCCCCTAAACTTATGTTGATGATCATATCTATGCATTTATACAAGTTACATTGATGATTTATAATGAGCATTAACTACCATCAACATGCACCCAACGCCCTACGACAGAGTAGGGAGAGGTTGAGAGAACAAAATAGAGGAGTCAACAATCAATGGGCTTTTGGTAAATATAGTTGGGGTTACAGATCTGGGCCAGTTATGGTGGGCTTTCCATAGCAAGATGTTTAAGCTTTGGGTGCCTGATAGGCACCCGTGGGAGAAAAGCAAAACCTAACCCTAACTCGCCCCGTTTAGGATAAAACATATAGCCATACAGAAAAATAGGAAAAATAAGGTTCGACCCAATAGAATGTGCGTCTACTCGAAAAGATGTTAGGGCCATCATTGACCCTTTTTTATTTCTCCTACCAAATAGAAACTTATGAAACAATCCACAAGAGCTCAGAACAAATTGAAAAATGAAACAAGATTTGTTTATCAATTAGGGGGAGATCCCATCTACTTATATTGAGGCCCTTTTGGTTGGGTTGTGGCTTTTGGAAAAGCAACTGTGTGCTGTGGCTTTTGGAAAAGTGGCTTTAGAAAATGAGCTTTGAGAAAGTCAAAAGCCCCTTTGGTTCATTAGTTGTGGCTTTTGAAACATAGCTCTCACTGACAAGTGGGCTGAAAGGTCCTAAATGATGGCTAGAGGGGGGTGGATAGCCTAAATGGAAATATAAAAACAAACTCAACAACAAGTTAGATAGCAATGAAGCGAAGCTTGACTTGCACTAGCCTACTAGGGGATGCAAAGCCACCTAACCACAATTTCTATCCTAAATAGCTCTAGGATCACTCAATGCCTACTCAATTCTTGTAGCCCTCTAGGCACAAACTAATATACTAAGACAAGTATGAATAAGGTAATGTGAAGATGGGAAAGGAGTTTATACTGCCGAGGAGTAATAGGGATGAACCAATCAAGCGAATACCAATGAAGTCAATCAATCACAAGCACAATCACCAAGCTTATCGATCTACCACCGCTTCTCCAAACCGTCTAGGTGATGGCAATCACCAAGAGCAACAAGAAATCCGCAGCGAGAACGCCTCCCAAGTGCCACTAGATGCAAGCTATATGCGAAATGCACTTGGATCACTCAATCTCTATTAGGTTTTCACTAACCAAGCATGGAGATGAGTGAGAGGCAGTTTGCTCAGCTCAAAGGAGTCTCAAGATGTTCAAATATGCGAGAGAGAGATCCTCTAGCCGGCCAACACATATTTATAGACCCCCTCAAAGTCTTCAAACTGTTGGGCTGATAAGTTGACGACGAACGCTTGAAACGGGGGCGACGGACGCTCCGTCGCCAGCGTCCGACGCTCTGTCAGAAATAGTCATTGGGCTGCTGCGTGGGCGACGGACGCTCCGTGCCAGCGTCCGACGCTTGGACCTCTAGCGTCCGACGCATGTCTTCGCTTCACTCGCTTGCAGAGCCCATTGGAAGCCCGACGGATGCTCCACCTACATCCGACAGACAACGCTCGACGCCTTCGGGAAAATTCCTCCTGCCTCTCTGAGACCGACGGACGCACTGAGTCAAAGTCCTCAGCGTCCAACGTCATCGTCCGATGCATCAGACAACGTCCGACGCCCTTAGCTGCAGCGTCCGGCGCCCCTGCTTGATCCTCATTTGTCTCTGATCTTTTCCAGTCTTGCTCCAATGTGTCAAGCACTAAGATACCTCATTAGTGAACACTTCTTGGCATGTTTTACTTGTCAATTATCATGGAGTATGTCACTAGGTCCTAAATGCACATGCACTATAGATAACACCTAGTGGCACTTGATAAACCGCAATCACTTTTGAATTTCCCCTCTTAGTAGTACGGTTGTCTATCCTAAATGTGATCACACCCACTTGGTGTCTTGACCACCAAAAGAAAAGCCCTAGCATATACCTTTGCCTTGTTTAGCTCAAGGTCTTTTCACATTCCTTCTTCTCCAAGTGTGAGCTCTGGGTTTCCATCACCTTTGCTTGCTCCACCACTTGTCATCATCTTCAATGTATGTACTAAGCCTACTCAAACACTTAGAGCTAGGTTAGTACCTTAGGTTTCATCAATTATCCAAAACACTAGAGATCTCTCAATCTCCCTTTTTTTGGTAATTGATGACAACCCGATATAAATGATATGAAATATGATTTTGAATTCACAATGGGTTTGAAAGTGTTTTACTCCCCCTACATATGTGCACTTCTTATGATTATGAGTCTAAGCTTTGCACATATGCTTAGATAGACTTTTGAGAGAGATAAAATACTTGCAAACTATGTCATGATGCTAAGGTATAAGAAATGGACCTTTGAAGCGTGATACCATTCGAAGTGCGCCAATTATACCTCCTTAGCAACATGGTTAGCTCGATACCAATTGGATATACACAAGATATTCTAAGGATCTAGCTAACTTCTATACATGCTAGTGATCAATTCATCAATCACGATTATACTAGACATGTACCACACAAGCAAGTCATATTGAATTGAAGAACAATGCAAGCAAACATATGAGTAAATGCACATCCAAATGCAACAACTTGTTCATAGGCTTGCTCCCCCTACTTGTGTGCTCAATTTTAAATTTTTCAATTTTCAAAATCCTATTTCTATTTTCTCCCCTTTTACCAAGACATTATCATTTTATCACATTTTCTCCCCCTTTGTCACACATTACCACAAAGGAAACCACTTGTAGTAACATGTATCACTTGAGGATACTTAGGAAAGCTTTATTGATCAAGTCAATTTAGGAAGAGAGTGGGATGAATATGCTTTATCGTTCAATCTAGATCACTTGTCCTAGTTACTTAACACGGTTTAAACCATGGACAAGCTTCTTCACACATCTTACAATGGTTATCTTAGCCATGTTGGTTAAGTACAAGAATAAGCATTCTATATAGAACATATGAGGTTGCAAGCTTATCAACATGTCATATGCCACTACTAGATCAAAGAACTCATAGAAGCTATAGTGGTACCATATGTACATAGAAATCATTTGAGTTTCATGAATGAGACTAATTTAATGAGAGAAGATGCCTATATGCTCTACACAAGTCTAGCAAACGATGAAATGCATATGTCAATCAATTGTACCTTGCTATCTAGGAGTAGAGGCTTGTCATAAGTGGGTGCATCAACTCATGTTGGAGAAATCCAAAATATTCAACTCATTCCTCAACTTGCAAAACTTCTTCTCATCAAGTGGCTTGGTGAATATGTCGGCTAATTGATCATCTGTGCCCACATTGTCAATGAAAATGTCCCCCTTTTGTTGATGATCTCTTATGAAATGATGTCTCACATCTATGTGCTTGGTTCTAGAGTGTTGGATGGGATTGTTTGTAAGCTTCACCGCACTTTCATTGTCACATAGCAAGGGAACCTTTTTGAATTTGATTCCATAATCGTTCAAGATGGCCTTCATCCATAATAGTTGTGCACAACAACTCCCCGCACTAATGTATTCGGCTTCAGCGGTAGAGAGTGCCACACTATTTTGTTTCTTGGATGACCATGAGACTAGTGATCTTCCCAATAGTTGACATGTTCCACTAGTGTTCTTTCTATCAACCTTGCATCCCGCATAATCGGAGTCCGAATATCCAACTAGTTCAAATCTTGACCCCTTGGGAAACCATAATCCAACATTTTGTGTATGCTTCAAATATCTCAATATTATCTTTGTGGCCTTCGCATGACTCTCTCTAGGAGATGCTTTAAATCTTGCACATATGCATACACTAAACATGACATCCGGTCTTGATGCGGTCACATAGAGTAAACTTCCAATCATTGACCGATAGAGTGTTTGATCCACCATCATGCCACTTGTATCATTATCCAAGTGTCCATTAGTCCCCATAGGAGTACTAATGCCTTTAGCCTCTTCTAATCCAAACTTCTTCATCATGTCCTTGATGTACTTGCTTTGATTCACAAATGTGCCATTCTTCATTTGCTTGATTTGAAGTCCAAGGAAGTAACTAAGTTCACCAATCATGGACAACTCAAATTCATTTGCCATCATTTCACCAAACTCTTCACAAAATTCTTGGTTTGTAGATCCAAAGATAATGTCATCCACATATATTTGTAAAACAAACAAGTCACTTCCAATCTTCTTGGTGAATAGGGTGGTGTCAACCAAACCAATCTTGAATCCCTTTGAGAGGAGAAAGCTTCTCAACCTCTCATACCATGCTCTAGGTGCTTGCTTCAATCCATAAAGAGCCTTTTTGAGCTTGAATACATGGTCAGGCTTCTTTGTATCTTCAAATCCGGGTGGTTGCTCAACATATACCTCCTCATTGATATACCCATTCAAGAATGCACTCTTGACATCCATTTGGTATAACTTGATGTTATGTGCACAAGCATAGGCTAATAGAATCCTTATTGCCTCTAATCTTGCCACCGGAGTATATGTTTCTCCAAAATCAAGACCCTCTACTTGAGTGTACCCTTGTGCAACTAGTCTTGCTTTGTTTCTCACCATTATTCCATCTTGATCTTGCTTGTTCTTGAATACCCATTTGGTTCCAATGACATTGTGATATCTTGGTCTATCCACTAGTTCCCAAACTTGATTTCTTGTGAAGTTGTTAACCTCTTCATGCATAGCATTTATCCAATCCACATCCTTCAAAGTTTCATCAATTTTGGTTGACTCAAATGATGAGACAAAAGAGTAATGCTCACAAAATGAAGCCAATCTTGATCTTGTTTGAACGCCACTTTGAATGCCTCCAATAACTTGATCTAGAGGATGATCTCTTGCAATATTGAAAGGTTGGAGTACTTGCATGTGGGAATCTTGAGCATTCAGTTGAGATGATGATGGACTAGCCTCTTGTTGATCTTGAACTGAGCTTCACTAGCATTTTCTTGAACTTGAGTCGGAGAGCCACTAGCTCCTTATAAGGGAATGGTCACTTGATCTTTATCTTCATCTTGCACTTGTCTTGGTCTAATGTCACCAATATTCATATCTTTCATTGCATTGACCAACTTGTCACCTCTTACATCATCTAAGTTTTCTTGTTCATCTTGAGAGCCTTGTGTTTCATCAAATTCCACATCATGCACTTCCTCAAGAATTCCACTAGATAAGTTCCACACTCTATAAGCCTTGCTTGATGTAGAGTAACCGAGTAGGAAGCCTTCATCACATTTCTTTTCAAACTTGCTTAGTCTTGTGCCTTTCTTCAATATATAGCATTTGCACCCAAATACCCGAAAGTAAGCAATGTTTGGCTTTCTTCCATTCAATAGCTCATATGGGGTCTTCTCAAGCATTCCATGACAATAGAGACGATTGCTAGAATAGCAAGCCGTGTTGATAGCTTCGGCCCAAAAGGAATGACTAACATTGTATTCACTCAACATTGATCTTGCCATGTCAATCAAGGTTATATTCTTTCTTTCAACTATCCCATTGGATTGTGGAGTGTACTTTGGAGAGAATTGATGGTTGATCCCAAAGTCATCACAAAGTTCATCAATTCTTGTGTTCTTGAACTCACTCCCATTGTCACTTCTAACTTTCTTGATAGTTGTTTCAAACTCGTTTTGGCACCTCTTGACAAATGACTTGAAGATATCAAATGTGTCACTCTTGTCACTCAAGAAGAATACCCATGTGTATCTTGTGAAATCATCCACTATCACAAATCCATACTTATTTCCACCAATACTTTTGTATGTTGTTGGCCTAAAGAGATCCATGTGCAATAACTCAAAAGCTTTGCTTGTACTCATGATGCTCTTCTTTGGATGAGTGTTGCTAACTTGCTTTCCGGCTTGACATGCACTACATAGCTTGTCTTTCTCAAAAGAGACATCCTTCAAGCCTCTCACAAGGTCATGCTTGACTAGCTTGTTTAATTGCTTCATGCCAACATGTCCAAGCCTTCTATGCCATAGCCAACTCATGCTTGATTTGGTAATGAGACAAGTTAAGAGTTGAGTCTCACTAGCATTGAAATCTACAAGATATAGGTTCTCATATCGAAATCCCTTGAAGATCATGTTTGACCCATCCACACTTATGATTTCCTCATCCTCCACTCCAAATATGCATTTGAATCCGAGATCACACAATTGTGCTACCGACAATAAGTTGAACTCAAGCCTTTCAACTAGAAGCACATTGCTAATGCTTGGATCATTGGAGATAGCAATCTTTCCAAGCCCTTTCACCTTGCCTTTGCCATTGTCACCAAATGTGATACTATCAAAGCCTTGTGTATTATCTTGGTTTATTGAGTTGAACATCCTTCCATCATCGGTCATGTATTGAGTGCACCCACTATCAAGCACCCAATGCCTCCCTCCGGCTTTGTAATTGACCTACAAGAGAGATCAATTCTTTTTAGGTACCCAAACTTGCTTGGGTCCTCCAAGGTTAGTTACCAAGGATGTTGGTACCCAAATGGACTTCTTGGAAGCCATCCATGGTGCACCAACAAACTTGGCATGAACACCATTAGCACCCTTGGAAAGAACATATAATGAATCAACTCTAATAGAGGATATGTCTTGCTTGGCCTTCTTGTTCTTGCATGCTTGCTCATTGTGACCAACTTGCTTGCAACTTTTGCAATAGCTACCGTTGTTCTTCACAAAAAAAGTCTTGTGAGGAACAAAAGCGGCCTTGCCTTTCTTGCGGGTATAGCCCAATCCCTCTCTGTAGATAGATGCTCTTTGGCTACCCAAGCACATAAGAAAGCAATCCTCACCTCCATAAGCCTTAGCTAAAGAGTGATTGAGCTTTGTAACCTTCTTCTTGAGGGTTTCATTTTCCACCATAAGTGAGGCATCACAAGTGAAACCATCACTAGTAGATGAAGTAGAAGTGGTAGTGCTACAAGAGGGGTTAGTGGGAGCAACAATGATAGGAGAATAAAAAGATTCATCAAGAATATCACAAGTAACTCCCATGTCACATGTTTGAACAATCTCTTTCTTACTTTGATCTAAGAGAGAGGAATGAGCTCTTTCAAGCTTATTGTGAGACTTCACTAGCTTCTCATGGGCTTCCATTAGCCTCTCATGAGATGCCACAGCCTCATCAAGGTTTTGCTCAAGAGCCACATTGGTCTTGCGCAATTCCTTGCATTCCTTCCCCTTCTTGTCAATGTAATCCTTAGCTTGTTCAAGCATGGTCATGAGTTCCTCCTTGGAGGGCTCCTCACTATCACTATCACTCTCACTCTCACTCTCATCATGAGAAAGTACCTTAGTGGACTTAGCCATGAGGCATGATGATGGAGTGTCAAATAGAGAGATCTTATCCTTTATTTCAATACTTGCAAATGCCTTCTTCTTGGTAGTGGTCTTCTTCTCTTGATCATCATCATCACATGAAGAGTCACTATCCCATGTCACTATGTGAGAATACCCCTTCTTCTTCTTCTTCTTCTTGTTAAAGGTGGGCTTCTTCTCTTTCTTGTCTCTCTTCTTGTGATCATCATCATCCTTCTCACTATTGTATGAACAATGAGCAATGAGATGATCAAAGCTTCCACACTTGAAGCACTTCCTTGGCTCATCAAAGTTCTTGGAATATGGTCTCTTCCTTCTTGCATGATACCCCTTCTTCTTCATGAATCTTTCAAACTTTCTCACAAAGAGAGCCATTTCTTCTTCATCAACCTCACTAGCACTTGAGCCTTCATCTTCACTTGATTCTTCGATTTTAGCTTTGCCCTTGCTATTGTGAGATGAAGTAGCTTTGAAGGCTATTGTCGGGTACGAAGGTAAGGGGTACCCTAAACCCTTCGATAAATTAATGCTAAACATAGCAACTATTTTTAAGGCAGGGACCAGCCCATTGCTCAGTAAGGCATGACCCATCGCTCGAGGGCCCCCTCTACACCAGCTGTGGCGACAAGTCAGGGGCCGGCCCACCTCGACGTCAAAAGATGGACCGAGGGTCGAGTGAACGACCCCCGGTCCCCACCTCGATGTCAAGAGACGGACCGAGGGTCGGACGAACGACCCCCCGGCTCCTACCCCGACGATAAAAGATGGACCGAGGGGGCGAGCGAACGACCCCCCGACTCCTACCCCGACGATAAAAGACAGACCGAGGGGGCGAGCGAACGACCCCCCGGCTCCTACCTCGACGATAAATGACGGACCGAGGGGGCGAGCGAACGACCCCCCGGCCCCCACCTCGACGTCAAGAGATGGACCGAGGGTCGAACGAACGCCCCCCGGCCCCTACCTCGACGATAAATGACGAACTGAGGGGGCGAGCGAACGACCCCCCGGCCCCCACCTCGACGAATGAAGGACGGACGAAGGGTCGAACGAACGACCCCTCGACCTCTACCTCGACCTCTACCCCGTCTGTGCTCCGACCCCGTCTGTGCTCCGACCCTACCTCAACAATGAGCGACGGACCAGGGGTCGAACGGACGACCCCCGGACGAAAGGCTCGATTAACCCAACTGCTCCCGGCATGGGTTAAGGTGAAACCACCTAACAACATGGGCGCCCGCGTCCGCTGTCAAATCCGCCAACTCCCCGTCAAGTCCCCGATTCCTGTCAACTGTGCCACCACTATCGCCACTACGCGAGTACGGACTCCAGCAATACCCCTCGGAAAGTGAACAATGCAGCCCTCGATGATGACTTCGGGGATACGACAGAGCCACGCAGAGCTCGACCCCTCCCTCGACCGGGGGGCTTGACCCCTCTCTTCAACAACTCCAGTATGGGGGCCGTCCCATCCGCCTCGTCCCGCTTCAGCCGTGGGATCCGTGTCCGTCTGCGAACGCTGTGCCACGGCGACTTCTACTGCCACCACGACCAGGGACGCCAGAAGGACGGGAAGGCCATGCCGCCACAGTGCTCAACGTCTCTCCGCCAACACTGTGTCGCGGATACGCTACCCATACTGCCACAGTTAGGACCCTGTACCCTCGGACCTCCCCTTGGTCTCTAAAAGGGGACGCCGAGGTAGAATAAGGGGGGATCGGGAAATCTCCCAGGCGAGATTCTGAAATCTCCAAGGCTGAATCTGAAAACCTCCGAGACTTCAGTTCAGACTCTCACACCCCGCCACTCGATCGACCCCTCGGGTGGCAAACCCGCTAGCCTTAGACCGCAGCTCACTCTGAGCAACCCCGTGTAACACAGCTTGTACCCCCCTGTACGAGCACGCTTTGGGTGCGAGATAATACAAGTCATCCTCCCCCGCTGGACGTAGGGCCTTCTTTGCCCGAACCAGGATAAACCTTGTGTCCATCTTGCATCACGTCTGAGAGAGGGAGCACACGATATACAAATTTACTCGTTGGTGGTCTTGACCCCCGGGTCATAACACCGACAGTTGGCGCGCCAGGTAGGGGGAATTGCGTGTCGATCAACTCTGAACTACTCTCTCAGATGGATTCCACCATCCCACCGTTTCCATTCACCGCCGTCATCTGGTTCGGTAGCCTAGGGTTCGTATCCACGGACTAGGGCGACTTCATAGTCTTTCCCTCCATTCGTGGCCTGGACATCAGCAGCTCCGGAACGCCGGGGTCAGCAAGGGTCAGGCGACGGCTCCTCTGCTTGCACCTCTGGCCTGCGATCAGGAGGAGGCGTGAGCGACTCCGACACGCTCGTCGTCGTGCGGATTCCGAGGTGCCGGATGCCGTTCCCCCCGGCCCCAGCCGGCGATACAGTCCCTCCTCCTGGGAGTCCGTCTGACCCATGCTTGTGGGCCGAGGGCGGGCGCCCCTCCGAATGGGACTTTGGCTCTGCGATGCCGTCGTCCCCAGGGGTCCCCGTCGCCTCTCCGACACACTCGACCCCATCACCACCGCGTGACGCATTCCCGTGCGGGCACCACGACAGCGCAGGGCTCTCCTCTGCCCTCGCAGGATTGCAGCTACAGACACGTGGCGGGTCTCCAGGGACTCCGCCGCGTGTGATGGCCGTTCCCGCCACCACCTCTTCGCCGGGCGAGCCAGGACTACCCCATACATGGGGCACGTTACGGCGGCGCCTGGAGGAGGAGGAAAGGGGACCCTTCCCCCACTTCTACCACGCCGACCCCGACTCGGACTCTCCTGACGAGAGTTACGACTCCACCCGGGAGTGCTTCCACCTCGACAAACAAGCCGACCCGCAGGACGACGTCGACGACACCGCGGCCACCGAAGAAGGAGGAGGGGCCAATGCTACACCAGCTCGAGCGGGATCGAGGGCGTCCTCAGGTGGAGGAGCTCGCGAGCGGGCCCGGGAAGTCCACCGGCAGATCATCGAGGAGGGGGCCGTCGAGCCCCGAGTCTTCAACCGTGCTGGCCAGAATGTCATAGCGGTCGCGATGCTGCTCCGCGACATGCCGACGCCATCAACCCCCCAAGCACGGCGTATCAGGGACGAAATCCAGGGGCTTCTCCAAACTGCGGCCGTGCAGCAGGCGGAAAGCAAAGCCTCGAGGCATCGAGGGGCTGCCTCTGAGCGACAAGCAGTGCCCCCTCGACAAAATCGGGAGGTCTCCGTCCACCAGAACAAGGCGCCCCAGGGCCAAGTCGAGCGACGCCGGTTCAGGAACGCCTCGTCGACAATCTCCCCCCTCGGGTGAACAATCGACGTCGGTACGGCGACGCCGAGGCTCGAGGCTACAGCGCCCACCGAGGTGGGCGCTACGACAGCGACGAAGACCGATGTCGGTCTCCGGAGCCGCCGGGGCCCCGAGTCTTCGGTAGAACCATCCGGCGGGCCTCCCTGCCCGTCCGTTTCCGTCCACCCACCAGCCTGGTCAAATACAACGACGAAACCAAGCCAGAGCTCTGGCTTGCCGACTTCAGGCTAGCATGTCAGCTGGGTGGAGCCAACAACAACCACGTCATCATTTGACAACTCCCACTGTTCCTCTCCGACACCGCTCGAAGGTGGATCGAGGAGCTGCCCCCGGACTTGATCCAAGACTGGCCCGACCTGGTCATGATCTTCGAGGGCAACTTCAAGGGCACCTACGAGTGACCGGGCAACCCCTGGGACCTTCGTAGCTGCAAGCAGAAGCCAGGGGAGACCCTCTGTGCCTTCACCCGCCGATTCTCGAAGCAGCGTACCGCGCTGACCCACATCTCCGACCACGAGGTCATCACGACGTTCATCGCCGGGACAACCTGCAAGGAGTTGGTGCGGGAGCTGGGGCGAAACACCCCCGAGACCGCCAACGAGCTCATGGACATTATCGCCAACTACGCAGCTGGCGAAGAGGCCGTTGGCGCGTTCTTCCAGATTCCCCCAGGGAAGGGGAAAGGCAAGGCGGATGAGCCCAGAGGCTCAGACGACGGGCCCAAGAAGAACAATGGGCCCAGAAGGAACTACGACGGCAACGGCGGCCGGAAGAAGAAGAAGAAGAACCAACCGGGCCGACGCAACGTCGAGCCCAACGTCGAGCACGACGACGAGCCCGACGACCTTGTCGCTGCGGCAGGCAAGAAGAAGCCTCGAGGGCCCCCTCCCGACGGGGGTGTCTTCGACAAGATGCTGAAGGAGCCTTACCCCAATCATATGGGGCCGACCAACCACCGCCTCGAGGACTGCCGCATGCTCCGAAAGCACTTTGTCCCTCCTGGCTTCAGGAGAGACGACGACAATGAAGACCCGCCCTGTGACGCCCACGTCAGGGGCAATGTCAAAAAAGGAGGCTTCCCCGAAATCCACGACTGCTACATGATCTACGGGGGACCCTCGACTTGCCTCACCACGCGCCAACGCAAGAGGGAGCATCGAGAAGTTTTTTCCGTTCGGGCCTAGGCTCCGCGGTACCTCGACTGGTCCCATACGCCGATCACCTTCGATCAGGACGACCACCCCGAGCACATCCCCAATGCAGGGGCTTACCCGCTCGTCGTCGGCCCGATCATCCTCAACACCCACCTCACCAAGGTACTCATGGATGGGGGGAGCAGCCTCAACATCATCTACACTGAGACCCTCGACCTCCTGGGGATCTCGAGGACCATGCTCCTGCCCAGCGCGGGGGGGGGGGGGGTTCCACGGGATCGTCCCGGGGAAGAAGGTGCTCCCGATCGGCCGCATCAAGCTACCGGTCTGTTTCGGCGTCCCCTCGAACTTCCGAAAGGAAGAGCTGACCTTCGAGGTGGTCGCGTGGCGAGGCACCTACCACGCCATCATCGGTAGACCGAGATACGCCAAGTTCATGGCGGTCCCGAACTACACCTACCTCAAGCTCAAGATGCCGGGGCCCTCGGGGGTCATCACCATCGACACCTCCTACGAGCACGCATACGACTGCAACGTCGAGTGTGTGGAGAAAGCCGAGGCCCACGAGGATTCGGCAATCCTCGCAGCCCTCGACGACCTGTCCGGAGAGATCCCCGACCCCAAGCGAAACGCTGGCAACTTCAAGCCGGCGGAAGATACAAAGACCGTCCCGCTCGACCCCGGCCTCGCGGATGGCAAGGCGCTGACGATTAGCGCCACCCTCGAGCCCAAATAGGAAGCAGTGCTCGTCGACTTTCTCCGTGCGAATGCCAACGTGTTCGCATGGAGTCCCTCGGATATGCCGGGCATTCCGAGGGAGGTTGCCGAGCACTCCTTGGACATCCGAGCCGGGTCCAAATCGGTGAAGCAACGCCTGCGCCGCTTCGACGAGGAGAAGCGCAGGATCATCAGGGAGGAGATCGACAAGCTTTTGAAGGCCGGATTCATCAAGGAGGTGCATCATCCCGAGTGGTTAGCTAATCCCGTGCTTGTAAAGAGAAAGAATGGGAAGGATAGGATGTATGTAGACTACACTAGTTTGAATAAAGCATGTCCTAAAGTTCCTTTTCCTTTACCGCGTATCGATCAAATAGTAGATTCCACTTCGGGATGTGAAACCCTCTGCTTCCTTGATGCGTATTCTGGCTACCACCAAATAAAGATGAAGGAGTCCGATCAGCTCGCGACCTCCTTCATCACTCCTTTCGGCATGTTTTGCTACCTCACCATGCCCTTTGGCTTGCGAAACGCCAGGGCCACCTACCAGCGATGCATGCTCCACGTCTTCGGGAAACACATAGGGCCGACCGTCGAGGCCTACGTCGATGACATCATGGTCAAGTCCAGAACAGTCGGAAACCTAGTCAGAGACCTCGAGATCGCGTTTGGGTGCCTCAGGGCTAATCGCATAAAGCTGAACCCTGAGAAGTGTGTCTTCGGGGTCCCCCGAGGCATGCTCTTAGGGTACATAGTTTCCCAGCGTGGGATCGAGGCCAATCCCGAGAAGGTAACCGCCATCACGAGGATGGGCCCGATAAACGACCTCAAGAGCGTGCAAAGGGTCACTGGGTGTCTCGACGCCCTCAGTCGCTTCATCTTGAGGCTCGGAGAGAAGGCCCTACCCCTTTACCGCCTCCTGAAGAAGACGGAACACTTCGCGTGGACCACTGAAGCCGAGGAATCGCTCTCGAGACTCAAGGCCTTACTCACCTCGCCCCCGGTCTTGGTACCCCCGAGTCCGGCCGAGCCCCTCTTGCTCTATGTCGCAGCAACTACCCAGGTAGTCAGCGCGGTCATAGTAGTCGAGAGGGAGGAGGAAGGACACGCCCTGCCGGTTCAGAGGCCTGTCTACTTCGTGAGCGAGGTCATTTCCGAGACCAAGACGAGGTACCCCCCACATCCAAAAGCTGTTGTACGCAACCGTCCTCACTCGGTGTAAGCTCAAACATTATTTCCTGGGCCACCCGGTTACTGTGGTTTCATCTTTCCCCCTCGGAGAAATAATCCAGAACCGGGAGGCGTCTGGAAGGATCGCCAAGTGGTCGGCCGAGCTCATGGGGGAGACTCTCTCCTACGCCCCTCGGAAGGCCATCAAGTCTCAGGTACTGGCAGATTTCGTTGCAGAATGGACCGACACCCAACTACCCCCAGCGCGGGTTCAGAGCGAACTCTAGACCATGTACTTCGACGGATCGTTGATGAAGACGGGAGCAAGTGCCGGATTGCTGTTCATATCACCCTCAGGGGTCCATATGCGCTATGCCATCCGGCTCCACTTCCCCGCCTCCAACAACGTCGCCGAGTACGAGGCCCTCGTCAGCGGCCTGCGCATCGCCGTCGATCTCGGGTTCGACGCCTCGACATGCGAGGGACTCTCAGTTGGTGATCGACCAAGTGATGAAAGACTCGAGCTGCCACGACCCCAAGATGGAAGCCTACTGCAAGGAGGTCCGAAAACTCGAGGACAAGTTCTACGGCCTCGAGCTCAACCACATCGCCCGTCGGTACAACGAAGCTGCCGACGAGCTGGCCAAAATCGCGTCTACTCGAGGCACGATCCCTCCCGACATCTTCTCGAGGGATCTTTACAAGCCGTCCGTCGACCTGGACTCGGGGGCTCCCGCCCTCGAGCAAGGGGTCGATCCACCCCCCCCCCCCCCGACCGATCCCCCCTCGAGCGGGGGAGAGGTCATGGAGATCGACGGGGCTGTCGCAGCGCCAACCCCTCCGACGGATTGGCGCGCACCTTACCTCGAGTACCTGACATGGGGCGAACTCCCAAAAGACCACACAGAAGCCCGTCGCATAGCTCGATGCACCAAAACCTACGTCTTGTATGGGGACGGCCGCGAGCTATATCAACGCAGCCCGTCGGGTGTACTTCAACGCTGCCTCACCCTCGAGGAGGGTAGGGCATTGCTGAAGGATCTACACTCGGGGCTTGTGGCCACCATGCGGCACCGAGAACGCTGGTAGGAAGTGTCTTTCGACAGGGCTTCTACTGGCCGACGGCCGTCAACGACGCCACCAAACTCATTCGATCCTGCAAGGGATGCCAATTCTACGCCAGCAGATGCACCTACCCGCCCAAGCTCTTCAGATGATACCCATAACCTGGCCGTTCGCAGTATGGGGGCTCGACATGGTCGGCCCCCTAAAAAGAACCAAGGGTGGGCACACTCACCTTCTTGTGGCTATCGACAAGTTCTCGAAGTGGATCGAGGCTCGACCCATCGCCAACATCCAGTCTCAGCAAGCCGTGCTATTCTTCACCGACATCATCCACCGCTTCGGGGTTACCAACGTCATCATCACCGACAACGGCACGCAGTTCACCGGCCAAAAGTTCCTGGACTTCTGTGACCATCACCACATCAGGGTGAATTGGTCCGCAGTTGCCCACCCTCGAACTAACGGTCAGGTCGAGCGTGCCAATGGTATGGTTTTGCAGGGCCTCAAGCCAAGGATCTTCGATCGGCTGAACAGGCACGACAGGAGATGGGTCGATGAGCTGCCCGCTGTGCTATGGAGTCTCCGAACGACACCAAGTCGAGCCACGGGATTTTCTCCATTCTTCTTGGTCTATGGGTCCGAGGCCGTCCTCCCCACCGACCTCGAGTACGGGTCCCCTCGACTAAAAGCCTACAGTGAGCAAGCCAACACGGTAGCCCAAGAGGACTCCCTCGATCAGCTCGAGGAAGCCCGTGATATGGCCCTCTTCAAGTCGGCACAGTACCAGCAGACGCTGCGGCGCTACCACGACAAAAACGTGCGCAAAAGGGACCTCAACGTCGGCGACCTTGTTCTGCGCCGTCGACAAAGCAACAAGGGGCGTCACAAATTGACGTCACCTTGGGAGGGACCCTTCATCGTGGCAGAAGTGCTGAAGCCCGGCACTTAGAAGCTAAAGAACGAGAAGGGCGAGATCTTCACCAACACGTGGAACATCGAACAGCTACGTCGCTTCTATCCCTGAGGCCTCAGGGCCCTGTACATTTTCGCATTTATGTACAAATCTTCGAATGAATAAAATGTTCTCGAAACACATTTCACATTCGTTCGTAGCTCAAAGGTAGCCTCGACTTTGCCCCGGGAAAGTCGAGCTCCCCTCGGGGGCTGGCAGGGGGGCACCCCCCTCCTAAGTCCTCGAAAAACCCAAACGTTTTCTCGAAACCCGACTCTCCCTCTCGACCTTTCCCTCAAGTACGCTTCATAACTAAGTAAAGGCGCCTCGAACTCCGTAAGGGTCGAGGGTGTCGTCGAGCCAGGGACTCACCTACGCCCCAGGGTTACGGTATCCCCGCTCGCCACCCCCCTTCCAGGGATACGAGCGTGTGTCGAATACTTAGTCCACAAGCGTCCACTCAGGCAAAGAAAAGTAGAGAGAGTTCGAGAAGTAGAAGCACCCGTCTACAGCACTAAGGTAGCCTCGACTTTGCCTCAGCAAACTCGAGCCTCCCTCGGGGGCTAACAGGGGGGCACCCCCTCCTAAGTCCCCGAAAAACTCGAACGTTTTTCGAAACTCGGCTTTCCCTCTCGTTCTTTCCCTCGAGTATGCTTCGTGACTAAGTAAAGGCGCCTCGAGCTCCCTAAGGGTCGCGGGTGTCGTCGAGCCAGGGACTCACCTATGCCCCAGGGCTACGGTATCCCCGCTCGCTCCCCCCCTTCCAAGGATACGAGTGTGCGTCGAATACTTAGTTCACAAGCGTCGACCCAGGCAAAGGAAAGCAGGGAGAGCTCGAAAAACAAAAATAACTATGTGCATCTCGATCAAAATGCATTATACACAAGAAGCCCTCGGGGGCTCGGCATTGTATCAGTACAAAAAGCCTAACTATTACATGGACCTTCCTGTCCAGATATGGCTCGCAGGCCCGGGACTACTCATCGAGGGGGTCGCCGTCAGTCATCGACACCTTCCGAGAGCTACTCGGCGCCATCTCCGTACGCCGAGGGGATCACCTCGGGCTCGAAGAGCTTCGCCAGCTCGCCCCCGGGCACCTCCGCGAGATCCATCAACCCCTGGCACCTCGCGTCGTTCTCTTCGTCGGTCAGCCTCGGGTCGGTGGCAAACCCGTCGATGACAAGGTTGAGGTCCACATTGTAGACCGAGTCGACGACCGCGAGGGCCCGCTTCACACCCACATGCAGAGCGGCACGGACGTGCTCCGTCACACCTTGCGTCATGGAGTAGAAGCGGCGCAGCAGGGAGTCCCCTCGAGCGTTGCCCTCAACCTCCGGCTCTGGCTTGACCGAGAGGTCGTCGCAGAAGGTGTTGATGACGTCCGCGAGCCTCGCGTTGAGGTTCGCCTCAGTGCCGAGGAGGCCCTGAAGATTGTTCAGGTCCTTGTGGGCGCGGACATTATCCGTCGCGAGCTCTACCAAAACAAGCACGCCACACAGTCAAAATCCAAAAGAGCAGAAAGAGGGTCGAGGCAAGACAGATTCTGCAACACTCTCAAAACACTCACCTTGGGCATGCGCATCTAGGGTGGAGTAGGCCTGCTCGGTCTCCTCGAGCTGGCGGCGAACGTCGACAAGATCGGAGGCCTGACCCCTGACCTTGGCCTCGAGGCCCTCGATGGTTTTGCTTGCGTCATCCAGGGCCCTCTTCTGGTTCATCGCCACCACGCCCAGGGAGGTCACGCGGGTCTGAGCTTTCTCCTCCGAGGCGGCCAGCGTGTCATGCTCGTGGAGAACGGCGTCGAGGTCTCCCCGGAGCCCTCGGATGCCCTCCGTCGCCTGGGCCAGCTCCTCCTTCAGCCGGGCGGCCTCCTCCTCGGACTTGCGCTTGGCTTCGAGGGCAATGTCCCGTTCCTGCCCGACCGTGACGATCGACTGAAGGGCGACGTCGAGCCTCCCCTGCGCCGTCTGCAAGGCCACCCAGGCTTCCTTCTGCACGGCCTCATAGCCGGTCCTCGCGTGGGCGACCTTTGACTCGGCATCCTCCCGAACAACCGCCGTCTCAGCCCTCGTGCGGGCGACCTCATCCTCCGCCCTATCCAACGAGGCGTGAAGGGTCAGGAGTTGCTCCTGCACCCGGAGGATGTACTGGGACTTCTCGTAAGACCTCACCCGCAGTGACTGACGAGGATAAAAGCGAAGACCGTCAGCAAACAGCAATCAGACAATCCAAGTACAATCTAAGGGAGAACGAAACCCACCTCCATCCCCTGGCGTATGTCCATGGCGGCGACCTCCGTGGCGCGGCGTACTGAGTGCTCAAACCAGGCCCGATACTCCTCGACGTACTCCCACCGTCGGAGCTTGGCCTGGTCGTCGAGCGTGAGGAAGAGCCGCTCGGGGTCTTGAGGGTCCGCCAGCTCGAGAACCTCCTGGCCCCAGGCCACGCTGCGGGCGGCGATCCTCTCTTCGACCGTCCGCGCGACGCCCTGGCGCACGGCGGCGGGACCCCCGCGCCGCTCGACCTCCTCTCGCCAAGCAGAGAGGGGGGATGGCTCCTCCGCTTCTCCTCTCCCGTCCTTAGGGCCATCCCGTGAGGATGTCGATGGCCCCGTCGAGCCGTCGCCACCAGGCGAGGGAAAACCCGACCAGTAGAACGGCCCTGCGCGACGAAAGACTCAAAAAAATTAGCACCCAGCAATGCAAACCCACTGCATCTCGAGTAAGTCGAAGTATGGCTTACCTCGAGATAACGGCCCCCCAGCCTCGAGGGGAGGCCGAGCCACCTCCGGCTCCGCCCGAGGAGCCGCGACGGTGGTCGTCTCCGCCGAGCCCACCAGCTCGGCCACCATCTCGTCCACTTCGTCGGGGGTGGACTCCATCAACATCCCGCCCTGCACCGGCGCGGGCGTCACCTCGGGCCGCTCGACCGGACCCCCCCTGCCTCGAGCTCCGGCGTCGTCGAAGGGCCCTTGAACGCGGCGGCAGTCGTGCCCTCGCGCTCAAGCCAGAGTCGAGCCTCCAGCGAGGCTAGGCCCTCGGGCCACCGCCCCGGCGTTGGGTGAGCTGGAGCCTCCCCCTCGTTCACGGGGGCCTGAGACCCGACCACCTCTACCTCCTCGGCCGCAACCGCCGTCGACGAAAGCCCCGCGCCCTCCGGGGCAACGAGCGCGACTCCTTCTGACGGCCGCGCAGACGCCGCGACCATCGCTTCGGCGACCCCCGTTGTCTCGGTGGCCCTCGCGGGCGGGGCGGACGGGCCCGTCTCCTCTGCCAGTGGTGCGGATGCCAAGGCACTCTGCGCCGTCCCCCGCTCCATTGCCTCCTGGGCCTTGGCTGCCCGTGCTGCCTCGAGGGTGAGCGTCGAAGGGGGCGGAGCAGCGGGACCGGCCTCGGCGGCCGTGCCGACGGCAGCCCCCACCTTCAATTTCTTGGCGGGGGCGAAGGACGCGTCTCCCTGTGGGCGCTTCGACCTGAGAAACAAACCCGTGTGCGACGGTGAGCACAGGTCATTATTAACGAAGGGAAAAATACGAACAACACCCTCGAAGGCGACTTACCCCCTCGGGACCCGGCGTTTCTGCCCGGCGACCGTCGGGCTGGTCGAACTCTTGAACACCACCGCCTGGGGGCGGGGGTCGAGGCGGCCCTCGGCACCGTCTCCTGGGCAGGGGCCGGTGGCGCCACCGTCGTCCCCTTGCTGGTCTCCTCTTGCGCCGACGGGCCCGACGCCCGTGCGCTCGACGCGGCAGGCGCCGAGGGCTCGCTCGATCGACCCCCCGACGGGGATCGCGATGTCTGCCCGCGCGTCTGCCGCGGCACCTCTTCCCGAGAAGCCACGGGGCGCTCCCCCCGTGGCTCAGCTTCGACGGTAGGGGCCGACCTCGAGGTCGACCCCTCCCCTCCTCCGGTTCTGACGGCCGCCTGTTCAGGTGCCGTCTGTTCCTCCTCGATCAGGTTCTCCTCCTCATCCTCCTCCTCCTCCTCGTCCTCGTCCTCCGAGGGCGATAACTCCTCAGGGAGGCCCTCCCGCCTCTGTCGGGTCCGGCGCTGCTCCCTCGCCTCTCTCTCCCGGGCCCTCTTAGCCATGGCCTCCTTGACTCTGTCCTTGTCCGCCTTCTGCTTCTCCGCCTAGAGGCGCCTCACCTACTTTCCAGCCCGGTCCTCCTTCACCGGCGGGGGCGAGGGCCGGAAGGAGACGTTCCCCTGCGGAACGCGAGGCAGTCAGAACGCAGGCAAAAGAGACGGAAAAGGCGAACACGAGGACTCTAACAAGAGGAGAGGATCTTACCAGCTCGAAGAAGCCCTCGTCCGGTTTCATGGGAATCTTCGCGACGTTCTTGACGGGGAACGAGCCCGCGAAGAAACAACGGACACGGCGGACCACCCTATCCGGGGCCAGTTCGTCTTCGGCGAGGCAACAGCCCGAGAGGTCGACCCTCGAACCCATCTCGTCGATGCGGAGGGGTCGAGCCATCAGCGGCATGACCCGCCGCCGGTGGAACACCGACGCGGCGATCTCCACCGTGAGTCCCTCCTTCTTCAGACGCCTGAGCGCGTCCAGCAGGTTCTCGAGGCGCTGCTGCTTGTTCGTCGGGACGCCGTACCCCCAGCGGTCTGGCTGCGTGTCGATCGTCCTCCCGGTGTACGCCGGGAACAGGTTGTCGTCGTTCCGCAGGTAGAACCACCCGGAGTGCCATCTGGAGTGGCTCGACGACAACTTCCCCGGGATCCAGCACTCCGTCCGCTTGACGGAGATGCAGCAGCACCCGGCCCTGACCGTCCTGCGGGTACCCTTGTCGACCAACGCGTGGAAGATGCTTGCCTTGAAGATGTGGAGCCACAACTCCCAGTGGGGCTCCATCCCGAGGTAGCCTTCGCACACCGCGGCGAAGACCGCCGCCTGGCAGACGCCATTGGGGGTGAGGTGTTGGAGCTCCACGCCGTAGTAGTGGAGAAGTGCGCGCAGAAAGCGGCTGGGCGGGGCGCCTAGTCTCGCCCGGTGGAAGATCTCAAAGCTCACTACGTACCCCTCCGACGGGTTGGGCTCGACATGGTCTGGCGATGGCAGCACCCACTCCGGTCGCTCCGCTGAGGTGACAGGCCGGAGGAGGCCGCTCTCCACCAAGCCCGTCAGGCGCGAGGCGGTCACCGAGGACGCGGGCCAGTCATCGGGGCCGACGAGGCTAAACTTAGCCATGGGATCAAAGATGATGGTGCGCTTGGGCTCAGGGGGGCAAGGTACGTTCCCTATCTCCCTTCTCTTTCTCTCTCCCGCTTGCGCAGAGTTCCGACTCGCGGGACGCCTAAGGCAATGGCGGGGAAAAGGAGGCAGGGAAGACAAAGGCGAGGAGGCAAGGAAGGCAAGTGTGCGTGTTGACACAAAAAGCGTCAGATCTGTGAACACCTCGGGCTATTACCCAAAGCTCGATGTCGAGGGCGTGCCAGTCGATTTGACCAATCAATCGACAAGGATGATAACTATGACAAACTGAACGAGACCACAGCGATGCGCCCGGACGTCAAGACTCAGATTGATCACGGATAACTTAGAGCAGAGCTAGACGAGGCAAACAGCGATGCGCCCGGATTGCCAAAGCCTAGAGGTACTCCCACGCGGAACTAACAAGGATTTTGACGGAGATCAAGATGATGCAGCCCGTCGAAAGCTTGAAGAACTCGTAAAAGCTATAACTAATGCATAATAAAGATAAATTGCGGTAAAAGTAGGATAAAAAGTAGAATTGGTTTGTTTTGAATTGGATTTTTTTTATTCCATAGCCCTCGGGCTTATATTTATACTCCCGCATGGAGAGTTGTACAAAGACACGACACATATCTTTTTAAAAACAAACTCCTACTTTAAAGGAAACTGACTCGCGCAGGAGCCGGATAACAATATTTATTTCCTAAACAAACACACCTATTTTGATGGAAAATAAATGACTCATGCAAGAGTCAGACTCAAACTACTAAAATTACTGGCACAGAACACCAGTTTCCTTATACTCTTTCTCGATGAAAACTTTCCATCGGCAGATCCCTGCGACTTCCTCCTCTGACTACCTGTAGTTTTCTGCTGCCTCCAAGTGCTAAATCACGCCGATCGGCATCGGCAATACTTTCCCAATCGGCAATCGGCAACATCTCCTCGTCGGCAACCAGCAATCAACCCTTATCGGCAATCGGCAATTATCTTCCATCGGTAATCGGCAACAAGCCCTTATCGGCAATCGGCAACTATCTTCCATCGGTAATCGGCAACAAGCCCTTATCGGCAATCGGCAACGACCCTTCATCGGCAGTTAGCAATGACCCCTTATCGGCAATCGGCAAGGACTCTTCATCGGTGATCAGTTTTAGCAAGACTCCGCCGATCTTGCCGACAAAGCTCATCAGCTTCCATTGGCAAAACACTTAGTCTCCCCGTAGCACCCTTTCATCGGCACTATCGACTCCTGATACCGATGGAGAGCGGCCGCTGACCAGTCAAGCTTCGGCCCATTTGACACGTGTCGAAAAACGGTGTCAACACATGCCCCCCAGTTTCGGAGCGTATAACTTTACGTGCCGAAATTCTCTCCACTGTAGCCGTTGTTGTAGCCGTTGCTGTAGCCGTTACCCCCAAGATAGGCGTACGGTTTCCTCGATCCCCGCGTGTGGAACTGCAATTTAATAATAAAATCCCTCGATTGTAGCACAAACAGTTACAGACCACCTTGATCACCGCGCGTATCTACCGCGGGTTTCTCCACATTCCTGCGCAACAAGAAACAGAACCCCAAAATGCCCCTAAGCAGGCTTATAAAAGTTACCGGGGTCCATGCTACTTTTCACCCTGAGTCCACTTTCACTTTCACCTTTCCGCCGTCGTCTTCAACCTCCAGCCGCTCCGAAGAACACGAACTCGAGCAATAGTATTCTCCCGCAATCCGAGGATGAACTGCAAGCACTCCTTCAACTCCGATGGCAATCCAAGTCGACATCCCCAAGGTGAGACCTATCTCCTTCCCAATCCAACCTTCTGCTGGTATTTTTCTCGCACAAACCTAGATTCATCCCCATTCCTTTTCTGATTTTTTCCCTTTTCTTTCTTTCGAACTCTAGGAGTTGTACAACAAAGTAGTGATTCCACTTACTGGTTCCACTCTTAGCTGTTTAGGCCCCATGGGCAATCCAGATCCCAGTTACATAATCAACGCAGAAACCAACCGAATCCCCTTCAGATCTGAATGTTTCGGTTTAGGACTGTGGAAGGATACTTTCCGATCATGGCCCAAGCCCACTAAGGGGTGGAAAAATTGGTATCTCAGGGTTGCTGGGTCGCAGCAAATCTACTGGCAAGAACGCAATCTGGACCAATGCATCCGACTTTCCATTGCCGATATGGAAAAGAACGAGAACATGTTAATAGCCGCCTCCTACTTCTGGTCAGATACTTTGAACGCCTTCTTATTCCGACATGGGCCAGCCACCCCCACTCTTGCCGATGTCTACATGCTGACTGGTCTAGACATCTCTTCTGCCGACACCTTCTCCTTGTTCAATAGGAAAGCTGAGCACAGAGTAAATACTCGGAACATCGGCGGTTGGACAGGTTACATTCAGGAATACCAGAAGACGGGATCGGTAAACCAGAGAGAGCACGCCACTTTCCTGAACATGTGGCTAGACAAATTCATCTTCTGCGGCAAGGCAGTCGGACCCACTACCATGTACCTCCCAGCAGCTGAGATGTTTGCCGATGGGACAGGGCTTCCCTTGGGCAGATATCTTCTAGGATCGGTATATCGTCTCCTCCATCAAGTATCCCAGAAGTTACTGCTAGGTGAGCACATCGGCAATCTTGGAGGCCCCTGATGGTTCATCAACATGTGGCTGAACGCGCATATGCAGAAAGTACTTCAACTTGACTTGTTCGTCCAACGTTTTCCAAGAGACATACCAGAAGACCACCAGTGTGAGGAGGATGAATCGGCAACTCGCCCTCCACTCAACTTTGGAGAGGCCACTATTGTACTGCCAGGGACCGATGCCAATGCAGAGCAATTCGGTCTCTTCTTTCAGAAGTTTTACAATGGGATTCCTGCCACATAACGGCTCTGGTGGCCATATGCCGATGTAGACAACCAGTTCCCATTGCTTTTTAACCTTACCGATGGGAACATGCCTGAGAACTAGATAATGATGAAGGCTAGCATCACTCCTCGAGCTATCCCAGTGAACATATTTGGATCGAGAAAGAACGCCCCTCCATCATTTGAGTTTTACTATCCATCGGTAGCGGCAAGACAACTGGCGTTCGGCCAACTGTCGATCAAGCTCTGTTACTCCAAGGTAGTACAGCCTAGGCAGACACTCTCCACTGCTCTGGATTGGAACAAGGTTATCAACCTTCCCGCCGATGTCGATGTATCAGACCTTGACTTGTCCTCCTGGTCACCAACCTCCTTCATCACGAACGAGTACAAGTCTTGGTGGCAAGAATGGAGGTGTCAACTGTTCGCCAAATCGTCACACTACTATCGGCACATGATCGATGCCGATCATATCATCCCCGACGACGCAGTAAGTCCTCATTCCGATGCATTCCTTACTTTTATCTTTGCCATCGGTATTTTAACCTTCTTGCGTTTGACAGGTTGACGACCCAATTCCTCCGATGAGCAAGAGCGGCAAGCCCTTCAAGCTTCGAATAATGAGTCCCGTATCACTCATCGGCCATAAGGCTCCTTCGTTAGCTGCCTTCATCCCACGACAGGTACCCACACCGACACCTGCAAAAGCCAAGGCTACATCGGCCGCTGCTGCTGCCCTGACGCGGGTGTTTGCAGTAAACTCATCTTCACTCATACCGATTATATACTGTTTAATCGGCAACATTTACTTTGTATAATTCGCATTGAATATTTTCAGGCTATGAGGTCATCCAAGCAAACAAGCACCCCAAAGTTCGGCTGCCGATGCCCCCCAGTCTTCGTCTAAGCGGGCCGGATCTCCTGCTGCTGCGCCAAGGAAGAAGAGACACTTAAGGCTGGCTAGCCCATCTTCGTCATCGGCGCGAGTTGAACAACCAGCTGCCGGTATGTCATCGGCAGAAACTCCAACGGCTCCTATCCCAGATCAGCCGATGGACGACTTCGTCGGTCAGGAGGCAGCTCCATCTACCACAGAGGCAGTATCGGCATCGGTACCGGCAGCCATAATCCCCGATGAAGAAACACCTATCACGGCGACGGCGGCGGCATCGGCATCGGCAACATCAGCCAACATCCCTGATGAGGCGACTGCACCCACGGCAGCAGCTGAAGCAACATCAGCATCGATGCCGTCAATCGAAGTTGCTGATGAGACAGCTCCGCCCATCGTAGCGGCAAAGTTAACATCGGCATCGGTATCATCCGAAGATCCCGATGAAAGAGCGGCATCACTGCCACAATCAAGTATCATACCAGAAATAACGCCAGCGACAACACTACCATCACCAACAGCGTCGATTGCTCCTTTGGCAGCTCATTCATCGGCAACCGCTGCCGATGCCCAAGATGAGGCTGGGCCATCTAGAATGCCAAGTCCTGGGCAAGAAATCCGCTTCAAGATGGTAAGTCAATCACTTGAACATTCTAGTATAATCCTTCGATCGGCATAGTATAACCTTTCTATTTTCAGGCCTAAGACTCTCCAGATAGCCTTTTCTCTTTCACGCCTCAACCCGCAGGACGGAGATAGGCACCAAGACCCCTCCAGGCAGACAGCTTATTTTCCTTCTCGGTTGACATACCCGATGACGAGGAGGAAGAGAGCTCTGTCCTAGCTCTATCGGCAGAGATCAAGACCAAACTTGAGGCACTGCTTTCCTTGCTGCGACAAGACACATCCCAGCTTATTCAAGACTCATCGGCAGCAAGGATTGCTTTCAAAGACATCCAGAGTCATCTCCCTGCCGACGCAGCAGAAGTTCTTCTCCAGGCAGCCTCTATCGACGTCAAACAGATCCAGTACCAGAGGCTCACCCGTCGTATCGCCGATAGGGTCGCTCAAGCCAAGAGCGAAGAAGAAAAGCTTAAATTCAAACACCTTGCCGATGAGAAGCACAGAAGCATCGGTCAAGCAAAAACTTCCATCGGCAACCTGGACCAAGAAATCTCTCGACTGTCGGCAAGGAAGGAAGAGCTACTGGCGGAGCTACATAAGGTCGAGGGGGATCTGACTGCAGCCAACCAGCAAAAAACTCAACTGTCTGATTCCATCAAGGTTCTGTAGCAAGAAAGGGACCAGCACGCCCGGCAGGCCATCTCGTGGAAGAAGAAGATCAAGCCAATTGAGGGCTCTGCCGATGCTGACGCCAAGGAGATGGACGAGATAGAACAGATTCGCCTGCGTGCGATATCAGTTATTCACTCCTTATTCTAATGCCTGTCGTATCGGCAAAGATGTAACCTGCTACTTGACCTTGTCTTGTAATATAATGCTAGTATATTTTTACTGATGTATTACAATTCCTTTTCATCGGCATCCAAAAAAGTACATCATGTGCCAACTCCTTCGAGAGTTTCTGGAACGTAGGCTTTGCTGGAGGCAGACTATCTTATCCGATAGGAACTCGATTAGGAAACACCCCAGGCCTAGAACTCAATCCTGATTGGTAAAATTAATCCCCACGCTAGAGTACCATCGGCAACTTTGTTCACCCGGTCATCGGCAATCATCACCGATACCATAATTCATCAAATCGGCTAAAATCCTGAGTAGTCCCAACTTTTAACAATCTTGATACATAGCCCGATTGCAACAATAATCGGCAACAAAGCTCCATCGGATCAAAATTAGAACAATGCCGATAGACCCATCAAAAAGTTTGTAACCTCTGGGACGCGCGCAACACACACTTAATAATCATACGCAAGTGCAGCAGAATTATTCTTACAACTATTTCCCGGCAATTAACGAATCTATCGGCAGTACGGCGTTCCATATACAAACCATCGGTAGGTGCCCGAAGTATAATAATTGGAATCGCCGGTTTGCCGAATACAGCCCCCAAACTAACAGGTCCAAGATTGACCTCAATCAGACCATTGGCGAATCATCGGCATCTGCCGATGGGCTTCTATCCTTGTGTTTTGGCCTCCACCGCCTTTCCCCGAGGGTTCTGCAGTGTCATACAGGTCGTCGCGGCGCTGGCGCTGAATCCTCCTCTTCTGGGTCTTGGTCAGTCCCTTTGGGCACCACGGAGGAAGCTTAGTCTTCCAGACAGGTTGGTGTTGTTGCCCACCGTTTGCACCGGCACTTCTTCCGATGTTTGGATCTTTGGAGGATACCTCTTCGTTGGGCACTTTAGCATTGGCCGTCTCCTCTAGCTCCCCCTGGTCAACATGCCTGCCAAGCCGATCATGGGCACTGAGCTTGCCCCCCAGGCGGTCATGTGTCGATCTGTCCTCCCTGAGTAGCCCGGCGTATCTGGGCGCTTGATCATTAAAACAAGGTCTCTTACCTGACCAATCGGCAGCGTAGTACTCGTTGCACACTGGACAGTTATCAGCGGTGGGCAGTTTGATGCCCTCCTCCCAGCAATGAACAAAGAAGGGACACCTCCAGTGGTCCTTGTGTCGAAGACATTCCCGATACTCTTCTTCTTCTTGCCGATACCGTTCCTCACGTGATTGCCGATGACATCGCCTTGGCTGTTTGTGCGTGATCACAACTCCAGGAGCTCTGTCGGCACTGTTACCTTCATCGGCGACCTTCTTACCTCTCCTGTCATCGGCGAACCTCCCTACATCGTGCTCAGGCACTTGGTAACCAGGGTCCACCGATGAGTTCCTTCTGGCAGCTTCCGATGTCAGCACTCTGGTTTTTCCGCTGCTCTCCACCATATTGTTGGGGAACGGGTGCTGATCTACCTTCATCGGTTTCTGGACTTTAGAGTCTTCAAACTTGATACGCCCAGACTCGATCTCCGACTGCAACTGCTGCCTGAATACTTCGCAGTCATTGGTACTACGAGAAGTTGCATTGTGCCACTTAAAGTACCTGGTCTTCTGGAGTTCCTCGGCCGATGGAATGGCCTGATTAGGGGCCAGCTTAACTCGCCCTTCCCGAAGCAATAAGTCAAATATCCCATCGGCCTTCATGACATCGAAGGTGAACTTCCCAATCTTTTTCTGGTCGAACGCACAAAGCATCGGCTCCTCATCATTCACCCATTCAACAGTGCCGATACTCACCTCATCATCTGATTCAGGGCTCCCCTGTCCAACGAAGAGTACCTTGGCGCTCCAAGTTTCCCTGGGCTCGAATGATTCAACATCTGGATCGGCCTCTGTGACATCAAAGGTGAATCTTTCTAGTTCAGCATCGCCGATACTTGGTTCTCTGTCCGAGTCTGGAACTTCCATTTCTTCGGTCGGAACCACCCTTGTGTTTTGATTTCGCCGACCAATCGACCGAACAGGTTGATGTTCCCCTTCGTGTCTCCGTGGTGAACAAGCTGAAGCAACCGACACATTTACAGCACCAATCTGATGAACACTATGCATCGGCTGATCGACCGATGGGCAACTCTGAACGTCTACTAGCTGATTAGGTTGATGTACTTCCTCCGGTCTTGATGTCAAAGTACCCAAAGTGTTGGGAACAGGTACAGTGCCAGCTATTTGAACACCATGCATCGGCAGGGCTGCCGATGGGCCGTCTTGCACAGTCACTGGTTTGCGTTGTGGCGTTACATTCATCGGTCGTTGTACCAATGCCTCATTTTGCACTTGCGAGTATTGTGTAGTACTTGTCGGTTGATGTACCGATACTTTATTATGCAAATTCGCCGGATGATACTGTAAAGCTCTTACCACTTGGCGCTCAGGCTGCACACATTGCTGCTGAATCGGCAATTGACTGATCCAACCTACATTAGGTGTCATCGGCACATGACTTACCGATGGCTGACAACTCGTTGATTCCCGCAGCTCTTGCACACTCAGATGATAGTCTTGACTTGCGAATACCATGGGCTGGGCAGCTACTGCCGATGCAGACTGATTGACACCCGGTATGTTTTGTTGCACCGACCCAAGACTCGCCGATGGTTGGCAGCCAACTGATTCCTGCAACCCTTGTACCCTTGGATGATAGCTTAGACTTGTAGGTACCAAGGATTGAGCAGCTACGGCCGATGCGGGCTGACTGACACTTGACATTTCGTGTTGCATCGGCCAAGCATTTGCCGCTAGCTGATAACCGGCTGACGCTTGTTCTAGTTGCACCCTTGGATGATTGCTCGGGCTTACGGGTACCACAACTTGGGCAGTGATTGCCGATACAGGTTGATTGGAAATCGGCACGCCTTGTTGCATCGGCCAAGCAGTTGCCGGTGACTGATAGCCATTCGAGGCTTGTTGAACCGCTACGGCCGATGCAGGCTGACTGACGCTCGACATGGTTGATTGCATCGGCCAAGAATTTGCCGATGTAGGCTGATTAACTATCAGCGCGTCTTGTTGCATCGGCCAAGCATTCACCGATAACCAATAACCGGCAGGTGTTTGTTCTTGTTGTACCCTTGATTGATCACCTGGACTCACGGGTATCGCAGCTTGAGTAGCTATTGCCGATGCAGGTCGACTGGCAGTTGGCGTACCTTGTTGCATCGGCCAAAAAGTCGCCAACGGCTAATAGCCAGCTGATGCCTACTGCTCTTGCGGCGCCGGACAGTTAATGACATAGCCACTCTGATTAGCAGGTATCTCAGTTTGAAGAACTGTCGCCGCCATGGGTTGACTTGCAACTGCTGGGCTTTGTTGTACCGGCAAGTGGCCTGCCGATGGCTGATCACACGGCACTCCGGGCATTGCCGTTTGTAGATCCCATGTTGGCGACTGTATCGCTGGAGAGGACGTAGTATAATGCATTACTGGAATGATCGGCTGTACAAATGTTGCCGATGCCATGGGAGCCTTCCACCTTGCATGGTTATTTTGGACCAATCTGGAATCAGCAGATAGACTTGGAGACATACCATATCCCCGGCAGTTGGCAGAAGTTGGCTGATTCTGGATTACAGGTCCAGATATTGTTGAAGCCACCAGATTCGCGTTCGTCTGAGTAATGCTTGTCGGGCTCAATCTTGGTGGCGCGATCCATCGGCGGATTGGTTCATACTTGGAAAAGACACCTTTGGAACCGCCGATGGAGTTGCAACAGATGCCGATCTGAGTTGACGATGCTCTGGACCCACATAATATGGTGTCTGCCCCTTGAAAGTTTGCTTGACAGCATTGCATATAGCATCGGACAACACATTGGATTGGCTAATGAATGCATTATTGAATGCAGAATTAACCATCTCTTGTATTTTACCAGGATCAGCGTTGGAAGTGGTCTGCCGCGGCGACGACAGATCTTGCTTCTGTATTGCTTTGCCGATCCCGTTTAGGCTGAAGGATCTAAGATACGAGCGCTTGTATTCCTCCATTGCCTGCTCCAGAGCTTGTTTCTGATGACCTGTCACATCAGCTGTGGAGACTTCAATGACACTCCTCGGATTAGTCATGATAAATATATTTATATAATCGTGTCCCACTGGGCGTGCCAAAAGAGGTGTTGACACAAAAAGCGTCAGATCTGTGAACACCTCGGGCTATTACCCAAAGCTCGATGTCGAGGGCGTGCCAGTCGATTTGACCAATCAATCGACAAGGATGATAACTATGACAAACTGAACGAGACCACAGCGATGCGCCCGGACGTCAAGGCTCAGATTGATCACGGATAACTTAGAGCAGAGCTAGACGAGGCAAACAGCGATGCGCCCGGATTGCCAAAGCCTAGAGGTACTCCCACGCGGAACTAACAAGGATTTTGACGGAGATCAAGATGATGCAGCCCGTCGAAAGCTTGAAGAACTCGTAAAAGCTATAACTAATGCATAATAAAGATAAATTGCGGTAAAAGTAGGATAAAAAGTAGAATTGGTTTGTTTTGAATTGGATTTTTTTTATTCCATAGCCCTCGGGCTTATATTTATACTCCCGCATGGAGAGTTGTACAAAGACACGACACATATCTTTTTAAAAACAAACTCCTACTTTAAAGGAAACTGACTCGCGCAGGAGCCGGATAACAATATTTATTTCCTAAACAAACACACCTATTTTGATGGAAAATAAATGACTCATGCAAGAGTCAGACTCAAACTACTAAAATTACTGGCACAGAACACCAGTTTCCTTATACTCTTTCTCGATGAAAACTTTCCATCGGCAGATCCCTGCCACTTCCTCCTCTGACTACCTGTAGTTTTCTGCTGCCTCCAAGTGCTAAATCACGTCGATCGGCATCGGCAATACTTTCCCAATCGGCAATCGGCAACATCTCCTCGTCGGCAACCAGCAATCAACCCTTATCGGCAATCGGCAACTATCTTCCATCGGTAATCGGCAACAAGCCCTTATCGGCAATCGGCAATTATCTTCCATCGGTAATCGGCAACAAGCCCTTATCGGCAATCGGCAACGACCCTTCATCGGCAGTTAGCAATGACCCCTTATCGGCAATCGGCAAGGACTCTTCATCGGTGATCAGTTTTAGCAAGACTCCGCCGATCTTGCCGACAAAGCTCATCAGCTTCCATTGGCAAAACACTTAGTCTCCCGTAGCACCCTTTCATCGGCACTATCGACTCCTGATACCGATGGAGAGTGGCCGCTGACCAGTCAAGCTTCGGCCCATTTGACACGTGTCGAAAAACGGTGTCAACAGTGCGGAAAGAACACCCGACTCCTCACCTTTGCTACTTATACGCGGGAGGCCAACGGACGAATCTGGCGTAACAGGCAAGAGAATCTTTGCATTTAATGCGCCTGTACTCCCCTCCCTCGTATTCCTCCTGGATAAGGCGTTCCGTCCCATCGTCGAGCTCCGCGCCGCACTCCGCCCTGCAACCGCCACTGTTGCGCCGAACAGACATCGCCTAAAAAGGCGTGCGGCCGGAAGCGTCATCTTCGGAGGTAAGGAATCTTGAGGCAGCAAGAGCTGGCCCTCGAAAGGGGGTTCGACAGCTACCCTTGAGTACCCGAGGGCAGAAATGACCTCGGGTTAGGACTTCGGTCCACCCCCAAAATCTCGAGGGGACACAGGCCGGCTCACGAACGGGCTCGATAGCCCCCCTCGAGTACCCGAGGTCGGAGAGACCTCGGGTCGTCGACCCCAGTTCACTCCACAGCCTCGAAGGGACGAAGGCTGACCCCTTCGTGGGGTTCGACAGCCTCCCTCGAGCGCTCCAGCCCGAGGGGCAAAGAACACAGGTATGTCCCCAAGTTCAATATAATTACCCATTCTTCCCCCTCGGCGTTCCACAAGATAGGACTCCTCCTCCTGAGGATAGCGTCGGATGACGAACCATCCGTCAAATCTTGAGGGAGCGAAGGCTGGCCCTTACATAGGGTTTGACAGCCGCCCTCAAGTACCTGAGCTCAGGAAGGACCCACGGTTAACGGACTCCGGTCCACCCCCAAATCTTGAGGGAGCGAAGGCTGGCTCCACGAACGGAGTTCGACAGCCGCCCTCGAGTACGCGAGTCAGGGATGTCCCGGGGAGGCCAGGCGCGTGCCCCTAGCTCGAGAACGAACTCTCGAGGCTCCCTGGGACATATCCGAGGCATAACCTAGGAATACCTAAGGATCCCTCCGCTGGGAGGCATCGAGCCACCAACTCCTATCGAATGGGGTTGGCACCTTGGTAATCCACATGGTCATGCTTAGTAAGCCGTACGGCTTACTCAAAAATGAGAACGCCTCCGGGCCACTAGTCGACCCCTATCGAATGGGGCATGAGTTCTCACTCGGATTTTTACCCGTACTGGGCACCATTTCTAATGGACTCATGCCTGAGAACAGCTCACCGAGGACTTCGGGCTCGTCCTAACGAGGATAGCACGATGCTCTTCACCCCACAATCCGAACGCAAGGATCCGTGGGAAGGACGCTATGAGGTAGTGAAGGCCTAGCCATTCGAGGGCTCGAGGGCCCGACTACGCACGGCACCCCTCGACGAAAGAGGGTCGAAAAACTCGTGACCTGGCAAACAGAGTCGACCTCTCGGGCGGGGCGCTCTGACTCCAGTTGTACTCGAGGGAGCGAAGGCTGGCCCTCGGTAGGGTTCGACAGCCGCCCTCGAACACTTCTCTTTTTCAGGGAAAGGGATGGAATCAACCCCTCGACAGGGTGCCACGCCTCCAGGTATCCTTAAAAAACCCCTCGATACAACATATTATAGCCCCCAGAGGAGTTCTTAATCACTCCTCTGGGGCCTCGGGGGCTACCCCCGCGGGGTGCGCTCGCGCGCACCCCACGGAGAATCGAACCTCTCACTAACCCTGCAGGCCAAGGACAAAACCTCCGGGCAATCCTTACTCCCTCCGAGAAAACGTGTATCATAGCCCCCAGAGGAGTTCTAAATCACTCCTCTGGGGCCTCGGGGGCTACTGTCGGGTACGAAGGTAAGGGGTACCCTAAACCCTTCGATAAATTAACGCTAAACATAGCAACTATTTTTAAGGCAGGGACCAGCCCACTGCTCAGTAAGGCACGGCCCATCGCTCGAGGGCCCCCTTTACACCAGTTGTGGCGACAAGTCACGGGCCGGCCCACCTCAACGTCAAAAGACGGACCGAGGGTCGAGCGAACGACCCCCCGGTCCCCACCTCGACATCAAGAGACGGACCGAGGGTCGAACGAATGACCCCCCGGCTCCTACCCCGACGATAAAAGACGGACCGAGGGGGCGAGCGAACAACCCCGGGCTCCTACCCCGACGATAAAAGACGGACCGAGGGGGCGAGCGAACGACCCCCGGCTCCTACCTCGACGATAAATGATGGACCGAGGGGGCGAGCGAACGACCCCCCGGCCCCCACCTCGACGTCAAGAGATGGACCGAGGGTCGGACGAACGACCCCCCGTCCCCTACCTCGACGATAAATGACGGACGAAGGGTCGAACGAACGACCCCTCGACCTCTACCTCGACCTCTACCCCATCTGTGCTTCGACCCCGTCTGTGCTCCGACCCTACCTCGACGATGAGCGACGGACCAGGGGTCGAACGGACGATCCCGGACGAAAGGCTCGATTAACCCAACTGCTCCCGGCATGGGTTAAGGTGAAACCACCTAACGACATGGGCGCCCGCGTCCGCTGTCAAATCCGCCAACTCCTCATCAAGTCCCCGATTCCTATCAACTGTGCCACCACTGTCGCCACTACGCGAGTACGGACTCCAGCAGTACCCCTCGGAAAGTGAACAATGCAGCCCTCGATGATGACTTCGGGGATACGACAGAGCCACGCAGAGCTCGACCCCTCCCTCGACCGGGGGGCTCGACCCCTCTCTTCAACAACTCCAGTATGGGGGCCGTCCCATCCGCCCCGTCCCGCTTCAGCCGTGGGATCCGTGTCCGTCTGCGGACGCTGTGCCACGGCGACTTCTACTGCCACCACAACCGGGGACGCCAGAAGGACGGGAAGGCCATGCCGCCATAGTGCTCAACGTCTCTCCGCCAACACTGTGCCGCGGATACGCTACCCATACTGCCACAGTTAGGACCTTGTACCCTCATACCTCCCTTGGTCTATAAAAGGGGACGCCGAGGTAGAATAAGGGGGGATCGAGAAATCTCCCAGGCGAGATTCTGAAATCTCCAAGGCTGAATCTGAAAACCTCCGAGACTTCAGTTCAGACTCTCACACCCCGCCACTCGATCGACCCCTCGGGTGGCAAACCCGCTAGCCTTAGACCGCAGCTCACTCTGAGCAACTCCGTGTAACACAGCTTGTACCCCCCCTGTACGAGCACGCTTTGGGTGCGAGATAATACAAGTCATCCTCCCCCACTGGACGTAGGGCCTTCTTTGCCCGAACCAGGATAAACTTTGTGTCCATCTTGCATCACGTCTGAGAGAGGGAGCACGCGATATACAAATTTACTCGTTGGTGGTCTTGACCCCCGGGTCATAACACCGACAGCTATACTCTTCTTATTTTCATCTTTTTTTCTTCTTTCTTGACATCTTTTTCTTTGTTGTCCCGGTAAGCATCTTGTGTCATCACATCTCCCAAGACTTGGTTGGGAGTCACGGTGTCCAATCCACCTCTCACTATCAAGGTCACAAGAGTCTCAAACCGAGATGGGAGACTTCTCAAGAACTTGTGGGAGAAGTCCTTGTCCTCAACCTTCTCACCAAGAGCCGTGAGATCATTGACTAACACTTATAGCCTATGGAACATCTCCGGCACATTCTCATCATCCTCCATCTTGAAGCTTGCAAACTTTTCTTTGAGGATGTATGCCTTTGCACTCTTGATGGCTTGAGTGCCTTCAAATGATTCTTCTAGCTTTTTCCAAGCCTCATGAGCACTCTCAAGATTCTTGATTTGATCAAATACTTTTTCATCAAGTGCCTCATGAATAGCACTTAGAGCAATATCATTGTGTTGCAACTTTTCTTCCTCTTGAGGAGTGGGAGCCGCCTCATTCACTACCTCAAACTTCTTGTCCACCACAAGCCAAACCTTTCGGCTAATTGACTTGATATGAGAAGTCATCTTCACTTTCCGATAGCCATAGTTTGAGCCATCAAACTTGGGTGGTTTCTTCATGTTGTTGATATGAGACATCTTCACACCGTAGGTTGTTAAGCCTCAAATCAACGGTGTACTAGCTCCGATACCACTTGAAAGGTCCTAAGTAATGGTTAGAGGGGGTTGAATAGCCTAAATGGAAATCTAAAAACAAACTCAACAACAAGTTAGATAGCAATGAAGCGAAGCTTGACTTGCACTAGCCTACTAGGGGATGCAAAGCCACCTAACCATAATTTCTATCCTAAATAGCTCTAGGATCACTCAATGCCTACTCAATTCTAGTAGCCCTCTAGGCACAACCTAATATACTAGGACAAGTATGAATAAGATAATGCGAAGATGGGAAAGGAGTTTATACCGCCGAGGAGTAGTAGGGGATGAAACAATCAAGCGAATACCAATGAAGTCAATCAATCACAAGAGACAATGGTTGACACTTGATTTTCTTCCGAGGTTCACTAGTTTGCCAACTAGCTAGTCCCCGTTGTGGCAAGACACTCACTTGGAGGTTCACGCACTAATTGGATTCACACGCCAAACCCGTCACCGGGTGTCGCACAACCAACACAAGATGAGGCTATTGAACAGCCACGAGCAATCCACTAGAGTTACCTTTGCGATCTCCCGCGGAGAAGGCACAAGAACCCCTCACAATCAACTTGTAGTCGACGAAGCACAATCACCAAGCTTCTCGATCTACCACCGCTGCTCCAAACCGTCTAGGTGATGGCAATCACCAAGAGCAACAAGAAATCCGCAACGAGAACGCCTCCCAAGTGCCACTAGATGCAAGCTATATGCGAAATGCACTTGGATCACTCAATCTCTATTAGGTTTTCACTAACCAAGCATGGAGATGAGTGGGAGGGAGTTTGCTCAGCTCAAAGGAGTCTCAAGATGTTCAAATATGCGAGAGAGAGATCCCTAGCCGGCCAACACATATTTATAGACCCTCTCAAAGTCTTCAAACCGTTGGGCTGATAAGTTGGCGACGGACGCTTGAAACGGGGGCGACGGACGCTCCGTCGCCAGCGTCCGACGCTCTGTCAGAAATAGCCGTTGGGCTGCTGCGTGGGCGACGGACGCTCCGTGCCAGCGTCCGACGCTCGGACCTCCAGCGTCTGACGCATGTCTTCGCTTCACTCGCTTGCAGAGCCCACTGGAAGCCCGACGGACGCTCCACCTGCGTCCGACGCCTTCGGGAAAATTCCTCCTGCTTCTCTGAGACCGACAGACGCACTGAGTCAAAGTCCTCAGCGTCCGACGCCATCGTCCGATGCGTCGGACAGCGTCCGACGCCCCTGCTTGATCCTCATTTGTCTCTGATCTTTTCCAGTCTTGCTCCAATGTGCCAAGCACTAAGATACCTCATTAGTGAACACTTCTTGGCATGTTTTACTTGTCAATTATCATGGAGTATGTCACTAGGTCCTAAATGCACATGCACTATAGATAACACCTAGTGGCACTTGACAAACCACAATCACTTTTGAATTTCCCCTCTTAGTAGTACGGTTGTCTATCCTAAATGTGATCACACCCACTTGGTGTCTTGACCACCAAAAGAAAATCCATAGCATATACCTTTGCCTTGTTTAGCTCAAGGTCTTTTCACATTCCTTCTTCTCCAAGTGTGAGCTCTGGGTTTCCATCACCTTTGCTTGCTCCACCACTTGTCATCATCTTCAATGTATGTACTAAGCCTACTCAAACACTTAGAGCTAGGTTAGTACCTTAGGTTTCATCAATTATCCAAAACACTAGAGATCTCTCACGGGCCCCGCCCGTCATCCTCTTCTCTACTCTTCTTCTCGTGTAGGCAGGGGAGGGAGCCGCTGCACAGCCCAAAACCTCGACGGGGAGGGTTGGGACTCGTCAACCGCACGGAGGGAGGGGGCTCGCCGGGCTGTGGCTCGCCGGCCGCCGTAGGGAGGGGCTTGCCGGCCGCGTGGAGAGCAGCGCGAGGAGCGAGATCGCTGCCCGCAGGGAGGGGTCTCGCCGGGCTGGGGATCTCCGGCCACGCCGGGAGGGGCTCTCTGTCCGCGCGCAGGGAGGGGGCTCGCCGGGTGGCCTCGCCTGCCGCGCGCGGTGAGAGGAGCCGGTTCTACTCGTCGCCCGAGGGCGCCGCCGCCGGGGGACGGAGGAGCTCGCCGGGCTGGGGCTCGCGCGGGGAGGGCTCGCTGCGGATGGGGGAGGGGCGAGTCACGCTGGGAAGAGGCCGCCGAGGGGGAAGAAAAAGAAAAAGAACGAATCGTTATCTTCATAAACAATGGTAGGTGGGTAATTTTTATCCCCAAAAGCAGTTGAAAGGAGGGGGAAGGTTGCTTTGAGTTTTGCACTAGAGCAAAAGCTGCTTTCGGTCTAAAGTAGTTGTGGCTTTTCACCCCTTTGGTTGGCTTTTGGCTTTTGCAAAAGCAAAAGCAAAAACAGGTTGAAAAGCCCAACCAAAAGGACCCTGAATCAAATGAGCTAAAAGCTCGAACTAGTACAACATACTTCTAGTCTAGCATACTAGGAGGTGTATAGTGTTAGAGGGGTGTGGAGAGACATAACAGAGACAAACCAAAGAAATCATTACAACAACTCTACAGAGACTGCATGCAAGCAATGGCACCACCCATAAGACAACCACCAATCGCCGAAGAACGCCACCGCCGAATAACATACTCGCCAATGCACCACGATTTTTATGCCACCGCACCGCCCCTCGTGGCTACACTGATCGAAAACCATTCCCTATGATGGAGCACAATGGAAAGGGGACTAAGGTGGCAAGAAACACTCCATCTAATGCATGTCAGAGATGACAACTTCTTTTTAAGCCAAAGGCAACACCTTTCGTAGTACATCTAGGCTCCACACCACGGTCTAGCGTCAAAACAAGGAGAGGAGTCCTTGAACGGGGGCAATGTAAGAGGTGGACTTCCTAGCATGAGATTTTATGACACCACCAACAGGAGAGTGTCGAGGGAGCATTAATGGAGCTAAGGCGTCAAAAGCAGACATTCACCAAGCCATGACACGAGTCGAACTCACAATGTCAGCCTTGTCCACCGCTAGGTAGACACAAGAGATGAACGGATAGAGAGAGGAAATAAGAGCAACTTAGCATAGACCACCAACACGCCATGGCATCACCATAGGACAAACACCAAAAACCAAAGAATACCACCACCGAACAACATAACAACATACTCGCCGATACACCACGATTATTGTGCAACACACACCATTCCTCGAAGCTACGCCAATCCAAAGTCATTCTCTATGATGGAGCACAAAGGAAATGGGACTAAGAGTGGCGAGTGCAACAAGATTTCTCTCTCTCCTCTTTCAATGTGTCTAAAGCAAGAATGACTAGTGCTAGCGAGCAAGTGAATAAATATTGCTTTAATCAAAAGAGGCCATACACTTCCACAAGTTTCTACTACTTTGGCTTTGCCGCGAGCGCAACATCCCACCACCGGAGACGTCGCAGCTCGTCGACAACCTTTGCTTGCTGCTGCTCCTCTTGTCACCGTCGTCGCCCGCCCATGTCGCCTGCCTCTCCTTCGACTTGCTTACCTGCACACAAAATAATACTATTATTAATGGCTACCCAAATTTCAACATTTAAAATACAAACAAGCAAGGAGTGGCCATCTATGGATGAAAAGTAAGGTATGGCGCAACTAGCAAACAATGCGATGAACATGAATTGCAGTCCATTATACCTAGGCTGATGAAACTAAAATGTTCTACTACAACGTTTGGTGTACTCAAGCTAAGGCGATGGCTAGACCTTGCCATGATGAAGCTCCACCCCTGCAAGCAAGTTTCATGGCTGGACATGTTTGCAGCTCAACAAGCGAGAAGATCTTTATAACTACAAATTTGAATGACGATGGATCATGTGTGGTATGGATAAAGCAAATACCCACTTAAGACAACACCTACCAAGTATTTTCACATCCACCCTCGACAGACTCAGTGGGAAGAGTTTTTTTAGACGCAGAGTAGTATTTTCACAACACACTTAGAGCTGTCAAGTGCCATCACATTCAGCAGGGGGGCAATACGCTACTCGATGTCCATGGTGGACTAACCCGTCAAAAAGGCCAAGAGTCGCGTGGACTAGCTTACCATGAAGCAGAATCCGGAGAGGCCCAGATCCGATTCCAGGCTCGGCCGCTTCGCCGTTGGACCCCGCCTCTCGGCGTCTTTAAACGACGACGACGACGGTGCTTGCGCACCCTTGTTGTTTCTTCCAGCAGTCGTCGGCCGCAACGGCGGCGACGACGACGACGACGACACCGACGGCGGCAACGAGGTGCTGGGTGCCTGGGCGCCTCTGCATCCTGTCGGAAGCCCGCCGAAGAAGCCGGCGTCTAGGTCGTCCCGGAACATGTCCACGAACACCTGCTGCAGCTCCTCGAAGCTCTCCTGCACGCACGCACGTAGTACACGGTTAGCGCACGGATCTCGACGCGCGAGGGGCGGGTCCAGATCATCAGTGGGCCGGCGAGTGCGGGCTTGAGCTTTACCGTTGGCGTAGCCTGGCTCATCATGTCGGCCATCTCTCCGAGGAAGTCGCCCATCCCGGACAGCTGCGCGCGGACGATGATGCAATGCAAAGTGAAGAAAACCGTCAGCGATCGGTCGAATTTCCCTGACCAACAAATCCCTCAAGAAAACCGATTGGCCCGGAGGGAAAAGAAAACGCATGCGATTGAGTTCGTTCGGTCGAGTAGTTACGTCAGCGTCAGCGTCGTCGTTGTCGTCGTCGTCGCCGTCGTAGACGCCGACGTCGTAGAGGAGCCGCTTGTTGGAGTCGGAGAGCACTGCTTCCATCGACCGGCATGGAATTGGAATGTGAGGGATTTGGTTTTGGCTAAGGTAATGATCGATCAATGGAAGAGCAGAGAGAGAGAGAGAGGTGATCACCGGAGTAGGCGCCCTGGATCTCCTGGAACCGCTCCTTGGCTTCCTCCATCCGCGACGAGCCGCTGCCGGACGCCGAGCACCTGTCCGGATGCCATCTCTGCATGTGCAATCGGAATCAGGTGTTAAATTTAGCAAACGTTCCTCGATTTGGAGCGGTTGATAGCTAGGGAGAGGAGGAGACGAAGACGAACAACATTGATAAGCTAGCTAGCTCGAAAGGAAAGGTTACCATGGCGAGCCTCCGGTACGCGACCCTGAGGTCGGCGTCGGTGCACTCCCTGTTGAGCCCGAGCACGGCGTAGAGGTTGGCGCCAGGAGCCCAAGCTTCCTCAACCTGGTCATGGACGTTGCCGCAGTGACTGGCAGCCATGTCGGCTGGCGATGGCGCGCGCGCGCAGAGGCTGTTGTGGTGCTCTGCTCGGCTGCTGTGTTCGAGAGCCGCGGGGGGTTGCAGAGTGGCGTGCAGCAGGAAAGAAAGGGCCCGGCCACAAGGAAACGGGAAACGAAGAAGTGGCCAGGAGAGAGGCGAGGCCGGTCGCGCAAGTTGCTTGGCTGGCCTGCGCTTCTACGCGAAACGCGAAGTCTCTAGAACCGGGACTATATTTTTTTGTTTTTGTTTTCGGAGTCTTCCAGAACCGGGACCTGACACCGACGCCCTGCTTGCGGTTTTAAAGACGAAAAGTGTGTGGCCACATCACGTCATCACCTGTTGATTAACGTCATGCTAACAAAGATATTTACTCCGTATATGGCGTAGTATACCGTAGTGAAAAGGACATCCATGATTGATTCGAAAAAAAGGGTAGAAACACTCGTAGTACGGCTTTACCAGGCTGCAATCTTTGCCGTACCAATTTTAAGGCAACTAAAAATGATCTCTGACTTTTTTTTTAGGTTTGTTTCAGCTTATTTTTCTTACATAAAATATTATTTAATTAGTCGAAGTCAGCTAACTTTTTTTTACCATCCAAACAGAGTGGTAGGTATACCAATATTAACCAAATGTTTTAGTAGGACAAGAAAATGTTGTCTGTCACGAAAAATATTGTCTTGCCAAAATTTTTGGAAGGAATTGTCATTGTTTTGGCAGCAAACCAAGTACCAACCTTTTAATTTTGTCCATGTTTGACTTGGCAACAATTGTCTTGCAACCAACGAGGCCCGTAGGCTCAATAGAGGTGTTTTCAATGAAAAAAAAATGTAGAAACGAATAGGAATGAAATGAGAAAACAGAGAATTGGAAATCTACAGAACAAACATGTAGCAAAAGAAGGCATTCGGAACACAGAAATCTTAGGGAAACTATTCATGGGGTTCCACTAAGAGAAAATTTTTTTGGCAATTGGACAACACACCTCACCTTCCATGAGTTCTGAACCACAACGTGACCAAGGAAATCAGGGGTCCCAACACCACTCACTCTTGGCTTTCCTAAACTGCATTGTACTGTTTCACTTTTTTCATTCTCTCTCATCACTTGTTTCCTTGGGGTTACGCGAAGGAAGAAAACCAAGAGATTGGATTAGTTTTTTTTTTCCTATAACACCTACTACTTTGGAATGTCTAGGAACGATAAGACACGAAAAATGAAAAAACACAGCAAAAGAATAGGAATACATGTGCAAAATATAGAAATTAAAACATAAGTTTTTTTTTCATATCAAAGTATTTGTATAGGAGAAACGTAAGAACCTTAGAACTCAGAAGGAACTTTAGGAGTTACTACAAACTTGCTTTCTTAATCAACCTAAGGGCACCTCCAGTGTATAAAATCGATTTTTCTGAAACATGTCAGAGCGTTCGATGGCCAAGCATCGGTTCATGGGGCCTACTACTCATGCTTCTCTCTTCACATGTCAACTCAAGATAGGTTGTAAAATCTGCCACTGCTGGTCTAGTACTATCTTGCGTTTGAGGGATGAATATTTTATGCAGCTTGGTTCGACTCTTCTGCAACATCTGATTTCAAATCTGACACATATGGTTCGGTTGCTGCAATGTGCTCGGTTCGAGTTTTTGCTCTCACGGTTCATTTTTTCGCTACACTGGAGCTGCTCTAAGTATTGTATTCTACTCTCTTAATTAGACACAAACTGCTATCATAAATCAATTTCGTGCATATTATTTTTCCATGAAACCTAGGTGGATTTTTTTCCTCTATGCTTTTTCTACGGAATTGGAGGGAAAAGAAAGTTTCCTATAAACAATTTCGACAAACCAAAAGGTTGCTACATGAATCCAATCCATAGGAATTTGAATTCTTTGTTTTTCCTTTGTTTCCCCTCCATTGCAAAAGAGGCCTAAAATCAGCATCTCTCTACAGTATTCCAGAGGGAAGAATCCAATCCATAGGAATTTGAATTCTTTGTTTTTCCTTTGTTTCCCCTCCATTGCAAAAGAGGCCTAAAATCAGCATCTCTCTACAGTATTCCAGAGGGAAGGAACTTGTTTTTTCCTCCAATCAAAATGTGTACTTCCACTTACTTTAATTTCCTCCGTTTTAGGATACCTATGTTTTTACTTTGAGTTCCCTCTTTCCAAATAGGGCCTACAATTTCTTAAAAAGATTGCCATGCGATGCATGAAACATAAAAATTTGGAGAAAAATTAACATGAGGTTGGACCTTATTGGAACTTTTCTTTGTGTATATTTTGTGTGAGTATGAACGATGAGTTCGGATCATAAATGAGACACGACGAAAACTCTCTATTTTACAGGTAGTTAGGAGGAGGTGGGTGAAAAATAGATAGAAATAAATTGTATCCCTTTAATATTAGATACAGATGTAGATTTTCATAATTTATATTTTTGGTGTGTTAGTTTTTTATACCCTTCTCTATCAATGTAACCAAACTTAAGATAACTTGATTTAAATAAATTTAGATCTTATATTTTAGAAAAGAGAGAGTAGTTGAGAAAAAAAATGCTTCGCAGTAAGAAAGCACTTGAAACTAAAAGCCACACTTTTATTCTTCCTTCAATCATCAAGTTCCAAAAAAGTGTTTTAGAACGAGGGTACATTGAACAGGCGCACATCGGCGTAGTGTAGAGTAGGACACACATGCATGCACGAGAACATTGTCCATCGAGATCATTGGATTCAGATCATGAAGTATACAGTAATAATCAATAATCGTCCTCCTGTTCGTTTTTTTTAAAAAACAATCGTCCTGTGGACAGGGCCCTTTTCTGGAACAATCCTCGTTTCGTTTCGGCAAAGTTGTTGGTGGGGAGCAACTGTAGCGGAGGAACTGGTAAGGGCTATTGCCGGCAGGCCATGACTAGAGACCAGGATTTTACTAACCGTTTTGCAACCGGGAACCGTCCACGGGCGGTTTGGCGGTTACCGACGGTAACCGCCCAAACCAAATTTCAAATTTTAATTTCAAAAAATGGAAAATGTTGAAAAAATTCCTAAAAATAGTTCATGATTTATAGAGTCTAATGGTGTAATTTTTTTTTAAATTGAAGTTCGTTTGCTATTTATTTTGACGTGTACAAGTTTAAAATCCTTTTTTTTAAACTTGTACACGTCAAAATAAATAGCAAACGAACTTCAATTTGAAAATTTTTTACACCATTCAACTCTATAAATCATGAACTATTTTTAGAAATTTTTTCAGTATTTTCCATTTTTTAAAATTTAAATTTGAAATTTGAATTCAAACCGATACCGAAACCGAACCAGTGGGGGACTGTTTGGCCGGTAACCGCGGTAACCGGCCGGTTACAGAACGGTTTGGTGAACCCTGCTAGAGACTAAACTACGGGAACCACCTTGGCCTTGTCCTCCGCCACCGTTGTTCGCCGGTGGCACAGCCACCTGCCGACGCGTCGTCCCACAGGAAAATTGCCCGGGCACGGAGATGCGTGCCCAGTTGCCCTGTTCTGAAGAAAACAGTACTGTAGTAGATTTTATCGTGTTTAAGTAAGCCTAGCTGTGTATGATTATGCCGACCGCGTGCTTTCCTGGGCTTGATGCGACTGAAACGAAACCCACGAGAGCTGGCTGGTCATCGGAAGGGACGGGAATGGTCATCGGTGAGGACCCGCGTGGCGAGACGAAAATGGCCTCTGGAGAGTTCGATCCGCATCTGGCCACTTTTTTTTTTTTACATTTGATTGAGTATTTGGGCACTTGGCGGCACGAGGATTCTAGAGAAAGCGGGGTGGCACCGCACCGGGCACTCGTAGTCGTAGTAGTACGTGGTTGTCACGGCGGCCTCGACGCTGCTGACCCGGCTGTCGCCTGACGAGCCGAAAAGCGCATGGCTGTCGGGGCGCACAGACCACAGACCAGTTCAACTGGGCATAAGTATGGGTTAATGGGAAGCTTTTCCGTATCCGGCAAAAAGGCCCATGTGATGGCTCGGCACGGCTGGTTGGGACAGCGGACGGGATGGAAACGTTTGGAGAAATAACCGGCACTAAAGCAACTAGTCTATTCTCTCCGTTCAAAATTATCAAATTTTATAAAATTATATAAAATAATTATAAAGATTTATAACATAAAATAGATATACTATAGATATATTAGTATAAAAATATAATTGTTGAAGAATATAATAATATAGTTAGTATCATAAATATTATTATATTACCATATAAATTTAGTCGAACTTAATAGAAATTACTTACAATTTAGAACGGAGAGAGTATCGTATTTTATAAAAAATATTTTTATTATAATCTCTACAAGAGGTTTATTATACAGTTTTAACTCACAAAAAACTCGCACAAAGTTTTTAGATATATAATGTGGGTTAAACCCAATATTTTGTCTAATTAAATAAAACAAAATTCTAAGGCTCTGTATTAAATATTGTGCACAATATCATTTAGTCACGTACGAGAATTTTTACGAGATATTGACTCAATTTATCCGTGCTAAAAGTTGAGATAGGATGAGCGTCATGTTTTGCCGCTCAAGCACAATATCATCTCTTCATTCATCTGCTCGGGTGAAAGATGACTATTAGGTTTTATGGAGAGTGACTACGTGACTGCTCGATTGATCCTCGCCTTTTTCTACTTTCTGGTGGAGGGCGATCTCGCTGGTGATCGACACTACAACATCTATGCACTACACTGAACGGGGAGACTACAACAACATACGCTATACTGAGTATGTATATGTTGCATATCGTTCTCTTTTTCCAGTAATTAAAATCATAGTAATTAGTACTATCATTTACATGGTGGCTACATTTAGATCACATATTCACATATCTGAGGTCACAAACTTGTTTTTATCCTTTTTATATGGATTAAAAATGATGTTGAAATTGTCTAAACATCTAACAATCCAAAAGCCCCATAGATATTTTTTGGTAGCGGGATTTGTGAGTATGTTGAAACCAAATATTTTCGAGGATACACATTATAAGAGGTGGCGTCAAAGATGCATCCTTTGGCTGACTAATATGCATTGCTATTTTATTGCCAAAATTTGATTATATGGACCATATACTCCTGATGAGGAGTGTGCGTCTCACAACACTAATACAATGTTTAAGGGGACAATAATCAACGTTCTAGCAGGCACCATAGTAGATGCATATGTGACTCTACCTATTAGAAAAGAAATATGGAATGCACATGAGTGCAAATATGGTGTTCTTGACACTAGTAGCGAGTTATATGTCATGGAGTAATTTCTTGACTACATAATAGTTGATATCTGTTTTATAGTAGAATAAGCTCATTAGAAAGAAACATTGGTGAAATAACTCAAGAATTTTGGTTGTGTGCTACCGTAAAAGTTTGTGGCAAGATGCATTATTACCAAGTTGCCACAAACTTGAACAAACTTTGTTATAAGAAACATGAGTTTGACATTGTTTACCTCATTGATTCTTTAAATGCTGAAGACAAGGCATGAGCTAAGGATGTTATAGTGTCCACGTGGTGCAAAAAGATTCTCAAAATTCTCACAATAAGAGATTTCACAAAGAACTTAAACAAAAGGCCACTACTCCTTCTACGACGAAGAAGAACTGGAAAAAAAGGAATTGCTTTACTTGTGGCAAGCCAGGACATTATGCTAGGGAGCGTAAGATATATGGTAATTTATTGCCTATAACTTTTTAGTTTGTCATTCACATGACTGGTGAGTTGACACATGTACTAATATTTATGTGTGTGTTGATATATTTTTTGTTTTATTTTGTATTAGGCTGGACAAACTTCCTCCTTGTTGATAGGTAATGGAGTGTGTGCAGCTGCTCGTGATGTTAGTACGATCGATCTAAAGCTTATTCCACGAAAGACCGTGCAGCCAAAGAACGACACATGTCTCAATTAAAAAAAATGATTAGTAGTTCTATATATGCTATGTTGAGATGACTTTAAACTCGTGTTTGAATCTAATAAGTACATACTTTTTAAGTATGGAACTTTTGTGGAAGAAATTTTAAACATTTCTATTGAGCATAGAAGAGCAATGTAGTTGGATGGCCCCTTGCTGTTAGCTTATGAGGGGTACCTTGGGGCATCAAAGTTGGATGGAGCTTAGTGTCATTGTGTGGTTTTAGCTTTGTCAGTGACACTACTTTTAACAGAATTTGATTGAATTGCAACGAGGAAAACGAAAATTTCATTTGATGGTAATGAGGAGAAATGAGATATTCGGATGGCCTTCTTTACAGGAGGACACGAAACCGTCAGAAGCACAAAATGGGGCGACCTGACCAGTGCGATGCGTGGTTGGCGTCTCCTTGCAACTCGGGGAGGCAAGCCTTCAAACACGGGCGTTTCAACACGACTCACGTCAGGTTTGCCAAGTTTGGATCATATGCTCGCATCCGTGTTCACTGCCTCTGCGCCGAACGGGAACCATCGACGTCATCGCTATTCGCGATCCGTGGATACTAGTTTAGCTTTAGCCGATGTCGTCGTCGATGGGACACGAGAGTAGCGGTGGCGCCGACGAGGAGGACTCCTCCGGCCTCCAGCGGGTCGTCTGGTTCCGGCAGATGATCCACCGCTGGCAGTCCTCCTCCAGCTCCGCCACCGCCAGCGACGACGACGGAGCCAGCCCAGACGCCGCCACAACAGACCGAAACAACGACGACTACAGCGGCGGCGCCACACCTGCCGCCGCTGACAATGCTGCCAGCAGCAGCAGCAGCAGGAACCCGCTGGCGGACGACGACCGGCGGCGCATGCCGCGGGTGCGGGTGGTGGAGGAGCGGAGGAGGCGGGACGCGGCGTGCGAGTCGCCGATGACCCCCGACGATGCGCCGGCGCCGGCGGACGTGCCTCGCGGGTGCTGCCCCGTGTACGTGGGCTTGGAGCGGCGCCGGTTCGTGGTGCCGACGGCGTACCTAGGCATGCCGGTGTTCCGGCGGCTGCTGGAGAAGGCGGAGGAGGAGTTCGAGTTCGACTACCACGGCGGCGCCGTCACCATCCCCTGCGACACGGAGGCGTTCAAGTACATCCTCGTCGTCATGGAGCGGCACCGCCAGGGCCTCGTCGACGACGGTACGTTGCTCGCTGGCGCCGAGTGCCGCGCGCGGCGTGCCTTCGGGGGTCGGGGGCCCAACGGGAATTCCAATTTTCTGATGAGAGGGAGTGGGCCGTGGCCCGTGGAAGCCTGCCGCCAGGCCTAGCCTGAGTCGGCTGCGGCCCATAAATCTGATTCATTTCTTTTTTGCTTTTTAATTTTACAAAAATCGCAGATGGGAATGACAAGCACGGAGAGCAAGACGCGTCATCATCATCGTCATCGTCGCAGGCTCGATGACAAGCTCGGAATCTCCGGTGGAATGCGACGCTCCATGGGATGTACAGTACTATACTAGTTGTCACGTAGTAGCTAGGGGAAGAGGCAAGAGGGTGATGCTTCTAGTCTAGCTAGTACAGTAATAACAACTAAAGAAAGGGTAATGGCCGCCGGGTGTTGTTTGTTTGTCTGTATGCAAGCAAATGCATGCATGGCATGGAGCTCCGTCGTCATCGCCGAATTAACGTAGTAGGTGTCTGTAGTGTCGACCGAATCTGCCGTTGGCATTCACTGTAACGCGCGCAGTCGTGTACTGTGTCCTACAGTGCGTGAGTGGGAGTACGTGTTATATTACTGTACTTACCACCGAATTTGAGTATATATATACTACAAAATGTGGGATGTGGCTGGGAGCAGTTTAGTTTGTTACAGGCGGCCGGCGCATATATATATATGCATCTGCCTCTGCCTCTGCCTGCGCGTCCAGTCCAGGCGCTTCTCGTCCCGCACCGCACGCGACGTCGACGCCACAGTGCGACGACGCTCTCGAACGTTCCCTGCTGTGTGCCTCGATCCTCCGCAAGCTGCGCCACCGCGCCAGCCTCACTTCCTCCCTCAGTCCCTCACTGGCCGCTCGCGCGCTGGGCCGTAATTCTCAGGGTAACCAAACCCCACCGCGCGCCGATCCGCCGCCGTCGTCGCCCATCACAATTCACACGTACGAGACCCACCAGCGTGCCGGCAGTCCTGTCGATCGTCGCACCTGCGCGCATTGGCCTACGGACCCGGCCGGGCAGATGCCGCGCGGCGGCCGATAGATGATCGAGAGTTGACAGGTGGACATGCCACGCTAGCTGCTCATGAGAAGTTAGCAATCAGCATCAGCAGCGGGGCCAGCTCGAGGCCGGGTGCCGGGCGTACGTGGCGTGCCGCCGTGCCGGACTGCCGGCCACCCGCCGGCGACGACAGCTGACAGCAACGTCCTCCGATCCGATCCGCCCACCATCCACAAGCGTCCACAAAGCGTAGTAGGACTGTAGGAGTAGGAGTAGTAGGTATGCCTTGGCGGGAGCGAGCTCGCGATCGCCACTACTGAAACTGATGATGAGCGAAGACAAAGCCAATTGATTCCTTTGGACGCGTGACGACTGCACTGCCGAGAGGGTGATGATTCGCAGTGCAGATTCGGTACGTGCTGTGCCTGTGGCGTACGTGCATGCATGCGTGGGCTATCTTGGTACTCCTCCTATAGTCCTATGGGATGGGATGGGATGGGCCGGCCGTGCAACGAATTCCGAGTCCGAGGAATCTCATTCTGCGTTTGTAGTACGACTGCATGCGCTTTTTGATCAGTTTCAGTCCCACGCTTCTTTCTTTCTTCTGCTACGTAACGCTTTGTTTTATTCGCACAACCAAAGGGCAAAGGCACGCATATCCATCTGCAGACCGCAGTGGCCGACTCTTTCATCCAATGCGAGCACCAGAGAAGACGGAACGTACGTGGAGAACACGTACGGAAAGAAACCAGGGCATAGAACACACGCATTTTACGAAAACCGTGTAGAAACTTTACATGAATGGGTTTATTTTTCACAGAAAACATAGTATAAAACAGGAAAAAAATTCTATTAAAAAATGACCTTAAAATATTCGATAAAGCTATAACTCACTCGAGTGATTCGGACCGATCCATCACTCGAAATTTCTTTTCTCCAAGTCTTGCGGTCTTGTAAGGGGTTCGGAGCGAGAGACGAGCCACACGGTGGAGACGGTGGTCAGTGGAGGGCACCGTTAGGGTTCTGCCAACGGTAGAGGCGGTCAGGTAGGGGCAAAGGCACTAATTAATTAATGTCTTTGGCGACAACGAGAGGGGTATGTAGCGATAAGGTCTCACTGGAGCTCCACGGCCGCGGCGGGTGGTGGCCGCTAGACAACGGCGGCGTGTTAGGAGGAGAAAGATGAACAATGTGATTAGTCCATAGGAGAAAAAAAATCAAGAGGTGGTGGATAGATAGATCACTACCACAATCCGGAATTACCTTGAGTGCTAAAAACCGTCAAGGAAAGGGGTAAAACCGCAAGAAAATGATCCTTGACCACAAACCGTCAAACAAACACACTCAAGGATAGAAGCTAAGGGAAATTAGTTTTTTCGGTCAGATACACCGAAGTACTTACAAACATTTCCTTGGATGTCGACCTCCAAGAAAATTAAATAACCCTCAAGGAAATAATAATTTACTTGACGGTTTTTTGAATAACAGCCAAGAAAATGTGTATTTTCCTTGGCGGTTGAGAATAACAATCAAGGAAATGAGTCGTTTCCTTGAAAAGTCCCATATTCCTTGGCGGTTTACTCAAACCTTGAAGAAATATTTGTTTCCTTGAGTTGTGAGTAGCACCACCCTATTTTATTTTGGCCTCCAAGGAAATTATTGGTCGCCAAGGCAATCCCAGTTTCCTGTAGTAGATCCAAACTATCAGTGTAACTAGCGTAGTTACCTAGGACAGCTCGCTAGTGAAAGTTATGTGGTCGAGAAACTTTTTTATTTATACCTATTTATTTATTTACTTATTTACAACTGGCTCATTATTATCGATGAAGTTTAATCATTTTCTTTGTAATCAAACGAAAACACTATGATTTGCCACTCCCTTCGTTCCAAATTAAAAGTCATTTTAAAAAATTTAGGGAGTCAAATCATCTCAAGTTTAATAAAAAAATATAAAGAAAAAATTATAACATCAAATAGGTACCCCCTCTGGTCCGTTTTATGTGGCGTACAAAGCCAAATACTCCCTCCATCCCAAATTGTAAGTCATTTCAAAGATCTTGGAGAGTCAAAACATCTCAAGTTTGACCAAGAATTATAGACAAACTATATAGATTTATAACATCAAATAGGTACACATAAAAATATAATTGATAACGAATCTAATGATACTTATTTGACATAATAAATATTATTATATTGTTATATAAGTTTGGTCAAACTTGAGAAACTTTGACTTTACAAGATTCTTGAAATGACTTACAATTTAGGATGGAGGGAGTACCAGATACAGGAGTGCTATGGAGATACGTGCGCGTATTCACTGCACTGCGATTAGTATCCCTCCGCCGGCCACAAAATCATTTTTTAATCCTTTCAGATCAGCTGGTGCAGCGATGGTAATACTAGTGCATGCGTCGCTTTGAGTCGAGAGTCCGGAACAATTACTACAAGTTGGTACCACTGCCCGCCTCCTATTGTGGCCGATTTCAAAAACTAGTGTACGCCAGATAAATCGGTCTGGAGAGAGTATACTATATAAAATATAATTAACGAAGAGTCTAATATTACTTAGTTGACATTATAAATATTATTATATTATAATATAAATTTGATCAAATTTTAAATGTTTTGACTCTCTAGGTTGTTTACAATTGACTTATAATTTTGGACGAAGTGAGTAGCAAATTATCATGTTTTCCTTTGGTTACAAAGAAAAAAATTGAACTTAGACGATGAGCCAGTTGTATAGGGACAATATGATTGATGGATGAGACAAACAGATGGTTCATCGCGTATGAAACTATATGTGTTAAAAGCTAAAAGTTTGCATTATCAAAGAAATCGGTTTGGAGCTGGTAATAACTGAATCTAACCATCGCGGGTGCTCTTGCGTCCCAGTGAGCAAAAAGGTCGCAGCTAGCTGCTTCTCTACTCCCTCGAGATTTACCACCGGGCCGGCCAGCATTTCGGGTGTCAGGATGCCGTCCCAGTGTGCATGATGCATCCATCAATCCGCTGATCCGCGTCAAGCCGCGCTTGGCTTGGATGCCGATGCCGATGCCGATGCCGATGCCGATCCAATGAAAACGACGTGAGTTTAACGCTTTCACTTTCACAAGCAGCAAGAGCCCACACAAAGTCACATGAATAATCGAGCTGCTCGCTCCATTTATCACGATGTGCTCGTGTCCGTCCACCATGCCCACGCCCCCGCGTCGGCTTAATTTCCGGCCGAATCCGGCGCATCTCCCGGCCGGGGAAATGGACGGCCGGGGTTGCCTCTGCCCGAGGTCTCCTCTCCACGATGGCGTGGCGCGAGGTGCCCTGCTGCGACGGTCTCTGCATGTGCATGTGCGTGCGCGGCACAAGCCTATCCGCGCTCTCATCTCGATCGGCCCTCCCTCTCTCTGTCTCTGGTAGCTACGTAGCGCCTATAGCAACACTACGTACGGTATGGAAACCCATGCCCCGTTGTCAATGGTACTAGTACTAGTAACAACCCACAGGCCACAGATCACACAGCCATCGTGTCACGTGCGATACCCGGCCGGGAGGATTTTCGGGGGTTCATGCATGCTCCCACTGCGCAGCTCCCCGTCATTGCATGTTCTCAGCGAGCTCTTTGTGTCTTCTTTTCATTCCACGGAGATCGAGTAGAAAGAAAAAAAAAACAAAGTGAAAGTGACGTCCGAGCTAGAGGAATTCTGAACAGCGTCATGCACCCGCGTGTGTTTCTTACATACTGCCCTCCAGCACCGACTCGATAGGCGACGCCAACGGCAAACCGTGACGTGTAGGCGCCGTGTGTTAAAGATTGACAAACTAGATTATTATTAATAAAAAACATTATCACTGTTTGTTCATGGAATTGATCCATGAACATAAACATGACTTTAATAATTTGGGGGGTCGTAGTTTCCGCGACAATGACCAGAAGCTTAATTAGAGATTCCTCAAAATTGTGAATGTGTAACATTACAAAAATGTAGCACTGTGTGGTCAACCAAACACACAATTGACATTGTGGTCTCCAGGAATTGAAGGAAGTATGGCCAATCAACAAAATGATGAATCTTATTCAAATGACATGATGAGAAATTGGCAAGCAACCTACAAAAAAAAAGTATTAGTATTAGGTGATATGTAACAAAATGAGAAATCTTCAAATGCTTCATTAATGATGCATGCTACCATATCATTAGTATTAGGTGATGTACTTATCGATGATGAGGAGGCCACATGTGGTGATTTCATAAACCTTAAGATCACATGCTGTGAAAAAAGAATCGGAGCTACTGTAGCACGAAACATTCAAGCGCTGTCCACCAACATTTGATTATGTTTCACGCGCTCGTTAACAATCTATTTCCCCACGGCAATAATGCTCTCTGCTGAACTAGTCCGGTTGAAAATTAGATAAAAATGAGCTAGACTGACTAGATGATAGCTGGGAGCGAGGAGTATTATCACCGTCAGGACAAATATACTAATGCTACCACTTCAACTCCATCGTAGAGAACTTTACGATTATCTGAACCGCCATCCTGATGGCCTGACGACCCTTTTATATGTTATATACTTATATGTATGCAAGATAACGTCTTTATATGATGATGATACTACCCGGCCCAGGCAAGCCACAGCCACAGGGATTATCGATCGGGAGGGTAGGGTAGGGAACGTGGCCTTGTGGACACACGTCGTTGTTACACAGTGCGTGGGCATACCGGCACAGCTTCCATTTTGGATACACGTCTTGTGGACACACGTCTTGTGGACTACCACCAATTGACATAAGTGACGTCGTGACGTCGTGTATCCTGTTGTGGACACACGTCTTGTGGACTACCACCAATTGACGGAGTTGGTCTTTCTCTCTTTTATTATGGAAGAGAAACAAAAAGGTAGCTTCCAGTCAGGACAATGTGCAAGGACTTCCTCGTGGTCGTTGTATGATACGGACATACTACCTGCCTGCCGTGCAAATCAGATTTTTTTTACTTTTAGATCATGTTTGATGCGCATGTATCTTCCTCAAATATGTTAGAGTGTATTTGAATTAATATACACTCCAATTCACTTCAATGCATATGGTTTGAGCTTAATACATGCACATCCAAACAAGGCCTTAGGTGTGTTCACATCTATGGCCTGACAATGTGGACAACCGCGACGGGAATAATAAAAAGGACGAGTTCAGGCAGAGACACAGATGGGATTGAAATCCACAATTTTATCCTTGCCGATTTACCTTTATCCATGAAATAAAAAGAAATAGAATGGGTTCACATATTTAGGCACTGACACTTTACATTCTAGAGCATCTCGAGATTAGCTAAAAATACTAGTCAAATTTAATGATTTAGTTACTCTCTAAAATAGATAATATATTATATTACTCCAACAAACTATGTAAAATAAAGAGACTAGATGACCAGTAAGGTAGGTTATCCAAAAATACAGAGTGAATGAGATGAAATGGAGAGCTATTAAATTTGGAGAGACATTTACAGAGTCTGTTGAAAATGTTTTTTCTTTTATAATAACTAAATTTACATTAGAAACAATTTCGCTAATTTTTTGGAGATGTTCTTAGTACCGTGGCTATGGATGGTCCCTATCTTTCGCAAGCACTCCCTCCTGACGTGGAACCTGCGAGAGAATTGAACAACATAACATGCATTAAGGTAGGAAAACTCTGCAATCTGCATTTTGTAGCAACGTGCTGACAATGCTGTTCTGGAAGATGAAGCCCTGACATAGGACGAAGCCCAGGAAGTAACACAGACTATGGCCCGTTTAGATTCCACCCAAAAACCAAAAATTTTCAAGATTCCCCGTCACATCGAATCTTGCGGCACATGCATGGAGTACTAAACGTAGACGAAAAAAAACTAATTACACAGTTGATCGAGAAATTGCGAGACGAAACTTTCGAACCTAATTAGTCCATAATTGGACAATTTTTACCAAATAACAACGAAAGTGCTACAGTAGCCAAAAGCCAAAATTTTTTGGATCTAAACGCGCCCTATATATCTATGTGTGTCATACTCGTAGGTGACAGTACGTACCTACAGGTTATAGATCGAATATAAACATAGCTAAATGTGCCAAGAAAACAGAGCTCATCCAGATGAAACCACAGAAACAGAGTTGGACGTGCTAAGATACAAGAAATTACTAGGACAGCTGAAACAAATACGAGAAGCAGCAGTAGTGAGAGGATGCTAGCTGTGCAAGAGATTTAATTCGTACCCACATATATACCTGCATCATCACTTGGCCGGGGTCTCCTCTTCATTCGCTGACTGCACGGACGGACGCATCATCATCCGATCGTCTATCATTGGATTTTTTTTTGTCAAAACAACAAACAGGTACAATTCACACCCGACTATATACACGCATGTGACTACTAGGAACGTACCTCCTCATATATTCTTTACCAGCGCCAACAATTTGTAGTGCGGGGCGGTTGGGATGGACTTCAACTGCGTGCCTTAGTGCAGCCTCCTCTCTCTCCACGTCATCCTCAAAGGCGCCGCTACACCAGAAGTCAACTTTGACTTTGCGAAGCGACGGGAGGTACTCCAACCCGAGATCCTCACAGCCGACGACGTTGTTCTGCATTAATTCCTTGACACTTACACCAAACTCAAGCTCCTCGAGCTTTGGCATAACAGCAACGGCTGGTGCTGCAACTCTGCAGTCGTCTTTCTTTCTACTCGTACCAGTAGCCATGCCTCTATCTAGATGGCAGATAGTAAATGAAGCACTCGAATCCTCATTGGCTACAAACTGGACCATTGAACATTCCAACACCAAGGATCTCAGCTTCTGAAAGCATCCATCTGATTCAGTATTACTAGTTAATGTACTACCATCTGTATAAAGCTGGAGGTAACAAAGCTCTGGCAACCTGCCCAGTGCCTTGAGACCCTGCTCATCCAGATCAAACACAAATATATCCAAGTGGGTGAGGCTAGGAAGTTGCGCAGAATTAATCCATGATGGCATCTTGGGGAACCAGATATAAGGAAGAAACAGACATCGGAGATCTCGAGAGAGCATCACTGCGTCCCAGGCTTTCATATAACCACTATCCATTCCATCACCCAATGTTAGATGTTGCAACTTCTGGAGACTGCGCAGAGAGTGCATGAAATCTGTCTGCGTGTCCTCATCCATCTCCCTGATACGAGTACTATTAATCTTAAGCACCCTGAGTTCACATAGGTTGCCTAGATCCTTCACAAACTGCCTCTGGGACTCATCATTATCATGAGGCCCTCTTATCTGTAGCTCCTCTAATGAGGTAAGCCTCCCTATTACCCCACCTGGTGCCCAAAGCTGCTGAGCACGTAGGCATACCAGCCGTGTGAGCATGCCAATGCTACACGGCAACAATTCTGGGTATCCAATAATACTCTCCAAGTTTAATGTTTCTAGAAACTTTAGTGCGCCTATTCCTTCTGGGAGATCTTTCAACCATGAATCTCGTATCCCAAGGTACCTCAAATGAAGTAGTTTTCCAATATGCTCAAGGATGTGGCATCTTTCTCTAAATCTGCAACCCTCCAAAGCTAGCACACGGATGAGTTTTAATCTTGGATGCAAGGCCCACTTAACAATAGTACACTGCCAGACAATAAATGATCTTACTTGTGGCAGCTTCACATGAGTATCACGAGTGAGATCCAGTTCTCTGTTTTGGGGGGCTAATCGACGTGTGTGACATTCTAATAATGTACCATCAACACCGACAAAGTTTTCCTCACGTGAAATGGAGACTATGAGATCAAGCACCATATCATGAACACGGCAACCATCGATGATGCCATAGACTTTCGAATCCACCGCCTGGATCAGGCTTCTGTTTATGAGATCATGGAAGTATTCCTCTCCTACCTCAAATGACCCACGTCCTGGTTTCTTCTCAACAAAGCCTTCGGCTATCCACTTCCATATCAAAGAATCCTTATGAATAAGAGAGTCTTCTGGAAATACACTTAGGTACAGCAAACAAGTTTTCAAATGACAAGGAAGATCATAGTAACTAAGGGACAATATCCACTCAGTATCATCTACTTGCATGTTGTCTCTGCCACCATAGAAACCTGGAGAGTCACAAACCTCAAACCAATCTTGTCTTGATTTGCCCACCAACAAGCTAGCCATTGTGGTGATAGCTAATGGCACACCGCCACATTTGGCTAGAATTTTTCTAGATGCCTCTTCTGGATGATTAGCAGGACATTTTTCGTCACCACCAAATAGCCTCATATAGAATAGCTTCTTTGAGTTATCATGTGTAAGAGGATCAAGCTTGTAATATACTTCATCGCTGCAGGCTACATCTCGATTACGAGTAGTTTTGATTATCTTGCTTCCGCTATTGTTCTGATGTAATGCTGAAGCTATTAATCCCCAAGATTGTATATCCCATACATCGTCAATAACGATGAAGTACCTACCAATTCAACAAAACAGTATAAATTAATAGCGAGAGGTAGTAAACCTTAGAGCATCCATCGTCGTATAGATGAGAGAAGATGTGTGACACTCTGTACTATATATTGATTATGCTGTCTAATTTGAATTTAGACATTGACACTTACATATTAGTAGAGGAAGTTTATAGATGTTCAAAATTTCAAATTAATAACTCTACTTCCAAGATTTACAATGTCCACATTGAAACTTCTTCAAATTTGAATTATCAAATACTAATTAAAGTAGCAAGAAAACGAGTATTGTGCTACAATTGCAGCTTTGATTCATAATGAAAAAAAAATATCTTCAAATTTGTATTATCAAATATAAATACACTAGCAAGAAGAAGTATTGGACCAGGATTGCATCTTTGCTTGAGACATACATAATGAAAAAAATAAATATTTTCAAATTAATAAATGGTAAACGTATGTATGCTTCCAAATAGTATGCACACAGCACAGGTTGTGTAGCACATATATAATCATATAAGATGAAACAGAGAAATTATATATAGGTGATCTGCAGGTGACTAGTGATTAATGCATACCTCTTGTTTTGAAGGAATTTTCGAAGTTCGCCAATGAGGAGGTCTAGCTTTTTTACATCACGAATGGCCTTGTACTCTTCTTTGTCTAGAAGAAAGAAGATGCTGGTGAAGACTTGCACCAGGTCGGGATTACGGCCAACCGAAACAAATGCTCCACAATCATATTCGGGGCTCAGCTCGTCGTAAAGCGCCTTGGCAAGAGTGGTCTTGCCCAGACCACCAGCTCCGACCACAGAAACTATCTTCGTCTTGTTGCTGCTGCCAGCATCTCCATGGCCGTGGGTCGATGATGACTGAAGCATGTCTATGAGCTCCGCCCTCGTCCTCTCGATGCCGATGATCTGCGCTGCCTCTTTGTACATGTGCTCAAGGCGAGGATCACGTGTGGTGGCCGGCGCAGCCACTGCAACGGGTATGGAGTACCTTTCCCGGCGGTCCGACACCTCCTGAAGTCGCTTCTTCATGTCCTCGATCGCGCCGGCGATGGTGTGGCGCGCCTTGCTCTTTTTGAGCAGCTTGTCCATCTTCTTCTTGAGACGTTTGAGCAAGCCATCCTTGCTCTCAGTCTCAGCAGGGTCTGCCCCCTCCACGACATGGACGAGGAAAGTGTCGAGGATGTCCTCCATGGCGTAGGACGCCTCTCTCACCTCCTGAGACCAGAGACGGACTTGTGGATCCAGCTGCTTAGGCGGCGTTTCGCCCACCTTGCGGAGAGTCGTGTGCGCACTCTCGAGCTCTTTTTTCAAAGACTCGATCTCGTTGCGCAGGCCCTTCTGCAGCTTGTACTCCGCCTGCAGCAGCTCGCCAAGCTTGGAGATGATGCTGCCGACTGCCCTGGCCACAAGATCCATGCCGACGACGCCAGAATGGAAGATTGCTGGTACGGTGACGTTGAACACCGTATCAAGCTGATAATCTGCACTTGCTGAAGAGTTGCTTGCTAGCTAGCTAGGAGAGGAAGAAAGCAGAGCTAGGACAGCAAACCTGTCTTTAATTTAAAGAGGTCCAAAGCAATTATTGGTATTGCGTGTCGACCCAGCTAGCTATTTGGACTCTGCGGCATGCCAAGATGCCTGGTCCCTTTCTCCAACACAATGCATGCATGTTCCGTCAGTTGGGCCAGTCTCACTGTAGAGTTTAGTTTAATTTGTTTCCAAGACCATTATGTCATCTAGATTAAAATAAAATTTAGATGAAACACACATTCTCAATGTAAAATTCTATTCTATAGTTTTATAGACATTTAATTCTATGGCTTATATATAGTTTTTAGTCATGCCAAGAGAGTTTTATCCCTATAACACTTATTTCATCTCTCTCGTTACTAAAACAATACCATGTCACCGAAAATATGGCAGACTATTAAATGTAAATGAAACACCAATGAAAATCACATTGAGACTAGACAAGTTAAGTTCAGTTCAGTTCATCTATGTGCCGGCAGTGATGCCCCTTCACTGTCGGTTCTTTCTCTGACAGGCCCCCAATTATTGGGGGTAGAGGCTGAACCGGCAGTGAAACACCACATCACTGCCGGTTCGTGGCTTGAACCGGCAGTGATGCCTCTCGGCCCTATCACTGCCGGTTCAAGCCACCAACCGGCAGTGATGTGGTGTTTCACTGCCGGTTCGTGGCTCCAACCGGCAGTGAAGTTGTGTACACTATAAAGCTTCGATCTCCTCTCCCTCCTCTGCTCCAACGGTGCAGAACAGTGCGTGAGGAGCTCCATCTCTCCATTGTTGCGGCTGGTGGATTTCTTGATCTCCATTGTTGGCTCCTCTTCACTCTTGGATCCTCATATCTTCTTACTCTTGGTTAGTAACAAGCATAATTCTTTAGAATTGTTGGTTTACATTGTGTCAATTTGTGTTAGAGCTATGCTAGTTTTCCTGATCAAGAACAGTGATGTTGCAATTTGTGTCAATTTTTTGTAGTTTTTAGATCGAAAATTATTTAGAAAAATTGTAGCACTTTGTTTTTATTGGGTAATTATTGTATAATCATTGAGTAGCAAGGTTCGAAAGACTCGTCTCGAAAATTATGGATAAAAATTGTAATTAGTTATATTTATTATTTACATTTAATACTCAATACATGCATGAAAGATATGATGGGATATGGAATAGATTCGGTATTTATTACTTAGATTTAATACTCCATGCATGTATTTAATACTTACATTTAATACTCCATGCTTCCATTGTTATCTATTTGTTCTCTTTATTTTTATAGCACGACCAAATTCAAATTATATCGAAGAATATTGTTCAAAAATGTTTCTGTTAATACGTTCCTATGTTTCCTCTGCTCTGTCCATCTTATTTTATCAGTGCAAACATGGATCGAGGGTGGATGTACGATCTGTCACATACAGACCCACGGTACTTGACGGGCATCGACGATTTCATCAAGCGAGCTAGAGTCAATGCTTGGGACTCACATCTTGTTTGCTGTACCTAAGTGTATTTCCAGAAGACTCTCTTATTCATAAGGATTCTTTGATATGGAAGTGGATAGCCGAAGGCTTTGTTGAGTAGAAACCAGGACGTGGGTCATTTGAGGTAGGAGAGGAATACTTCCATGATCTCATAAACAAAAGCCTGATCCAGGCGGTGGATTCGAAAGTCTATGGCATCATCGATGGTTGCCGTGTTCATGATATGGTGCTTGATCTCATAGTCTCCATTTCACGTGAGGAAAACTTTGTCGGTGTTGATGGTACATTATTAGAATGTCACACACGTCGATTAGCCCCCCAAAACAGAGAACTGGATCTCACTCGTGATACTCATGTGAAGCTGCCACAAGTAAGATCATTTATTGTCTGGCAGTGTACTATTGTTAAGTGGGCCTTGCATCCAAGATTAAAACTCATCCGTGTGCTAGCTTTGGAGGGTTGCAGATTTAGAGAAAGATGCCACATCCTTGAGCATATTGGAAAACTACTTCATTTGAGGTACCTTGGGATACGAGATTCATGGTTGAAAGATCTCCCAGAAGGAATAGGCGCACTAAAGTTTCTAGAAACATTAAACTTGGAGAGTATTATTGGATACCCAGAATTGTTGCCGTGTAGCATTGGCATGCTCACACGGCTGGTATGCCTACGTGCTCAGCAGCTTTGGGCACCAGGTGGGGTAATAGGGAGGCTTACCTCATTAGAGGAGCTACAGATAAGAGGGCCTCATGATAATGATGAGTCCCAGAGGCAGTTTGTGAAGGATCTAGGCAACCTATGTGAACTCAGGGTGCTTAAGATTAATAGTACTCGTATCAGGGAGATGGATGAGGACACGCAGACAGATTTCATGCACTCTCTGCGCAGTCTCCAGAAGTTGCAACATCTAACATTGGGTGATGGAATGGATAGTGGTTATATGAAAGCCTGGGACGCAGTGATGCTCTCTCGAGATCTCCGATGTCTGTTTCTTCCTTATATCTGGTTCCCCAAGATGCCATCATGGATTAATTCTGCGCAACTTCCTAGCCTCACCCACTTGGATATATTTGTGTTTGATCTGGATGAGCAGGGTCTCAAGGCACTGGGCAGGTTGCCAGAGCTTTGTTACCTCCAGCTTTATACAGATGGTAGTACATTAACTAGTAATACTGAATCAGATGGATGCTTTCAGAAGCTGAGATCCTTGGTGTTGGAATGTTCAATGGTCCAGTTTGTAGCCAATGAGGATTCGAGTGCTTCATTTACTATCTGCCATCTAGATAGAGGCATGGCTACTGGTACGAGTAGAAAGAAAGACGACTGCAGAGTTGCAGCACCAGCCGTTGCTGTTATGCCAAAGCTCGAGGAGCTTGAGTTTGGTGTAAGTGTCAAGGAATTAATGCAGAACAACGTCGTCGGCTGTGAGGATCTCGGGTTGGAGTACCTCCCGTCGCTTCGCAAAGTCAAAGTTGACTTCTGGTGTAGCGGCGCCTTTGAGGATGACGTGGAGAGAGAGGAGGCTGCACTAAGGCACGCAGTTGAAGTCCATCCCAACCGCCCCGCACTACAAATTGTTGGCGCTGGTAAAGAATATATGAGGAGGTACGTTCCTAGTAGTCACATGCGTGTATATAGTCGGGTGTGAATTGTACCTGTTTGTTGTTTTGACAAAAAAAAAATCCAATGATAGACGATCGGATGATGATGCGTCCGTCCGTGCAGTCAGCGAATGAAGAGGAGACCCCGGCCAAGTGATGATGCAGGTATATATGTGGGTACGAATTAAATCTCTTGCACAGCTAGCATCCTCTCACTACTGCTGCTTCTCGTATTTGTTTCAGCTGTCCTAGTAATTTCTTGTATCTTAGCACGTCCAACTCTGTTTCTGTGGTTTCATCTGGATGAGCTCTGTTTTCTTGGCACATTTAGCTATGTTTATATTCGATCTATAACCTGTAGGTACGTACTGTCACCTACGAGTATGACACACATAGATATATAGGGCGCGTTTAGATCCAAAAAATTTTGGCTTTTGGCTACTGTAGCACTTTCGTTGTTATTTGGTAAAAATTGTCCAATTATGGACTAATTAGGTTCGAAAGTTTCGTCTCGCAATTTCTCGATCAACTGTGTAATTAGTTTTTTTTCGTCTACGTTTAGTACTCCATGCATGTGCCGCAAGATTCGATGTGACGGGGAATCTTGAAAATTTTTGGTTTTTGGGTGGAATCTAAACGGGCCATAGTCTGTGTTACTTCCTGGGCTTCGTCCTATGTCAGGGCTTCATCTTCCAGAACAGCATTGTCAGCACGTTGCTACAAAATGCAGATTGCAGAGTTTTCCTACCTTAATGCATGTTATGTTGTTCAATTCTCTCGCAGGTTCCACGTCAGGAGGGAGTGCTTGCGAAAGATAGGGACCATCCATAGCCACGGTACTAAGAACATCTCCAAAAAATTAGCGAAATTGTTTCTAATGTAAATTTAGTTATTATAAAAGAAAAAACATTTTCAACAGACTCTGTAAATGTCTCTCCAAATTTAATAGCTCTCCATTTCATCTCATTCACTCTGTATTTTTGGATAACCTACCTTACTGGTCATCTAGTCTCTTTATTTTACATAGTTTGTTGGAGTAATATAATATATTATCTATTTTAGAGAGTAACTAAATCATTAAATTTGACTAGTATTTTTAGCTAATCTCGAGATGCTCTAGAATGTAAAGTGTCAGTGCCTAAATATGTGAACCCATTCTATTTCTTTTTATTTCATGGATAAAGGTAAATCGGCAAGGATAAAATTGTGGATTTCAATCCCATCTGTGTCTCTGCCTGAACTCGTCCTTTTTATTATTCCCGTCGCGGTTGTCCACATTGTCAGGCCATAGATGTGAACACACCTAAGGCCTTGTTTGGATGTGCATGTATTAAGCTCAAACCATATGCATTGAAGTGAATTGGAGTGTATATTAATTCAAATACACTCTAACATATTTGAGGAAGATACATGCGCATCAAACATGATCTAAAAGTAAAAAAAATCTGATTTGCACGGCAGGCAGGTAGTATGTCCGTATCATACAACGACCACGAGGAAGTCCTTGCACATTGTCCTGACTGGAAGCTACCTTTTTGTTTCTCTTCCATAATAAAAGAGAGAAAGACCAACTCCCGAGACCCTCTCGTCGTGACGTCGTGTATCGTGTTCGCGGTTCGCGGACCGCGCCGCGCGCAGACGACCAGAAACGCTCCACCCTCGAGGCCGGCGCGCAGAATTCGCCTAGCTCGTCGGAACGGAATCGTTCCGCAGGCAGGCAGGACTGGTTCGCGCGGAACCGGTCGCGTCGCGTCGCGTCGCGTGCTTCCTGCCTGCCCCGTCTCTGTGGCCGTGTCTCGGGCGGTGGCGTACAAACAAGCGCTACCGGGCTGGCGGGGGCGACATTCGATTCGGTTTCGGTCAGTTGTGCCCCATACCATACGTTCCCTCTTGCGCGTTGCCTCACGGCTCGGAGAAAGCCGAATGGAACCTGGATGGGTGGTGGGCTGGTAGCCGTAGCCGTCGTAGCCGGGACCGGCGGCGGCGACGGGTTTCGATGGTTTCGCCGGCTGGCTGGTTCGGACGTGTGCGCGCGGCGCAGAGCGGGTGGCGGAGGCAGCGGCAGCGTTACCAGGCGGGTTTCCCGGCACCGAAATGCCCCGTCTCGATTCTAGAATATGCTCAGCGCCACCAGCATCAGGAGCTAATCATGCAGCTTAGCGTATTTTTTTCATTTATTATTTAATTATAATACTACTCATGGAGACCACGGAATTGAATGTGTGCCAACTAATTTTAGGCATTTGTTTATCCAACTAATTTTAATCATGTTAGTACAGTATATTATCACAATCCCGAAACGTTATTGCCCCAGCATATGCAAAACCGTAGTAGATGCAGAAATGGGAACTACGTATATACCCTGTCAATTTTGGACCATATTATTGCTACAGTGAATCAACTGTCGTGTCGCCTCAATCACCCATCCATCCGCCCGCCCCATCATTTTGTTCACACACAACACAACACGTAAATAAATACGCAAGGCCTGAGAGAGAAAAATCAACGAAGAAGAAGAACCAACACTAGTGGGCGCGACAGTATCGGTGGCGCAGAACCACTGTACAAATGGAAACTCAAACAGAAAACAGACATAAATACCTCCAAGAACACAAAAGCAAATAAAATAAAACCAACGACGGAAAATACTAAAAGAAACAAACAAAACAGATCCCAATATATTCCCTCTCAATCAGGCCGCTCGCCCTCCTCCTCCTTCTCCTCCCCAAGACAGCGGACAGCCTCCACGCCTCACGGGATTTCGCCCACGGGGAGGGGAAAAAAAAAGAAAGCGAAATCAACCAATCTCCCTCATCATTCACGGCCTCGCCAGCGGGCCTCCTCCTCCTCCTCCTTCCTCCTCCCTCCTCCCTACAAGGCAGAAATTTCCCCATTTCCGCCGCCCGCGATCGGCGCCCGAGAGCTCCCCGAATCCAGGCCCGGATTACCGACCGTTCGCCGCGAGCCTTGGGGTCTGTCCGGGGCTCTGATTTGCGGGCGCCGCGGCCGTGGTTCGCGCGGGGAATGCTCTACCTCAAGCAACCCGGCGGCGCGGACTTAGGGTTCCGGCGGGCGGCGGCGGCAAAGGCTGCTGCCACGAGGCTGTGATCTGCCGCCTGTGGCGGATGCGAGATTGAGCCAGACCGCGCCGGGGATTCTGCCGGCCATGGCGGAGGCGGACACCTGCCTCCAGAGCTTCGAGCTCTACGAGGCCGAGTCGGTGAGCTCCTCGCACCCCCAGATCACAATGCGCCGCTGCGTCGAGCGGCCGTTGCTGTTTGTTTCTTAAAATTATGTTGTTCATGGTGCCGCTACTCGTGCTGCTTTGCGATTCGTTCTATTGCTACGGAGACGGTTGAGCTCCAGGCTGTTGTTTAGCTCGGGACAGCCTGCGGTCTCCACGTGCTTGGATCATTCCATGCAACGCCGGGGATTTAGAAATTATGAATCCTTGTCCATTCATTGGCATCTGCATGTGATTTCAATGTCTGTGGAGAAAGCGATTATCGCACATAGATTTCAGGAGCTTTTAGCTGCTAGTATTGTTGCCTTCAATGCGTGAGATATCGAATCCTGCCTTATCTTGTTAGTTACAATGCTTGTTTCTCTATTTGTTTTTTGGTTTGGAAATAGGTGTGCTTTTCAAGCACTGCTCATGTTCATTTGTTGTGATTTTGATCACGAAAGATAACCTTTGTGTGCTCATTCAAATTACCAGTTTAAACTAGGGTGACATCAAGTTTTCCATGTTCTGAATCCAATACCTAGCCTGTGCTTCATCCCACTATTGTTTGGATGATTGGTTATACACTGTTTGGTTGATTTTATCTTGGCGCCATATTTCTTGTTCTCTATCTGAGTGCATTCTATACGTAGAAGCCTTATAGAAAATGTGTTTGCAAACTCATGTGCAAAGGCGAGGCCTTAGGGCCTGTTTGGCAGGGCTCCTAGTCGGCTGTGGCTCTGATCCTCCGGAGGAGCTCTGCCAAACATTTTGAGTAGCCATTTTTCCAGCGAAAAACAGAGGAGCCAGAGACGTTTTGGTGGCTCCTCCAAAACGGCTCCAGCTCCTCCGGAGAAGCCCCTCAAGAGGAGGAGCCGTACCAAACAGGCCCTTTCTGGTTTTCATGCCTTTCCTTTGTTTACGGACTAGGCTTTAGAAGTTGGATTGGCATATGCATGTCGGATATGAGAACTTGTGTGTATTAAAAAGTGAAAATTGGAGAATGACGTCCTTTGACCGTTCCATTTGGGAGAATGTAGATAATTCAAGAACCTTTTGTTCATGCAACAGTCCGTTGATTTGGATATATCAAATACAAAAAGAAGTCGGTGTGAATTTCTGTTGTCACATCGAAGAGGATCGGATAGGATATTGCCGACATGAAAGGCTACTTGAATAGATTGGAGCTTTTCTTAAAACTGAGGTTTTGAGACAATGATGGGTTATGACTATGAGTGAAATTATAGTTTTGTGGAAGATGGAAAATGGAAATTTAGGCAGTGAGCGAGATGTTTATTTTGCCAGTATAGGTGAGAAATAGTGGGTCTGGTTCGCGTAACCTGCTCATGATAGTTTTAATGCTGAACTGTGACCCAATACATATCACCACCAGAATTATTTGTGGCTGTTGGTGCTACCGAGTACCTAGTTCCTATGCTGATTTGTTTTTATCATAATTTAATGGTGGATGTTTTTGGCAGCAATTTTATATTCTTGGAACTAACACTAACAAGACAATATGGAGATTACTCAAGATTGATAGAATGGAACCATCAGAGCTCAATGTAGATGAGGATTCTACTGTACACTCACAGAGTGACTACCTTGATCTTCTAAAAAATCTAGATGAAGAACACAGGTCTACTGGTGGAGTCAAATTTGCCACCAACTGTTTTGGAATCATCGGTAAGCTATCTCATCTTACTCTGATCATAATTTGATGCAATGTCGGTAAGATAGTCCCTGCAAATATGAATCAACAATATGTTTTCTTTACAGGTTTCATTAAGTTCCTTGGGCCCTATTACATGTTAATTATTACTGAGCAGAGAAAGATTGGGGATATATTGGGTCATCCGGTGTACCAAGTTACTAAGACTGCGATGATTGAGTTAACAAATTCCAAGACGAAGCCAAAGCTAATTAATTCCAAGGACGAGAACAGGTGTGCACTGCACGCCATGTTTATATTGTTAATTAACATCCTATCCTTCATATTATCATACACTGGTAGTTAGATTGGATATTTTCTAACTGTTTAATAAATATTCTTTCTTTTTCCTTAGAAAGATTCAGGAGCATAGCTAGTGCACTACATGGTAAACTGTTGCACCCACTGTATGCTCATCATAAGTTAAGCTTCACTAATCATGCAGGTACAAGAAGCTCTTGCAGACAATTGATCTTAGAAAAGACTTCTTTTTTTAGCCACTCATATCAAATAATGAGAAGTCTCCAGAAGAACTTTAGTGATCCACAAGAAGGATGGGAACTATACGACACAATGTTTGTCTGGAATGAGTTCCTAACTCGAGGGATTCGTGACATTCTGAAAACTACGCTCTGGACTGTTGCATTAGTTTATGGTTTCTTTAAGCAGGTACAATGAAACTTATATCCTTTTGTCCTGTTATATCGTTTAATAGGATTTGTGAAATATGATAGATAGCATCCAAAAAGATGTATCCTACATTCCTACTCCTTTCTTTTTAGGGTTCATTATCTTCGCTTGCTTTGCTCTTTTCTAAGCTAAAATTTATGTTGTATTTGCTTGTGCTAGACAAGTAAGAATCCTTTTTTCCTTTTTCTTTCTGTCATGGGATTTTTTTGTTCCCGAACAGCACAAGAGAACTGCGCGTCATTTCATTAAGGAAGAAAAATTGTTACACGGGTCAAAGAGACCCAACTCACACACCTCACACCCTGGACACTAAGTTACAGACTCGCCACACAAAGAACAGAAAAACGACCAAAAACCTCCGAGCTTTAAGCTCCAGAAGGCAGCAACCTAAATACAAGTTCCTGTATATCAAAGAATTGAGGCCTTTACATGCTTCCTTGGGGACAGCAGCAGTTGACCTCTTCCACCAGCCTGAGAAACGAGTCACGGTAGGCTGTGGTGCCAACTGCAGCAGCCAGCAGCCCTAACTGTTGCAAAACGAGGGTCCAAACTTGTCAAGCGAATACACAGCCAACTAGCAAATGATTTATTGTTTCATCCATTCGATCACATAAGGGACATGCCGCAGGATGGGGCAGATTCCTCTTTGCTAGTCGATTGGCTGTCCAAACCCGGTTGTGAAACACCAGCCAGATGAAAAACTTACAGCACGGATGAGTCCAAGTTTTCCAGATCCTTTTCCACGACCCAAACTTGATGGTTCCCACAAAGAAGGCTGCATAGGCAGATTTACTGCTATAGGAACCATCTTGTGTTAACTTCCATCCATATTGGTCTGGAGTCTCCAGTTGCAAAATAACACCATCCACAATATCCCAAATGTGGAGGTATTCAAGCAAGACCTCAACTGTACGAGCTCTCTTAATATCTTGAGCCCAACTTCTATTATGCAGCGCCTGAGCCACAGTCCTTCTTTTAGCAGTTCGTTTTGGGTCTGTTTTGAATGGGAATAGTTGTGTTTTTCAGTCTATAATGTGTAAAATCATTTTTTAATTTTATGAAAATGATAAGAATGTCGAATATTATTGTACTAGCAACTTTTGAACACATTCCTGATTTATTGAATGGTGACTACTTTTGCTTTCTTTCTTTGACAAAATGACTTAATCTGAAAAAAAAACTAACATAATATCCTTATCTGTAGTTTCTTAGAAGCTTGAGCTTACCTTCCAATTTGCCATCCAACTCCTCTGTTGCTCTTGGCTATTCACTACTGTTTATTCATATAACCATTTATAATAATATTCTTATTTTATTTATATCAAGGATAAACTTGCGATATGTGGAAAGGATATTATGCTAACGCTCATTGCTAGACGCTCGAGGCATTATGCTGGCACCAGGTTCACACTTTGCAAACTCTTAGTAATGTATACTCCTTTCTATCAATTTTTAGTGTGGTTAGGACTGATATGCTGCATTTTTCTTTTTCTGATATTGGCATACAGGTATCTAAAGAGGGGTGTGAATGAGGAGGGCAGAGTAGCAAATGATGTTGAGACTGAGCAAATTGTTTATGAAGATGTGCTTGGACCATGTCAAATAAGCTCAGTTGTGCAGAACAGGGGTTCAATACCACTATTCTGGTCCCAGGAGACATCAAAGCTGAATCTTAAGCCTGATATCATATGTAAGCATTGGAATCCTTATTCAGTGTGTAAAATACTATTCAAACATTTGATATTTTTTATGCAGTGCATGAAGAGGATAAAATATGTAAGCATTGGAAATCCTTATTCAATGCGTAAATTACTATTCAAATATTTGGTATTTTTTTTCTTGCAGTGCATGAAAAGGACAAAAATTATGATGCTACCAGGCTTCATTTTGAAAATCTTAGGAAGAGATATGGAAATCCTATCATCATCTTAAACTTGATTAAGGTGAGCACACTGTTATGATGCTGCCACTGTTTCTGGTGAATCTTTTTCATACAAGTCATACTTTAAGAATCACACGTTTGCAATTTATTTTGTGTTATTCTTGAAAGACACGTGAGAAGAGGCCACGAGAAATTATACTCCGTCGGGAATTCGACAGAGCAATAAAGATTATTAATGGCAGTCTACCAGGCGAGGACCATTTGAGATTTTTACATTGGGATCTTCATAAGAACTCTCAAAGGTATTGATTCTTGTGTTATGTGCCTCAAACTTAAGTTTTGTTCGATGCTTTTGGTGTACATAACTGTAGAACATATGTATTTCAGCAAAAGTACAAATGCTCTTCATGTGCTTTTGAAAGTGGCATTTGAAGCTCTGAACTTGACAGAATTCTTTTATTGTCAAGTTTCCCCAGCTCAAAGGGCAGAGAACTCCCTTAACTTAAGCCCTACATTGTAAGTTTTTGTTATTTACTATACTGGTTTCTCTGCTATTCAATTTGAATTCCTATTTTCATGTACCTCTTGAATGGCTTGACACTTACTTATTTTCGATTTTATGTTTTATAGGAAAAATGGTTTTGGTCCTCGTGTGTGTGATGACAACACCAATTGTGGCAATGCAGACTATGTTGATGATCTTCATGACATTTCCCAAGAAGATACAAGTGGCAGTTCTGATCCTGGCAATGGAATTGTAGAAGATAAATCTGAACTCAATGGATCTACCCAAGTAAAGCCTCCAAAATTTCAAAAGGGTGTCCTACGTACAAACTGTATAGATTGTTTGGACCGCACAAATGTTGCTCAATATGCCTATGGCTTAGCTGCTCTAGGACACCAGTTACATGAACTTGGTTCTGTAGAATCTCCAGAAGTTCATTTGGATTCCGCTTTGTCTCGACATTTGATGCATTTTTATGAACGGATGGGTGACACACTTGCTTTGCAGTATGGTGGTTCGGCGGCTCACAATAAGGTACTCCATTGAATGTTGCTTTATTCTTCTATCTGAGTATCTGTCAGAAAAAAAAAACTGTAGGTTCTTTATTCCTTCCACAGTATGCTTGTGTGTTGAGATAGGGAATGGTTGCATTGCATATGCTATTAGCCTATTACATTATTTCAGAACTTGTCCAAGTTTCCTCAATTAGTTTTGCATCTGGTCTGTTTTTAAGTGTTTTCATTTCAAATTGAACTGATTATGCATGGATGAGTCATGAGTGGCATAAAAGACTAGTATTTTTTTTCTGAAAAGTGAAACCATGAAGCTAGTTGGAGTTATGAGAGTTAAATTTGAGAACTATTTTGTACTTGAAATCCACAGTTTATAATATGAGAGTTTTAAAATAGGCTATCATCAATCAAGTGTCCTGATTAATGGCTCTAAAAATCTTCAACAAGTATATAGGCTCAGTTAGTATTTTGAGACTAAGGCCACTTATTTTAGTAGCTAGGGCTGCACTTAATCATACAGTGGTGTCAATTATTATTTGGAGTCCATTGCTATGCTATTTACTTTTCTCAATATTTTATCATATATTCATATAGGTTAGTGCAATACAGCTGCCTTTGTACAGAATTATTCTTATTATCCATCTGTTTAATTTTACTTAATCAAGTTGACACTTAATTTGAAATCGCATTTTTATCGTACTACCTAGCGATTATGTCAATATGTTTCTATATTTTATCATCCCGTCTATCTGCTGTGGGTAAATTTTTCTTAGTTATAGGAAAAGTTGGAATCCATTTGTAATGATGTTTCCATTCCACCCACAAAATGAGGAAAAAATCATTGATTTTCTTCTCTACAGAATATACATGTGATACCTGTGATCTGTACATTAAAGGGTAAAGTGTGATGTTGCTCTGTCTAAATAGGGTGACAGGGTGCCATCTGCACCTAGATTGATCAGTGGACTAAACTAGCACTAGTCAGTTCTCAGTTGTCCCTTCAGTTATGAAGTGAAAACAGAATTAGTAATGTGCTTATTCTGTGGATTCTATATTACTTGCTCATCCAGGGAGCTTAATAATGTATAACTACTGTGCAGAGTGGACTACAACACACGAATCAGAAGTGAAAGATAGCTTAATTGTAACATTACATTAATATGTCAAACAAACTAAAAGATTATTCAATTGTTGAGTTCTTGCACAGTTGTACTGATAAGTGATAAGGTGACTGGTGGCTAGTTAATTGAATAATATTTTTTATTGACATTTTGGCAAGTCAAATAACTTTCATGGCATTCAACATTCTTTTCATGTTGGGTTCTTGCACACTTCTCTGATGAACGTGCCTTATGGTTTCATGTGTAGATATTCTCTGCAAAAAGAGGGCACTTGAAGGTTGCCATCCAATCTCAAGAGTTCTTTAGGACACTGCAGCGGTATTATAGTAATGCCTATATGGATGCTTACAAACAAGCAGCGATAAACTTGTATGTGTGATTAAGATATGAACGATCTTCTTATATCTTTTAAAGTTTCAATTGGAAAATACTATTGAGTATGCACTAAGTTTCTGTCACTTGTTTTTCCTACGTATTGAAATTTCAGATTTTTAGGATACTTCCAACCGCAAATGGGAAAACCTGCACTTTGGGAGCCAGAATCTGGTGATGAGCATGTACTTGATGACGAGACAAGGTAAGCTAGCAATATATAGCTATGCTTGAACTTACATGGTTAAGTATGTACATATGACATGCTCCTAATAAAAGAATAATATGCTCTTCTCTATGAATTGGAGCAATAAAAGAAATATTACTGAAGGTGGCGGACTATGAAGTATTGTAATACGTCCTAGGATGTATGGAGGTGTAGCAGCGAGGGGGGAGGGCGGCGGCTAGGGCAAGAGGTCGGCACAGGGGAAGCAGGGGGCGGCGGCAGGCAGAGAGAGGGAGGGCGCAGGGAGGAATAGAGGAAGAGCAAAGCTCTGTTCTTTCTTGATCTTAATTGATTACATGTCCCCTATATTTATAGTCCCTAGTGGACTTGTATTCCAAGTAACTTACTAGAGGTATCCTTATAGATTGGATCCTCTTTCCTAATATCTCAATCTTTCCTTAACAAACTAATCCTATTCTTATTCTAATAATACTTCCTTTATTCTAATATGGTAACCGACTTGGGAGAGGGGAAACTGTATGGGAAGAGGAGAGGCGCTGCCTTCCTGCGCGCGAGGGGCGTGCCCCCCTGCTGTGCGCGCGATCCCCCCCTAGGGGGCGCGGTTGAGCCGGCCTGGGCCGGTTCCTGCCCTCCTCTGGGCCTCGCCCAGCCTGTACATTAGACATATGACAAGTATATATATATATATATATATATATATATATTCATTGTCTCTCCTATTAATAGCTTGTTAAATCTGCACAATATAAGTGATAGTCTTTATGCAAGAGCCCAAAGTATTATGCAGCAATATCTGATATTCTGATCCACTTGTTCTGGTTTAACCAGTGCTTTGAAAGTTCAGATGGAGAAGTTGTGTTATTCATTTCTTTACCTTTCTTCATAGGGGTAGCAAGGACACTTGAATTATTTATATATTTTCACGTTCTTCATAGGGGCAGCAAGGCTGTGTGTTTCCTGACCACTTATTTTGAGCATGAAATAATCCAGATTTTATTGACACATGCATTGTGCAAATCTACACAACCTATCTCATTAGTTATCTTACATTTTTTGTCAGTAAATTGATGAAGAGGGCAAGATCAGATGGCAGCATTCTTAATAAAAGCAAACCGTCAATGTCCAGCAATGGCCCAAATGGAATTTTAAACTCAGCATTTACTAGTTCAAAAAATGAAGGACAAGATCCAAACTGGAGTTCTGATTCAGGGCATGGGATGTCTTCAGCCTCTGTCGATTCCATGTCAAAGTCAAGGTTGGCTTATGCTATCTGGATTCTGTAACTCCATCTTTTCTGTTCTTCAGCAGATTCATTATCCTAAAGTATACTTTTGAGAAATTAGTAACTGACACTGGCACATAAGTTGTTAATTCTCCACTCTTGAAAAATACTCAGGTATACTCCGATAGTGTCTCACATTAAGCATATAAGCTGTGAACTAGACTACTGCAATGGTTCTGGTGATTCAAATTTCCTAGATCTTGACTGGCTTTCGGCTTCAGACAATGAAAGGTTATTTATACTGTGCTTTCCCTTTTTTGGTCTATCATGTATCTTTAGTGCATCAAGCCTACTGTTTTTTTGTGCATGGTATGGTGTACACATAAATGGCAGTGAAAAATAATTAGTTTGTCATTTTTTGTTCAAGAAAAACTATGTGCATAGCTTGTCTAAGTGGATTATCAGGAGACCTGAGCATCATTGCATTAATTAGGAAATGGTTCAAGTAGAACACTCACTCCAAAACACACAAACACCCACAAAAGCACCTACATCGATTACAATTGTGCGGTTGCGCCACAGAAGACAGAACTACTGAAGAGGATTGACATCAGCAGAAAACTCCACACACTACTACTGAAGAGGATTGACATCAGCAGAAAACTCCACACACTAGGACGCATTCACAGCAAGCTTTGTAAGACCAGTAGTGAACACTAGAGATTGGAGCCTCTCAACTGTTTACCCTGACATGAAACATGATATTTTTGTAAGATTTGCATGAATCAAAGTTCAGAAAAATAAATAAAAAAGAGTTCTTGCCAATGCCATGTATACTCTGATACTCCATTCTAGTATACATGGAACTGCTGGCGAACATCACCCATTAATAATTGAGATGTAGATCAATGTTTCTAACCTCATGATTTTTTTTTTTTGTGTTGTTCATTATGCTTAAACAGGTCAAAAGCCATAAGCACTCCTGATGTGAATATTTCAACTGATAATGGTGTTCATGATGTAAGCTCTGTGACAACGGTTAGTGCAATCAACAATCCTACTTTTTGTTATGACTACTTGCCCAGTTTACATATTTTAACCATAGTTTACAAAACCTTTTTGTTTTACATAACCATCATGGATACAAATACAATAGAGGTTCACTGGCAGACTACAATTGCTGCCCATTCATAATAGAGGTTCACACCAACAAATAAACCATTCATTTCATTTGGATCTTTCAGGATGATCAAGCTGCTGAGATTCAGGCTCAGGGGTTATCTAAGGATTTTGTGCAGTGGGTTAATCGAGATGAGTTATTTTGGTACTGATATTGCAAGATGGCTTATCATGTAAATTCAAGGTGCAAACCTCGTCCCAAAGCATACTGCTTAACTCTTAAAGACCATTGCAAGGAGGCCCATCAATGTGAACCATCAGCATTCTCCTTGCAGTATACGAATACGATGATGGGCTTAGTAGAGTCACATCCTTGCAGTATACGAATACGATGATGGGCTTAGTAGAGTCACACACATAGTTAGAAGACTTGTCTAGGGAAGTGTACCATTCTGTTCATTTATTGAAGCTTGCTCACCAGGCGGGTAGATAGTGCATTGTTGTTATTTTGATTATATAAGGAAAGAAAGAAGGTAGGTAGTATATTCTTTTGAAGATGTACCATTGTCCAGGTATCATCCCCATCTCCCACCATCTTGTAAATATATATGTCCCAAGTGTTCCCTTTTCCTTCCATGAGAGTTTGAGGTGGACATGAAAGCACCATTTTTCCCTCGTCTTTTGTGGCAAGAGGAGATATTGTCGTGTAATTTTCCATTGTATCCAAACCCCTCTGTTACCAATAGAAGTCCCTTGGACAGTGACTGTCACGTTGCAGATTGCTTTAATACTTGCATTAAAATACCTGATTCTGTGCAAAATCTTCGTGTGTGATTCCTTTCTGTGCGCTGTGACTGAATAAGCTCTGCAGCCGTAGGAACACTTGCATGTCTTGTTGGAAAAACGATGGTCTGCTGGCCGCCTACTATCTGTAGAGACACCTTTACGTTAACAGGGCAAGAAAATCCGGATACGCTGCCCAGAACCCAAAAGCTCTCAGATCCATGTGCTTGTGGTCAGTGGTCAGGAGCATAGCTGAGGCATGGTCCATGCAGGTGGCTCTTTTCCAGCCGTCTTCGGCCATGTGATTGGATATTAGCGCGTCGGGACGCTTGGTTTGGACCTGTCTAGTTCAATTCATCAGGGGCGTGTTTGTGCACCTGGCCATGCCCAGCTCGGCCCGCCCTATAGGACCAGGCCAGGTCTAACAGCTGCAATGCAGCTTGTTTGTACAGGTATATAAAACGAGTCCGGCTTGGCCGAGCTGGTGTTTGGCACCCATCAACCGGCCGGCCAACTACCACCAACTGCCAAACTGAGACCGTGTTTGGCAGCTGGCTGTGGTCGATCAGGCCCAAGTGATTGTACTCACTCAAATGGTCTCACACAATTTCAAAGGCACACAAAATAATAGGCAACAAGTGATCCAACAAACATAAATCTTTGAACAACAACGAATGGCCTCAGACACTTTAACGGTCCTTAAAGTAATTATCATAGGAAGGTACATGGTAGAATTAAACAAAACAGCAAGGAAGAATGTCACTTCTGGCAATGTAAAACACTAATAACAAATAAACATTACAGAATCCGGCGATGAACATGCAAAAGCTTAAGTTGTCAGTTCCTTGAATCATGCAAAAGCTTAAGTTCCCAGTTCCTTGAATCATTGGTTTTGTCATCATTGACCACGATGGATCACTCACATGAGGATGTAAAAAAGAAGAAGCATTATGATAACAGAAAGAAGAACACAGGCAACAGCTAAGACAACTGATTTGTTAAACAGACATTGCTGAGTATGGACCAAGTGTTGGATTGGTGGAGGAGCATTATCCAAAAGAGGCACGGTTTCACCACCAGTAAACTCCAAATAAGTTGCTTCAACTTCCTCTTTTGTTGCAAAACTGTTGTGATAGTTGTTTGGATAACCACTTACCTGGGCATTGCACATTACCCAGGAACTGTACACTCCAGGCACCCTGCCGTAGTACACCACGTACCAAGCCATGCTAAAAAGACAGTGAAACCAATTATCAGATTGAGACAACAAAGCAGAAAGCCAAAAAACATGAAGGAGTAGTAGATAGTTGCCTCAGATCATAGCAAAAGGAGGTAGTCATTGGTTCTTGCAAGTTTTAATTGAAGTAGATACATGGCAACTATGTAATCTGCTGAAACATCCACTGTTGCCATCCAGTTGGGGTAGACCCAACAGTTGCTTAACAGTGGATGATTCCAGAAGATTAGATGAATGACATGAGACAAAAGTTGCTTAATAGGCAGGTACCTCTACCTAATATGTTTCATCATAAGAAAAAAAGATGCAAAGAGTGGCCTCAGCTGTAAAGTATGGTGGTTTTTTAGTAATGAAGTCATTGGTGGCTACCAAGGTTTAGGAACAAATAAAGCAAAGAAACATCAACATTGAAACAGGTAATGCTCAATTGCACTCCAAGCCATCAGCCACCATGAAGAATCATGACCCTAGTTGGTTTCGGTGATTAACGACAATTAGAGATTATTATGGTTAACGTGTGTTTTGCAGAGGCTATGCGTAGCTTAGACATAGTGATCAAGAAGAATGGGCACTAATGATCATCACTTAGCCCCCAAGATGTATATCATTTCGGTTTTCAAGGAGACATGATGAAGACCCTAGAATGATAGGCTAAGTGCCATAAGGTGATGAAGGGCACTTAGAAATAGATAGGGCTTCTCTTTTTATCTTTGACCGTACTATTAAGAGGGGTTAAGACTAGTAGCTTGACTTAGGAAAGCTTCATGACTTAGGTGTGGTGCACACTTGACTTCCTTAGCTCTAAGCAAGCCTATGGTGACCGTAAGATAGCCTAGAACAACTTCCATATTCATCGCGACGAAAAACGAAGTTGATAGAACTGTTTTCTGGGCGTCGGACGCTCCTGACGGGGGCGCCGGACGCTGTCCGTCGCGTCGGACAGAGGCGTCGGACGCTGGGTGGTTGAGTCCACAGCGTCCGTCGACCTTCCAGTGGAGTGTTTTCTGGCTAAGTTTTTCAGGGTCCGTCGGACGCTGTCCGTCGGCCAGGCGTCGGACGCTGGGAAGAGCGTCCGTCGACCTTCCAGAGAGGGTGTTTTTCAGCCCAAGCCAGAGTGAAGCGCCGGACGCTGGGATGAGCGTCCGTCGCCCCAGTGCTAAGGAACTTGGTATGAGAGGCTAAGGGACTTCCTACTCAAGAAGGGCTTCAAGATCGGGAAAGTGGATACCACACTCTTCACCAAGGTGCTAGATGGAGAAATCTTTGTTTGCCAAGTATATGTCGATGACATTATATTTGGGTCAACAAACCAAGATTATAGCAAGGAATTTGGTGCATTGATGTCCAAGGAGTTCGAGATGTCGATGATTGGCAAGCTAACCTTCTTCCTTGGCTTCCAAGTGAAGCAATTGAGGGAGGGCACCTTCATATCTCAAGAGAAGTACACTTATGACGTGCTCAAGAAATTCAAGATGGAGGATTGCAAGCCAATCAAGACTCCAATGCCTACTAATGGGCATCTCAATCTCAATGAGGGAGGTAAACCGATTGACCAAACTCTTTATCGTTCTATGATCGGTAGTTTACTTTACCTCACCGCATCTAGGCCGAATATCATGTTTAGTGTGTGTATGTGTGCTAGGTTTCAAGCAAACCCTAAGGAGTCGCATCTTTGTGTGGTTAAAAGAATCCTTAGGTACTTAAGGCACACCCCTAGCATGGGTCTTTGGTATCCCAAAGGAGCTCCCTTCCAACTAGTTGGCTATTCCGGTTCGGATTACGCCGGTGTAAGGTTGATAGGAAGAGTACCTCCGGCAGGTGCCACATGCTAGGAAGATCACTTGTTTCTTGGTCCTCAAAGAAGCAAAATAGTGTGGCATTGTCAACCGCCGAGGCGGAATACATTGCCATGGGAGCAAGTTGTGCACAAATCTTATACATGACCCAAACACTCTTTGATTACGACGTATTTTTAAAAGAAGTTCCACTTTTGTGTGATAATGAAAGCGCCGTAAAGCTTGCAAACAACCCGGTTCAACACTCTCGCACCAAGCACATAGATATTCGCCATCACTTTCTGAGAGATCATGTGGCTAGGAAAGACATAACACTAGTTGGAGTTAAGAGCGAAGATCAATTGGTGGATATCTTCACTAAACCACTCGATGAAACAACCTTTTGTAGGTTGAGAAGCGAGTTAAATGTGCTTGATCACTCTAATTTCACTAAAAGATGAGTTTGTGTGAACCATGCATTCATATGTAATATAACATGTTTAATTTGGTAATGCACATAGACTTGGCTAACGCGGTTAAGATAACCACCCTCAAAGCGTGTGATAAAGCTTAACCGTGGTTTAAACTTCCAAGCAACCTAGATTCAAATTTCGTATTGCATAGCATATGCATGTGTGTTGTTTGCCGTTCCTTTTCGGTTAAGTTTGAGCATCCTCTGTGTTCGTCCACATAGGGGGAGCATTCCAAGCTCAAGACACTTCTATACCCCTCTTGTGGCCATATGATGACTCCTTGGTGCTTCCATTCGAATATTTTAAGCTAAAACTAAATTTAAGCCTATGGCAAACTATTTGAAAATGAGTGTTTGAGAGATGGTTCTCATATCAAGTCCAATCAGGTGTTATTTGGATCTTATTGGGATTGGAACTTGGTTGGGAGAAATACGCAAAAACAAAATTTGAAAAATTCTATTTAAAAGGCGTCGGACGCTGCCGACGGACGCTCGGTGTCAATTGCCTCAGCGTCCGTCGCGATCGTCCGGAGATTAAAGTTGTCCGCTTACAGGGCGACGGATGCTCCCCCTAGCGTCCGTCGCGGTCAATGCGCTCGGGCGTTTCAAATCTGTTCTGGAAGCCCGACGGACGATGCCGTCGGACGCTCCCCGAGCGTCCGTCGCAGTCCGACGGAGCGTCCGTCGCTCCGTGTCGGAGCGTCCGTCGCGAACTAAAGGCGCAATTTTTTTTAAAAACCATGACTCTTCCCCTGTTCTCTCGTTCGATTCCGTCCGCCGCCGCGCTCGCGCTCAAACCCTAACCGCCGCTATTTCGCCGCCGCTGGGCCGTTGTGCTGTCCATCGCCAGCGAGATCCTCCCTGCCCTGCGCTGTGTCTCCCCTGCGCCGCCGTGCCCCTCTCTACGACGCTGCTCCACCCTTCCCCGCAGCACCTCCATCGCAGAGCACTCTCCCACGCCACCGTTCCAGCGCCATCCCTTGCATCGCCGCCGGCTACTCCTCCACCCAGTGCCGCCTACTCCTGCGCCGCCACTTGCTCCACCCCGCACCGCAGAGAACTAGCCCCCACTCTCAGCCGCCAGTGAACCTGTCCTGCTGCCCTCTTGAGGATTGGGTGTTCTCCCTTTCTTTGGGGTGACAAACTGCGGAGTGCGGAAAATCGATCGGAGGATCTGTCCCCTTCTCTGGTTTTTGGTCGGTGTTCAAGGTACGACAGTCGATATCTCGATCCTTCCTTACCTAATTTCATGCTTCTATAGACCTTCTCCTCTATAGTTATATGCTTATGGTTATACCCATATCTATCTCATGAGCAAGGTCAGTTGGTCAGTTGATCAGAGAATCAGAAGGTCAGTTGAGTAGTGTCAGTGAACTCGGGGCAAAGCCCGTGAGTACGGATCGAGGTAAAGCCTCGCAAGGACAGTCCAGGGCCGGCATGCCACTCTTGTAGTTGGTGGTTCTGTGGTTTGTCAGAGGTTCAGTGTCAATGGACAGTGAGTCTGTGGTGTGACTTTTGAGGCTTTGATTGTCAGAGATTTGGTTAGCAAAGTCCGGAAATGGCAAGAACTAAGAATGCAGGTCCCGTTCCCGGTAGTGGTGGTGACCCTCCACCTCCACCGCGTCCACCCACTGACCGTGGAAAGGGAAAGCAAAAGGTTATATCACGGAAGCGCAAGAGGCCATTGATGGATCCTGATTCAGCTGCAACGCTCGCAGTAGCAGAGGCCGCCGAGATAGCGGAGCGAGGAGGACGTCGCGCCGGTTTGAGGCTCTCGCCTCGCCGTGGAGCGCATCATGAGTCCCCTCCACGTCCTGAGTCAGAGCCCGTCGAGGCTACAGAGGCAGTGGAGACAGAGCCAGTCCCAGAGACTGAGCCGACAGAGGCCGCGGGCCACTCTTCCATTGGTGAGTTGATGAGCCGCCGAGTTACCCGATCCAGAGGCTATGGTGCACCACCTAGTCCTCCAGGACCTCAGCTCCTAGACCCAGTGAGGCACCAGGTCAGAGCACTTACAACGAAGCAAGTCCAGTTACTTCGCTTCATGGACTTTCAGTCCTGGTTCCCACCTCAGAGGGACCCCCGTGTCGGACAAGAATTCTACACCACAGTGCACGAGGACTTCTACAGAGCTTACATCGACACTGATGCTCCTCTCAGGGCTCACAGCGTGTGTCCATCTGTCCATATAGAGGGGATCGGTGGTCCAGAGATCCTGCAACACCTTCAGTATATTCAGGGTCTGACAGATCTGATGGACGATCAGGAGCATATCAGAAGGATTGGGTATATCAGTTCTATGCTTCTCTATGGATCTCCCCTGATCACGAGTTCCTACACTTTGGATTCCAGGGACGTGATTTCAGGGTTACAACAGCTAGATTCAGAGAGCTATTCCACCTAGAGTCCTCTCCTATGAGGATACACAGTTTGTGCTATGGGGATCAGGAGGCCCCTCGCCGACCTCACGATGGTATAGTGCCATCCACAGACTTCGTGAGTCCGTGCTTTCAGCAGCCGTTCATTGAGGGTTCGAGCCGTACACCATGTGACCTCACTCCACTTGCTCGGATCCTCCACGAGGTACTCAGGCGTACTATCCTCCCTCGGATTGGAGCTCGGGACACGATTACACGCCTACAGCTCTGGCTCCTTGCTTATGTGGTCCGGAAAGAGAAGTTCGACCACTGGGATTTGATTGTGAGCGAGCTTGAGGATATCATAGCCGCTGGGTTCAGGGGTCACTGGCAGCTGCAGTTTGCTCATTGGATTTCATATTTGATAGTTGCCAAGACCAGGTCAGGTGCTATGAGAGTCACTCTCACGAGGTCAGCGACTGAGTTTCCTATATATTCAATGAGTCAGCTCGTGATACATGGAAACCTGCCTCGCCCTAGCAGAGCTTATAGACCAGGCACCAGGCAGGCCGGTGTGCCACCTCAGTCAGCAGAGGTCACTGATGCTACAGTTGAGCAGATTGCTCAGGTAGAGCTGGCAGATCTAGACGCAGAGATTGACACAGCTGCCGAGACAGTCTATAGAGAGGACCTCGATTCTGACAGTTCTGATGAGGACTACCAGCCGGTGCGTGAGTATACACCGATGCCTCATGACCACGAGGCAGGAGGGTCAGGCACAGCCGTAGCAGCTCCAGCTCCAGGTTCCAGCAGCTCTGAGGCCACATTGCTCACTATTCTGTCGAGGATGCAGGAGGAGTAGTCACGTCAGGCAGAGGAGCAGAGGCGACAGGCTGGCGATCTACGGAGGCTTACAGAGCAGCAGCTGACAGCTCAAGCCCAGACACAGGCCAGACAGGACGAGTTCCAGCGCCAGTTCTTGGCCTATTAGCTGCAGTAGGCAGAGATCCAGAAGACCCAGACGTTGTTACTTGAGCGTCTTCTGGCCTCTAGCTCCGGGAAGACTTCCACTCCACAGTTTCAGTTGCCCGGCGTCTCACAGCAGCAGCAGTTCACCTCACCTCCACAGCAGCCTCCAGTAGTTGTGGTTCCGACTCCAGCGTTACCGTCTAGAGGACAGTAGAGTCAGGCACCAGCTACCCCTCCGTTCCAGGCACCAGTCTCTCCCGTGTATCAGTCTCCGAGGACCCAGGTGTCCTCGTGGTTAGTTTCGCCTGGTGAGTTTCAGACAGGATTCACTCCTACCCGGGGAACTACCATAGCAGAGGCCTCACGAGATCTCTCAGCTTCCTACCTAGAGATCATGGGAGAAGATTCACCAGGAGCAGCTCAGCTAGTCTCACCAGCTCCAGAGATTGCAGTGGATCCTTCGGCGACGGGCACCCACTTGTGTTCAGTTGCCTCGTCGGAGATTGCACCTGAGAAGTCCGCACAGACAGTCACCACTCCTCCAGCTGCAGTTCAAACAGATGCTATATCACTAGCAGATGAGGCAGTTACAGTGGCAGTCTCCTCTCCAGCTCAGACTCAGCCCGCAGAGGTTGCAGCAGCAGTGTCACTTGTTGCACTAGCAGTGACACCGTCCCCTTCGCCTCGAGTTTTCACTCGTCGGGTTCCCAGGCCCGCTACTACAGAGGCAGGACCATCAGAGGCACCAGCTGAGCCTCAGGGGGAGTCAGTTGAGACCGCAGCTCTAGAGATTCCAGTGACAGCTACAGAGGTCGCCCTAGCTGCACCTACACTTGCAGAGACCGAGGCAGATGATGAGTCAGACGAGTCAGATCTTCAGGACTTCATCATGCTCGATCGCAAGGCTGCAGCTCCTCCACCTTCTCCAGCCCCAGACGCTTAGTTTTTGGTGCTAGACGCCAAAGGGGGAGAGAGGGTCGAGTATAGAGATAGGGGGAGGGATTTGGATCTTTGTATGCTTAAATTCCCCGTACTCTTTCATCATGTCTACTTTTATGCATTTGTTTATATGTGTGATGTGATGAATGCTTTCATTGATGTTTATATGGTTGGATGTGACAAACTCTTGATTATCTCTAATATATCTTGTGAGTTGTCTCATGTTTCATGATATATCTCTATGCTTAAACGTTAATTGAGCTTCCGCGCTATACTCCAATACATCCTTTGAGAATATCATGAGGTACTTCTTTTACATTCATATCCATAAGTACCATGTTTTGTGATTTGGCTTGGGTGAGCAAGTATGCTTCATTACAATTTCACTAACCCTTGCTCAGCCATTCCAAGTCACCATTAAGTCTTAACCATAACTCTTATCCATACTCGAGGTTTTATTGTCATCAATCACCAAAAAGGGGGAGATTGAAGAATCATGGCCCTAGTTGGTTTCGGTGATTAACGACAATTAGAGATTATTATGGCTAACATGTGTTTTGCAGAGGCTATGCGTAGCTTAGCTATAGTGATCAAGAAGAATGGGCACTAATGATCATCACTTAGCCCCCAAGATGTATATCGTTTCGGTTTTCAAGGAGACATGATGAAGACCCTAGAATGATAGGCTAAGTGTCATAAGGTGATGAAGGGCACTTAGAAATAGATAGGGCTTCTCTTTTTATCTTTGACCGTACTATTAAGAGGGGTTGAGACTAGTAGCTTGACTTAGGAAAGATTCATGACTTAGGTGTGGTGCACACTTGACTTCCTTAGCTCTAAGCAAGCCTATGGTGACCGTAAGATAGCCTAGAACAACTTCCATATTCATCGCGATGAAAAACGAAGTTGATAGAACTGTTTTCTGGGCGTCGGACGCTCCTGACGGGGGCGCCAGACGCTGTCCGTCGCATCGGACAGAGGCGTCGGACGCTGGGTGGTTGAGTCCATAGCGTCCGTCGACCTTCCAGTGGAGATGTTTTCTGGCTAAGTTTTTCAGGGTCCGTCGGACGCTGTCCGTCGGCCAGGCGTCGGACGCTGGGAAGTGCGTCCGTCGACCTTCCAGAGAGGGTGTTTTTCAGCCCGAGACAGAGTGAAGCGCCAGACGCTGGGATGAGCGTCCGTCGCTGGGAACAGTGTGTCAGAACTAGCCGTTGGGCAGGGCGTCGGAGCGTCCGTCGCCCAAACTATGAACAGAACTAGCCGTTGGGGCATGCGACGGACCGTCCGTCGCCTAGTCGATAGAGCGTCCGTCGCCAACTTAAAATGCCAGCCCGAGGCAGTTTTCTAAGGGTCTATTTATAGCCCCTCCCACTTCTCTCCCACCTGGCCTTTGCTCATTTGAGTTGCTGAGTTTGTTGAGAAGGTTGGGAAGAGAGCAAGAGCCCTAGAGAGAGAGAGTGATTTGCGAATCCATCCATCCTCTCTCTAGTTCATCCAAGAGTTCAAGTGTGCATCCTCTAGTTGTGAAGCTTGAGTGAGTCAAGCGAAGATCGAGGCTTGTTACTCTTGGTGATCGATATCACCTAGACGGTCCGGTGGTGCTCGGAGGAAGGTGATCGCCGGAGGATTGTCGGCGGTCCTTCTCCATCGACGTTGTGATCGGTCGTGGGTGATTCACCGAGCTGGAGTGGCGAAGAATCAGCCCGTAGAGAGCACTCATCCCTTGCGTGGGATTGAGGGGGGAGATATACCTTGCGAGGTGCTCCAATGAGGACTAGGGGGGAGTGTCGACTCCTCGATACCTCGGCAAAACATCGCCGTGTCAAGCATCTCTTTCCCTAGCTCTTTCATAGCGCATTACTTTCCGCACTTGTCTTTCAATTCATACTAGAATTGTGTAGGGAGTTTTCGCTTTCTATTGACTTGCTACCGCTTTCTAGCTAGGACACACAAGCGGTAGGCACTAGGGGGTTAATTGACTCTTTATAGGTTTAATTGTTGCTTAGAAATTAAAAAGAGCCCAATTCACCCCCCTCTTGAGCATCTTGATCCTTTCACACCACAATAGGATGTTGTTGCTTAGGGCTACAACTCAACATTACAGTTTCATAAACAAAGAACAATGCAAAACAACAAAAAGAACAACAATGCATGATGTCAGCCACCTCATTTCTCTTTTTTTTTGCATCACAGGACTTTAAATTCCTAGTCATTACCACCAAAATATAAACATCAAATAACAACCGAAAATAGTCAAATACAAACAGCCAACACAGGCTTCAAACCTTAGTAGCAAATTCATGTCAAATAAAAATAGCCAACAGAAGCTACAAATATGTTCTTACAATACTGAAAATGTTCAACAGCCAAGTCCAGCACCCTTACTGGTAGCCACTCTCCCAGGGAAACATAAACAAAAGGTCAGGTGTCATAAGATGTACCTAGACTGCACAAAAGGTCCTACAGTCAACATGAGCTGTAGTCAAAAGAAGAGAGAGTGTGTGAGGGGGGTGGAGGAACTATACATCTCAACAGTCAACCCCCTCCTGTCCTAGGACCATCATGCAGTGCACCTACAGTGGCATGTGTTTGGCAAGGAAGTTCCTAAGCCAAATGGTCCTTTGGGCATCACTCATATTAACAAAGCCTCTGCCTTGGACCTTGTTGTCCAGAAGATAGGTGTAAGCAACAATAAGTTCCTCCTCAGTAAAACCAGACATCTCCAGCATAGCTAGGTACAGATTACCATCAACATGAGCTAGTCCAGTCTCTCTAAGGGCATTAGCCACATTGTTGACAGCATCTGACATGTTAGTTAACATGATAATCTCATCCTCAGAGAAGTTCCCTCTCTTCCTCTTCCCACCACCAACAGGGCACTTGTGTGGCCTTGCTGCCCTCCCCAGCTTCAGGCTGGAGTTTTTCAGTAGTAGGTACCTCAACTTTGGCAGCAACACTATCAACCTGGTTCTGCCCTAAGGCTTCACCAGACCCAAGTGCAAACTTTCCAGTGGCCATGGCATTGCCAAAGATGGCCTCCATCTCAGTGTAGAACCTAATTGGGCAGTTTAGGAACTCTACATCTTTAGGATGGTCCTGTAGTGTGGTACATTTAGTTTCAGAGCTGTTAAGGAAGTAGAGAGGAGGACAAAGTCAAAGGAAGGACAAACAAAGGAGGAAAGAAGTCAATAAATCAATTTGCTACCTTGCAGTGGCCAAGATAATGGTCATGCTCAAGCATGATGGCACAGGCTAGGTCATCCCATAGAGCACCACTAAGGTCTTTCAGCTTGGTCACCCTAGTCCACTTCTGCCCCCACTTCCTCAAGTGGTTGTACACTTGAGTTGCACTCACTACCTCCCCACAGTACTCTTTTAAGGCTTTGGCCACTTGGTTCACATCCTTGTCCTTGAAAACTTTGTTAGGCCTACTACCATCACTAACAAGGGCAGACATCCTCCTAAGAACAAATCCAGAAGTGTTGTTGGTCCACCTCATTGTCCTAGGACCCCCAACAACAGGAGCAACATGAGCAACAGGAGGATGGGATGGAGCAACTGCAGCTGCCATAACAGCTGTACCACTATCAATCATCTCATTGAGCACATCAACATCTGCAACCAACCCACCCTCAGCAGCAAATGAATCCATCCTAGCTGGTGTGCAAGTGCAAGATGTTAACAATGCATTAGGAAATAAGAAGTGAAGCATAGAGAAAAAATGGTCTCAGCCTTGTCCAGCACAATATTACATCAGCAACACACAAACAAGAGTTCCACAACAGGGTATACAAGCTGAATTCAGTTAAATATTACATGACTCATCAAATCCTAGTAGATCCCCTCCCTTCCCACATAGCATTGCAAATGGTATCCCTCCTTGCAGACATATCATTTGAGTCTTGTGGCAGATGACTGGGAGGAATGCTTAATGGATCAAGTGGAGATCCAGTGAAACCATCCTCACTTGGCACTACTTCATCAATGCCAAATCCTAGGATCCAATTGTGAAGAATGGCACATGCTAACACTAGCTTTACTTGTGTTTTATACTTGTGGAAGGGCTTGCTGTCCAATATACGAAACCTGAGCTTTAGTGCACCTATAGCCCTCTCCACAGTCACTCTAAGTGATGAGTGTCTGAGGTTGTATAACTCTCTTGCATTGCTGGACCTATTTGTCCCAAACTCAGATAAATGGTACCTCACTCCCCTGTAAGGAGGTAGGAAGCCAGTGCGGCATGCATACCCAACATCTACCAAGTAGAATTTACCTACAATGGTACATCTACTGTGAGACTATGTGACATTGATTATGACATCAAATGTTGCAATTATTTTGATTGTTCAATTACCTTGTGGTACAGTGAACCCATCTTCCCTCTCAATGGCATCTGCCATGATAGTTGCATCATGTGCAGAACCCTCCCAACCAGCTAAGACATAAGTGAATTTGAGACCAAAATCCACAACTACCATCACATTTTGGGTGGGATCCTTTTTCCTACCCCTGAAAGCTTGTTGCTGCCTTCTAGGTACCCTGGCCAGAAAATGGGTGCCATCTATGGCACCAATGCAATCCTAACAAACCATAAACCATATGTGAATCTAAAAATGTAGTGAACCCTTGGTAAACATTTACCTTCAAGTATGGATACCATCTATGGCTTCCATGGATCTTTGGGTGAGTGCCATTGCTAGGTGGCTTGATCATTTCATTCGTAAGCTCCCCAACAGTATACAAACCCTGATGGAAATGTTGGTGTACTGTTTGGATGGATCTCCTAAATGACTGGTGGACTACTCTAAACCTTTGGTTATGACCTACAACATACAGGAACATGGCTACCTGTTCCTCTACTGACACCCCATCCCTATTAGTTACCAAGCTCCTCTCTCTAAATGTCTTAACTAACTCAAAAAAGGTGCTCTCTTCATCCTAATCATGGAAATGCACTCTGTATCACTGGAATTGTAAATCATGTTCAGTGTCCTATGCCTCTGATTCTCATTTTCATCCCTAAGTGCATGTGGTACAGGGTAATTTAGGTGTGTTTCAGGTTCAGGCTGTTTTCTTTTGATCCTAGTGGATACAAAGGAAACCATAACTACAGTCAAAGCAGTTGCCTGTCTACACATCATGTCACGGCTCAAAGAGGGATCCATCTACAAGCACATATAGAAATGGAACAGAAAATCAACTCATAACACCCTGCTAGGCGTCAACATGCTTGTGAATTGAAAATAGGGGAAATGCACGGCTGCATCATGTACATGATGCCTCTAGGTGCACAATAAGGTACACATCATCGACCAAAAACAAAAAGGCATGAATATAACAGATGAAAAATAGAAAATAGTACCAAACCCTAACAAATCATGAACAAAATGTACTACGAAACCTTAACAGATCAAGTTCACATATTAAATACCATAACCTAACAGATCAAAAACCATATGAACTTGGTAGACCTGACAAATCAAGAACAATAACTTGCAATAAACCATAAGAGAGGCCAAAACCAATACAAACCAGGCGGGAGAAAGAGCGGCGCTGCGTCGGAGAACCAGCAACCTCAAGATCCATCACCGAGAGTGACGAAAGAAGCGGGAAGAAGAGCACCAGCAGACACCAGATCCACCACCGAGAGGGACGGAAGAAGCGGGAAGAAGACCATCGCCTCCACCAGATCCACCACCCAGAGGGACGGAAGAAGCGGGAAGATGACCACCGCCTCCACCAGATCCACCACCTAGAGGGACGGAAGAAGCCCGAAGTACACCACCGCCTCCACCAGATCCACCACTGAGAGGGACGGAAGAAGCGGAAGAAGACCACCGCCTCCACGGAGTCCCGGTGGGACAAAGAGCGGCGACGCGTCGGAGCACAAGCAACCACCACACGGGGACGGAGGCCGCCGCGATGCACACCAGCTCTAAAACCGGTTTCTCACGTGGAAGACGAAGACAAAGAGCAGCGAGAGGAAGAAGGGAAGAACACCAGAAGCGCCGGCTTAAATAGAGAGAGAGAGAGGAGGTTTTCGCCGGCGGTTGAGCGTGCGCGGAGGTTTCAGGTTCCCGCGCGAGCCACCCCGGGGCGGCCGAAATCGGCCAAAAATCGCCGCCATCGCGCCGCGCGCAGCCGAGCTCGGGAGAAACGAACCCTAGCTTCGTTTCCCCGAGGCCAGGCTGAGGGGGCGGTTTTGGCCGCGCTGAGCCGGGCTCCCAGCTAGGCCAGGTGCGCAAACACGGGCCTTTGCAGCCCGGGGGCGCAGCCGAGCTGCTGGGCCGGGTGCACAAACACGCCCCAGGCGTTTCTGTCGCTGAACGGAGGCCGCACACTGATCCCAGTTCAAAGCAATGCACAACATGTGAAGAGGCGATAATCCACCTCTGTCATACTAAAAGCCGTATAGGACTGGACTTATTTGCAACTGAGTTCGGCTGTTTCAATAGTGTTTTGTTCTGTTGGACAGATTAATGTGTAATAAGATCAAAAATCAACTGAAAAGTTGAAGGGAACATAATCCTTGGGGAACTTGTGCTGGTCTCTGTCATGTTGATTCACATCTCTCTTTATTTCGAAAATGAGTTCCAAGTTGACATTGCTTTCTGGAAACCAAAATCTCCCCTCGTATCGAATGAGAATTATGAGATCCATCCGTGTGAGGAAAAAGAAAGAAAACCGTGGTGCCAGATCGCCCGTAACGCAAAGCAACGGCGAGAGGCTTCGTCATCACGCACGAGTGACCCGGCTTTCGCCGTAGGTTTGTTGCTGTCGATTCTCGTTCATTCTAGCGCTAGCAAGCGACATGTCAAAGAAATATCAGTGGTACTAGCAGTAGATTACTCGGGGTGGGTCACTTGCATAATTGGCGACGTCAGACCAAACCCTATAATATTCAGTGATAGGATCATAGGACCACGGCGAAAGGATAAGGATTAGCTTGGAGCAGGGTTGAGTGCTGGTTAATCAACTGTAGCGGTTGATGGGTTAGCTAGCTTGTCACCTTTTACATCGACCACTCGTCCCACTGTCCCAGTCCTGCTTGAGATCCAATAGGGGAGGTTTGGCTCTCACATGAACAAACTGAAAAGTTGATTTTATTGTGTGCCAAAATGTGTCTTCTGTTGGCGATTGGCACCTATATACAACTGGGGACTACGTCGAAAGGCGCATTAATCAATTCTGGATTAATTCTAGTTCTTTTGGCTTTACTGTCCTAAATTTGACATATGAATTGTAAATGGATATCAAGTTCACAGGTGACAATATAATATAATATAATATAATATAATATAATATAATATAATATAATATAATCATACTATTACTAATGGGAGGCCCCAATAAAGACTCCACATTAATTCTATTCAGATGCTCTAGAAAAAAGATAAATGCTAGAAATTCCCACGGAAACATCTAACCATCAAATCAAAAGTACACAACCATCTATAACCATTGGATCTATTTTATTATCTACAAAATTACCCACCTCTGCCATTAGAAATTAATAATATCTAAAAAAATACCCAGTGTATGTCGTTAAAAATTTAAAAAGGTTTTTAAAAAATAATAATGGCGTTGGAATATCCAATCTCTTCCGGCTCGATCACGATAGAGTCCCTCCTTAGCTATACGTAGATTTGAGAATAATAATGGATTTTTTTCTTTTATTAAAAAATAATAATGGTAAAGGTGGGTAATTTTCTAGAAAACAAAGTAGATCTCTAATCTAACGGTTATCGTTCACCAAGACAAAAAAGATTTTTACGAGAAAAATATGATTGGAAAACTTCAACCATGTATGTATAAATTAATGCCGTTACAAATTAAAAAAGGTTTTTACGAGAAATATATGACTGGAAAGCTTCAACCATGTATATAATATTCTAGATTAAAGATATCGACCCCAAATGTATAAAGATTTAGTTAGTTATTATATATAATATGTTCCAAGAAAATCCATACAAGCGATGGACTTAAAAAATATGACAGGAAAACCTCAACCACGTAGATACAGTTAGTTATTATATATAATCTTCTCCAAGAAAACCCATAGAAACAATGGACTTCAAATCTCGATCATCAATTATTAAAATACGTGTCTTAACCTATATATATATATATATATATATATATATAAATATAAATACATGTCTGCCTGTTTGCAAACCATGTACGACAAACATAAAACCATCTAGCACATCTACTCGCCATTCATCTTCCAATTAAAGGTATGCATTTTTTTTGTCAACCACGACGCAATCAAGAAAGCCATTTACATGATCTATTCACCGTTCGTTTTTTCATTCTTTTTATATTTGTCAACCAGCAATCAGAAATCCATCTGTTCACTATTCATCCTATTGTTTTCATCATTCACCAAGCAAAAGCATACTGTTTTCATCATTCATCAACGATAGGTACGCTGTGTTCCTGAATCTTACGGTCTAATCTATCTCCTACAATCTACACAAAAAGCTAAATTAATGGCATCATTATTTTGTTGTTTCAATTTTCAAGTTGCCATGGTCACCAAAACCTTAAGTGAGATTAGGCCAGGAAAGAAATTGTGGAAAATCAAGGCACGAGTCACTAGAACGTGGGATGCAATCTTGCTTGGTAGTGGTGAACAAATCAGTCTTGATATTATCCTTATTGACCATCAGGTATAATATTTTTTCCCTGTGTTTTTAATGGAGTTAGATTAGTTTTGGTTTACATGGTAATGATAGCAAAAGAAATAGAGAACCGAAATGATGGAATTATCAATAAGGCATGTATGGAAAAATTTAGACCATTGATCAAAGAAGGTAAAGTTTATATCATTACAAATGTAAGAGTCACAACAGCTGCACAAAAATATCGACCAGTGGAGAATGATAAGGTATTCAACTTCTTGCCCACAACTAATATAAAGAAGATCAAAGATACAGAAGACAATCCAAAGTATAGTTTTCAGATCTTCAACATAGACATGCTTTCTACTAGAGTAAATATGGACGTGTACCTCTTAGGTACGCTACTGCTGCCATTATAATTTTTATGACATTCCTCTCATTTCATCACTATTTGATAAGAACTCATATTTATGTATAATATAGATATCATAGGAGTTGCAGCACACATTGGACCGATAGAAGAAACTAAGACATACTTCGAAGTGACCAAAATCCGTGATATTGTGATCCTAACCCTTTTCCTAATTTCCTAATGTTTCCACATAGCTTAAACTATATTATTTTGACTTTTGAATTAGCAGTGGACAAGAAGTTAAGGTTCGATTTTGGGAGGAGAAAGTTGAGCAAATCAATGAGAGGGTAAAATCTCAAGTCATTGGAATAACATCTACAACTGTGAAAATTTTTGGCAGTAAGTCTTCATTTAATATAAATAATTCAGTAATAATTTTGTTATTCAGCAAGTTTGCAAGGAAATAAAATAACTGTTATTTGCAGGATATTCTTTGTCATCAACCAATGCAACACAAGTTTTTACAGATTTACCCATTCCTGAAGCTATGGATGCACGTAATAGGTAAAACAAATTAAAATAGTGTTCTATTTTAAATTTGTAGCTTACACTCTAATATGGTTAAATTTTATTTGTATAAAAAATCCTAAAGAATTAAAATATATTAAATCTTAATCAAATTTATATAATAAAATATAGCAATTATGATGTTGACTAAGTAACATTACATTCCTCATCAATTAATTTTTTTATAGTATAGCTAATTAATGTCATAAATCTTTATATATTTTATAATCTAAGTCGAATTGATACTCTAAAAAGAATCTAACCTGTGCAGGAGTACGGGTTGGTGGACTAGTATAATATAATGGCGTGTGTGTTGCCAACACAGAGCAGATAAAATAGGTAGTGTAAGTGAAAAAAAAATAATTTCTTATTTAGTGCTATGCCGTTTTTGTAGAACAAATGATGTTTCCAACTTCGAAAGTGGCATCATATATATATGTATGTATGCCAACCGATGCTTGTGAAATGGATATACAGAAGCAAAAGAGAAACCACCTACGAATTGCTGCCTGCCTGCATGTCTTGCTGTTCGCCGCGTAATAGTCAGTTTCCACCCAAAGTAAACGCATCTAGATGCCATTCTTGTTGAATTCGTGGTCGCTTCAATCCCTGACTCCACGCAAGTGTAGACTTTGAAATGGAGGGCATTTTTTAGCCAAAGGGGGAAAAATACTTCCAGACTTTGCATCATGGGATGGATGCACACGGCAAAGGGGAATAGTTTTATTCACTATTAGGATTTAATATTTACTACGTCAAAATTGAGCTTCCGCAACGCGCGAAATCAGTTTTTTGCAGCGGGCAAACACGTCCGCTGCGATGGTAAGGTCACGGTAAATCGTGGCCTTCTCGCGGAGGGCGCGTTTGCCCGCTGCAGTAAATTGATTTACCGCAACGGGCACGTTAGATCGCCTGTTGCGGTAAATAGTTTCGAAAAAACAAAAAAAAGAAAAACCCCATATGGGCTACGATCTGGGCCTGGATCCCGCTGCAGTCGACGAAACCCTAGCGTCGCCGAGCCCATCAACAGATCCACGCCGCGACCAGCGAGCTCGAGCGCCGCCGCGAGCCCGACGTCAAGCCCATCTGCCGCTGCTCCGTCGTGCTCGTGCCTCGAACAGAGCGCTGCAGCCGTCGCCTCGCGCGTCCCCGTGCGTCCGCCGCCGCGGCCCCCACGTCCCAGCGCGTCCACCCGCGCGTCCGCCGGCGCGGCCCAGCGCGTCCCCGCGCGTCCGCCGGCGCGGCCTAGCGCGTCCCCGCGCGTCCACTTGCGCATCCGCTGCCGCGTCCCCGCGCGTCCGCCACCGCTCCGAGCTCCGCACCGCCGGGGCCACGCGCGCCGCCCACGCTCCGCGCGACCCGCTCGTCCCTGCGCCGCGGAGGCCTTCACGCTGGGGAGGGAGAGAGAGGGAGTGGGAGAGGGAGAGAGAGGAAGGGAGTGGGAGAGGCTGGAGACGGGTGTTCTCGCGGGTTGGGAGTGGGAGAGGGAGAGAGAGAGGGAGTGGGAGCGCGACGGTTGGGGATGGGAGAGGTGAGTGGACTCAAACCCTAAGTGCCTATTTTATACTAGCACCCGCTATGGGCCTCGCCCTGGGCCTAATGAGCTTCGACCTTAACCGTGGCGAGCCTTATTAGATGTCCGCTGTGGTAAATCGATTTACTGTAGCGGACAAAAAAGCCCGCCACGGTAAATAAAAAATGTCCGCTGTTGTAAATCATGAGATTTTTCGCAGCGGACAAAACTAGTGTCCGCCACGGAGGGGTTTTAGGCAACGCTGCGGAAGCTCAATTTTAACGTAGTGATTATCCGCTGTGATGAGTCATCGGCGTATGAATCCTAGCTAGATGTACTAGTAACGTGTTTGTTTGTAACCTAGATATGATTGAGATTCTTCTTCTAATGGTTAAAGCTAAAACAAGTAGAGTTCTTTCTAAAAGCAATCTGTTAAGAGCTCTCCCCTTTAATTTCACACCATGCACGATTCACACAAGCTGTGTCCCACCAGCTTTGGCCCTCTTTGGAAGCATTCAACTAAAGTTTAACTAGCTAAAATTTCAGAGTTAAACTTTAGCTAGCTAAAAAATCTCATAGCTAAACTTTAGCTGGGTGTTTGGATGCACCAGCTAATAGACTTAGTGGCGGAGGCAGCTATTTGGCTTGCCTTGGCAGCTGCCATACCTAAATTTTACACAACATACTTAATACAGGTAGTATATACTAGTAAATATACATAAAATATACACATCAATACATTATACAAGCTGATATATTGGTCCGGCCATACCTAAGTTTTTTTTCTCCCTCCGTCACTGAATAGACTCAGTTAAACTTTAGCTAGCTTTAGCTATGTTGAAGTAGTTAGAGTTTTAGCTAGCCTGTTTGGATGCATATATGACAGCTAAATTTAGCTAGCTAAAGTTTAGTTGGTGCATCTAAACAGATCCTTATACAATTTGAGAGTTTCTCCAAGAAATTTTCCATATCCTTTGAAAGGGTGATTTACACCCAATTAATAGAGGCAGCAATAAACATTGCCTTCAGAAAAAAAATTCTAGTCTGTCCATGTAGGCACGAGTGAGTTAAGGACAACAATGTACGTACTGACTACTGAGTTACACGTAGCTTCCGATCCTTTTCGTTTCTCCGGCGACCAACGACGACCTGACCTGATCTGACCTACCCTTACCATATGCTGTGATGATGACCCAAATGGAAACCACGCCCATTTGCAGATTAAAAAAGAAAAATGGTCACGAATCACAACATGGTGTTGCAAAACCAGCAGCCCCGTCTCCTGATTTCGGAACCGGACCTGGAAACCACCCGGCGGCGGCGGCGCGGCCGGAGCAGCAAATGGGAGAACATGCCGCGCCCGCCGATATCCCATCTCATTCACCCGCCTTTCCTTTTCCTGCCGTGGGTTGACCCCGAAAAGGAAACCGGAGGTGGTGATCAGATTTTCAGATCACGGTTCATGGTCATGGCTTGTTTCACAAGCACAGGGAAAATAATAGAGGAGAGACTTATCCCCTCCCTGCCGCTACTATAAATTGCTGCCGTACGTCCTGCGCAGCGCACCCCAACCTCCGCATTGCGTTCTGTTCCGTTTCTCATCTGTTCTGTAAACGCCATTCCTGTGCTGCCGTCCTAGTCCAAGCTTTTGCGAAGGTATGCATGGTCTCGTCTCGTCGTCCGTGTTGCATGTACTACGATGCAATGCCGGTCGTCACCGTGTTCCACAATTGCGCATGCGTTAGTTGGGGTGGTACGTGTTAGCGGAAACTGCGCATGGAAGTTAGGTTTTTTTTTATTTATACCCAGTGCATTTTTTTTTTTAAAAATCTTCTTTTATTTTTGTCGTCTGCATCCTGAACATAGCCGCCGAAAAGTTGAAAATGTTTTTTGTGAGAAGTACTGTAATTGTCAACGTGACGGGATCGACGATCTTTACACACAAACCGTCCATATGCACTATCCGTGACAAGAGCGTTTGGATCTCATATATGCTGTTGAGAGAGACTAGCCCGTAGCCGTGACAAGAGCGCTCGCTGTGTCCTGTTTGCCTCTTTCTTTTCGTGCAAGAAGAAGCGCCTCCTTTTCTATTGTTCTGTTCCGCTAGCTTCTCCTCGTCACCACCTCGCTTGATTTTTCCCATTTTTCCATTCCATGTCAGCACCACCGGCGCACCGCGCGCATAGGCAGCTTTGTTCTTGTTTGCAACGTAGCGCTTACCTCGTTGCGGCACGCCCGACGCGATGTGCCGTATGGCGGCTCATCACTCAGCAGGCACAGCTGCATCGATCAATCTTAGCAAGAACCGATGCCTTTCTCTTCTTGAAAAAACGATATCTCATATCTAGGCTCGGCAACTTTCTTGTTGCCGCTTGTCAGCTTGTGCCTGCTGACTGGACGCAGCTCTGGAGGGAGGGAAGGTTTTTGGATGCATTTTCAGGGATGGTTGTGCCTGATTAATTTCGTAGAGAATTCGTCAACTTGTTTCCAGCACGTTCTTGGTGTTTCCCCCGGCTGTTTCTGCACACGGGCTTTCTGAGAGACCCATGTTTTTTACTTTTTTATTATTTATATAATAAATACAGGCTAAGTTTCTAGAAGGAGGGCAAACCTACTGATCTGATCCAATAACATTAGGAGGGAGGGGAAAAATATCTCGCTGCTTTTTTAACCCGGACAATCTCATTTGCGTTTGCGTACGTCTCTGATGATGACTGCAATGCTGATCGTATCTTGGATGCCGGATCACCGGCTTTTTGCTGCTCACCGAATCAGCTGCCAGATTTCGGTGGTGAAATTAGGAACCCAAAAGAATAATAATAATAGTACAGTAGAAAGACGCTTTTTTTTTCCGTCTTCCCTTGGGAGGTTCCTTTCGTTTCGTGCTCTCCTTTCTCTTCCAGCCAGAGCCATCCATTGCGTTCACTGCACCTGCACACAGGTCACCCCAAACCTACACTGTACTAGTCTGCATAAAAAATAATAATAAAAAAGTCTAAGCTTTTTCGAAACCGGCCATTGGTCTTGTTAGGCCAGCATATGCTAATCGGATGCTTTCGCAGCACCATTGAGTCCATCACACAATCAGTGACACCATCAGGATTTTGGAAATGAAATTCTGGTTTTCAAGTATAGTAATTTGACATTATCCATTTGCTGAATTCCCCCAGCTTCGTCAGCTTGAAGGTGGGCCCCACCATCTGCACCACAGCTAGCTACTAGCTACCACCTCGGCACCTCACGCAGGCTTCACAGGTCACACGTCATCACAAGCGCAGGGAGCCCTGGGCTTCTTCCGCTCTCTATTTATTGGGCCCTCTTCCGCTCTGGAGAAATCCTCCTCTCCTCCATTGGACTCTGCTCCCTCCCTGTTGACCATTGGGTATGCTTGCTCTTCTGTTTAGTATCTCCAATAATATACTAAACCTCTGTCCTCTGGTAATCCTGGGTGGGGTTTTGCTGGGATTTTGAGCTAATCTGGCCGCGGTAGAAAAGGTCGTGTCTTGATGAGCGCAATCACTCGCCTTAATTGTTTTGTTGCAGCCTTGCTCCGCCATTTCTTCGTGCGTTTCCGTGATTCGCTGGGTGCGTCATCGCCTGAATCTTTGCCTGGGCTGTGCTGACGGGCTTGTAGATTTCTCTGATCTAAACCGTTACTGTACTCCGCACAGAGCTTTCCGCCGTCCTTTTCTGGGGGTTTTGAGCTTAGGATTTTACTTGGTGAGCTTAGGATACTGTAGAGATTCTAGGCTCTGTAGTTTGCTTCAGATCTTGCTGTGATTGCGTGCCTTGCTCACCTCGTTTGCTATCCGAGGAATGTATTTGTCTTTTTGGTGGATTATTAGCGCGAAAAATACTTTTTTTTTGTTTTTTGTTCTTTTACTACGAAAAGTCATCTTGTTGGATTTTTCTATATTTCACTTTTTGATGTCCTTACTCGGAATTTGTGCTGTCCATTTTTGCGGTTGGCTGTGCTTATTCGGAAGCCAAATCCTCTTATTTTCACAGGTTTTTTGCTACCTCTTAGTGGGGTTTAGGGTCTGAATGGCATGAATACTCTTTAAGACAGAAAATTAACTCAATCAAGTTGGTTCCTTTCTCCTTTGAAAATATTATCAGATAACTAAGTGCTTGTGTGGAATCAGTACTTGCTTTTGTTTGGTGGAGGATCAATACTGAATAAATACTTGCTTTTGTTTGGGGTGGGTATAAGTGCCTGCTTTATCATGACTATTTTGCAATAGGATTCTATCTTGCTAAGTGTTTCTGTTGAGATGAATCAAATAGAATAGCTACATACTACATTTTTTTTTTCAAATTTGGGTTCCTTTAGCATGACCTACTTTTTCAGACAGTCTTCTAAGTGCTAGCTCTTGATTTATTGTTCTTGTACAAGTGCTGCTGCTGAATTTTAACTGTATAGCTCGAATTGCAGTATTGGGTATCATTGAGACATGGCTTCCAAGCTGACTCGCATCCACAGTCTCCGCGAACGCCTTGGTGCCACCTTCACCTCTCATCCAATGAGCTGATTGCACTCTTCTCCAGGTGGGCATACTGAAATATGTAACTTGCATTTCATTTCCTGTACTGAAATTTGTCAATTTGATATTCTAGTCATCCCTATCTTAATAGCACACCCAAATGTAAACACGAGAATATGCAACTTCTGTCTTGGTTTCTTTTGTTGACACCATCTTGCATGCTAATTGCTAAGGATGTTACATATTCATCATCGACTCATATTGATCATATATATAATGATTTTATGATCAGGAGATTATTGATTGTAAAACATAGTGGTGCTGCTCTTCAGTTTTTGTATCATTTTGGTTTGATTAGTACCATTTAGTTGATAGGACAGTATAGTTTGTGGTACATCATTTGGCAGATTGTTTGTCTTTAGCTGGTACAGTGCCATTAAATATTTACATCTTCAGATCTAAATAGGATATGAGATGTCCATCACAACAGGAAAAAATGTACATGATATGAGATGTAACATCCTTTTTATTTGTGAAATATCTCTTTTACAGGTATGTTAACCAGGGCAAGGGAATGCTTCAGCGCCATCAGCTGCTTGCTGAGTTTGATGCCCTGTTTGATAGTGACAAGGAGAAGTATGCACCCTTTGAAGACATTCTTCGTGCTGCTCAGGTAACACTGCTGAGGTGCCCGCTTGAGTGCTTGCCAATTGAAAATCAGGGACTCATTCTACTTTTCCCTTGTCTGCATATAGGAAGCAATTGTGCTGCCCCCATGGGTTGCACTTGCTATCAGGCCAAGGCCTGGTGTCTGGGATTACATTCGAGTGAATGTAAGTGAGTTGGCTGTGGAGGAGCTGAGTGTTTCTGAGTACTTGGCATTCAAGGAACAGCTGGTGGATGGAAAGTAAGTTCTTCGATGAATTCTTTGTAGTTTTATAGGTTAATCTCTAGATTCTAGTTATGCAAACTTGTATATGTACTAATTCCATACCTCCTTTTCCTTGTACCAGTTCCAACAACAACTTTGTGCTTGAGCTTGATTTTGAGCCCTTCAATTCCTCGTTCCCTCGTCCTTCCATGTCAAAGTCAATTGGAAATGGAGTGCAATTCCTTAACCGACACCTGTCTTCCAAGTTGTTCCAGGACAAGGAGAGCCTGTACCCGTTGCTGAATTTCCTCAAAGCTCATAACTACAAGGGCACGGTGAGCTTACAGTCCAGAATCTTCCAAGCGCATGCTTCACAATGGACGATGACACCATTTATATTTATTTTATTTTATTTAGGAACTTTACATAACCTGAAAATGGATTAAATGATGCCACCCGACTCCCTCATTTGCATGCCCTTTTTTTCTGTTACAGACGATGATGTTGAATGACAGAATTCAGAGCCTCAGTGGGCTCCAGTCATCCCTTAGAAAGGCAGAAGAGTATTTACTGAGTGTCCCTGAAGACACTCCCTACTCAGAGTTCAACCATAGGTGATTGATGATCAATAAATTGTCCTTGCCATTTAACTTTGGTTGAACTAGCAAATGGATTAACTGCTTGTAATGCCACCATGATCTGCATTAGGTTCCAAGAGCTTGGCTTGGAGAAGGGTTGGGGTGACACTGCAAAGCGCGTACATGACACACTCCACTTGCTTCTTGACCTTCTTGAGGCCCCTGATCCTGCCAACTTGGAGAAGTTCCTTGGAACTATACCAATGATGTTCAATGTTGTGATCCTGTCTCCTCATGGCTACTTTGCCCAATCCAATGTGCTTGGATACCCTGACACTGGTGGTCAGGTACAGAAGCTTAGTGATTACTTTTCTTTTACATACTGTAGCTTTTAGGTTTCTCATTTGCAATCGTTTTGCAGGTTGTGTACATTTTGGATCAAGTCCGTGCTTTGGAGAATGAGATGCTTCTTAGGATTAAGCAGCAAGGCCTTGACATCACCCCGAAGATCCTCATTGTATGTTTCATGTTTGAAACCATGTTTCACCTTCTGAACCCTTTTTGTTGTGTCTTGATTTACTCAGTAAATGAGCCTACATAATCTTATTTGTGCAGGTTACCAGGCTGTTGCCTGATGCTGTTGGGACTACGTGCGGTCAGCGGCTGGAGAAGGTCATTGGAACTGAGCACACAGACATTATTCGTATTCCATTCAGAAATGAGAATGGTATTCTCCGCAAGTGGATCTCTCGTTTTGATGTCTGGCCATACCTGGAGACTTACACTGAGGTATATAGATTATCTGATTGAATGTCATACACAGCATAGCTTCTTTGAGTAATACTGAAGTCATGCATTATGTGCTACAGGATGTTGCCAGTGAAATAATGTTAGAAATGCAGACCAAGCCTGACCTTATCATTGGCAACTACAGTGATGGCAACCTAGTCGCCACTCTACTCGCACACAAGTTGGGAGTTACTCAGGTCTGTTTGGCTGTAAATGAGTAATTGAGTTTTTTATAAAATTATTAAGTTCTCCAAATGCTTAATAGTTTTGTACATACTTGCAGTGTACCATTGCCCATGCCTTGGAGAAAACCAAATATCCCAACTCAGACATATACTTGGATAAATTTGACAGCCAATACCACTTCTCATGCCAGTTCACAGCTGACCTTATTGCCATGAATCACACTGATTTCATCATCACCAGTACATTCCAAGAAATCGCGGGAAGGCAAGTTTTGTATATTATCTTTAGAATCTTGCTGTATTGTAGTAGTAACTAAACTAGTATATGATGTTCTCTGTTATTTCTGCAGCAAGGACACTGTGGGGCAGTATGAGTCCCACATCGCGTTCACTCTTCCTGAACTTTACCGTGTTGTCCATGGCATTGATGTTTTTGATCCCAAATTCAACATTGTCTCTCCTGGAGCAGACATGAGTGTTTACTACCCATACACTGAAACTGACAAGAGACTCACTGCCTTCCATCCTGAAATTGAGGAGCTCATCTACAGTGATGTTGAGAACGATGAGCACAAGTGAGTACTGAACTGATTGAATGCCTTCTTGTAGTCAATCAGCTTGTAAATATTCCAACACTCATCTTCATGTCTGTCCATCTTTCTATCTATTAAGACATGCAAAACTGTTATTGCCATTTACTATAAATAAGTTTTCCACCTGAACACCTGGTTAATTGCTTCCAGGTATGTGTTGAAGGACAAGAACAAGCCGATCATCTTCTCAATGGCTCGTCTTGACCGTGTGAAGAACATGACAGGCTTGGTTGAGATGTATGGTAAGAATGCACACCTGAGGGAATTGGCAAACCTTGTGATTGTTGCTGGTGACCATGGCAAGGAATCGAAGGACAGGGAGGAGCAGGCAGAGTTCAAGAAGATGTACAGTCTCATTGATGAGTACAACTTGAAGGGCCACATCCGGTGGATCTCAGCTCAGATGAACCGTGTCCGCAACGCGGAGTTGTACCGCTACATTTGTGACACGAAGGGAGCATTTGTGCAGGTACATTCACACTTAATCTAATAATAAAGCACTTTCAAGTTCCAACAATAGTGCAATGTACTTTCAGATAAGGACAGTCATAGAGCTTGTGCAGGACTAAATTATTTTATCACTTTGTTTTTGTAGCCTGCACTCTATGAAGCATTCGGCCTGACTGTCATTGAGTCCATGACGTGTGGTTTGCCAACAATTGCAACCTGCCATGGTGGCCCTGCTGAAATCATTGTGGACGGGGTGTCTGGTTTGCACATTGATCCTTACCACAGTGACAAGGCTGCAGATATCTTGGTCAACTTCTTTGAGAAGAGCAAGGCAGATCCAAGCTACTGGGAGAAGATCTCACAGGGTGGACTGCAGAGAATTTATGAAAAGTATGAATTTTTCTCTTCTGCCATATATGATATAAATAGATATACACTGAAGAATTCTTGTTGCCCAAAGGCTGCATCTGATTAATTCTCAGATATTATAGGGTTGATCACTTAGATCTTTGTGTTACCCTTGTAGCCATCTCTGGTTATAAACACTATATATATCTTTCCATGCCACAAACACTCAGAAATTTGTGTTACTCTTCTCTAGTTAGGAGTAAATCCTGATACTATAAGCTTTGGATTGCTCAGGTACACCTGGAAGCTCTACTCCGAGAGGCTGATGACCCTGACTGGTGTATATGGATTCTGGAAGTATGTGAGCAATCTGGAGAGGCGCGAGACTCGCCGCTACCTTGAGATGTTCTATGCTCTGAAATACCGTAGCCTGGTAAGTTATTTGAAGTCTGCTAGAGAGAATATGTGTAGCATCAAGTGTTCATTTCTCAGCAGTCCTAAACAAGCGGATTTACTAATGCATCTCTTTCTTGAACCCAGGCAAGTGCGGTTCCATTGTCCTTCGACTAGTGTGGGAAAGAAGTCCAAGCCGGAGAACCATCGGCTGCGTTTCCATTGTTCACCGCAATTCGCATTGTTAGTCGTGTATTTGAGTTATGTGTACTTGGTTTCCAAGAACTTTGGTTTCTTTTTGCTAGTTTTTGGGCAGCGCTGGCTGGCTCCTATTGTTGGAATTAGCTGCACACCTTTTGCTTCAAATAAACGCCTGCTCGTTCACCTGTCTTTCCATAGTTAAATGCAATGTTTTGTTGCCCAAGTCTTCATTCTGACTGATGGTGATGTTATGTTCTGTCAGTTCTGTTAATCACCTGTTTAACGTTGTAGGCTAATGCTTGTTATTATCAAAGGTTGCTGTGCCAGACATGACTTGCTCTTTATCTTGCGTGTGTCGTTTGACTTTGTAATAATTGGCTGTGTACATCCCCGGATGTAGAGGCCGGATATTTTTATCCATTATCGAAAAAAATGACTACTTATATTTTTCAATAGAAGTGAAAAAAAAATCAATTCTAAGTAAAGCTACAAAAAATTTCAACTGCCCAGGACTGGACTGTCATTGGTTATTGCAGTTGCAGGGCTGTGTTACATCCCTATATATGTCCCTTGTCAGACGCCAATGACAGCTTCACATGGCTTTTGGACGTTCAGTCTACTGAGGTGCTCGGTGCTCCTAGCTCCTCTGCATAAAGAGGCCAAGAGGGGATACATAGTAACAGAGCAGCCGACTACTGGCAGCGTAATTGAAAGCAGTTGGGCACTGTTTAGTCACTAAAGAGGCACACAGTGGGAGCCTGTTCCTTCAGATTCAGGACAGTCCGTTCTTCCGGTTGCAGAGCGCACGGTTCTCTCTTCCCATTCCGCTCCTTGTCACCTCGGAATCTAATCTAATTCTTGTAATCGTAAACCAGACTAGCTATTATATAATCAACATGCAAGCTGTCCACCTCAGCGATGGACTCTGAAATGCAATTAAATCCATTAGCACATGCAATTGTTATGTCCATGTCAACCTGTCATAATCTACCAATCCGCAATTCTCGCAGCAACGCAGGGGATATGCTTCTAATATTGTTTATGCTTCTCAGATTTTAAGGGAAAGGAAAAACAGAATTTGGTAGAATTGTTCTTAGCGCGGTGCCTAGAAATTACTTGGCAATCCAAAGACATCAACAGATATAGAAAAAAAATTCACATCCAATCTTGACAAAACTACTAAATAATAATCGCTTTATCGTCTCTAAACATGTAGAGGTGGTATGCGACGATGTAGTATTTAGGAGATTCTATAGCTGATCTTGTTGTATAGTATGTCTTATATGTCCGATCTTGCCCTTTTTTTTTGAACGGTATAGCCGATCTTCTTGTATATGCCTAAGACTGAACCAAAAACTCGAAACTCGATAACTCGCTCGTTAATGACTCGGCTCGAGCTCGACTCGTTTTATAATGAGCCAGCTCGTTTGATAACGAGCCAACTCGTTTTATAACGAGCCAGCTCGAGCCAGCTCGTGAACTGCTCGTTAGCTCGAACGAGCCAGATAATTTGTCAGGTCAAATGAGCAGTATATTGAAATCGGCCAAGGTCGACCCAATTAGTCTAAACCCTAGGCAAATATAGAAGTCCCCTTGACTCCCACTCCCACCCGATCGCTCCTACATCTGCGGTGCGCAGCAGATAGAGCAGTTAGCGAGTCTTGCTTTTATAATTTCCCTGAAATGTGTTTTTATGATTTGGCTCGCGAGCCTAACGAGCTAGCTCGAGTTTCTTAACGAGCCGAGCCGAGCCGAGCTATTATTCTAGCTCGTTTGCATAACGAGCCGAGTCGAGCCAGAATGCTAACGAACCGAGCCATAACGAGCCGAGCTGGCTCGATATCCAGTCCTATATATGCCAACAGATCCTCTATGAAGAGCAATTGTAGGCGTATATATCATGATCAGCTATACAATCTCTAAAGTAAAGTAGACAGAGGCCTCAAGTTCGACACAACACAATCAAATAAGTTCCCTGCTTTTCACCAAAGCTGAAACCGAGAAAAGTGATTATCCAAGTTATTACTTAAATCTTGTGTAAGACAAAAGTATGTACATGTGCCGATTCCCATGTATCAAAACAAATATTGTGTGGGAGGCTTTGCTGTTGCAGCTGTGTACATTAGGAGGCATTGCATTGGAGAAAGAACTGTTCAGATAAAAGGACACAACCATTGCTTTCTCGAACAGGCGGCGTGATAGTGTAGTTGCAATCGTTTCAGATATCAGCCATTACTTCTTCTCCTACTTAATTAAATGTTGGAGGAGTATATATGGGAGATACCCCAAGAGGAGTGAGCTACCTCTGATGCATAAATATTACATATATCAATGTGCAGAATGTCTAGTGCATATTGCCGAAATGCCGGGGTAGGAATAGCAGGCATCGGGAAAGACAGTCCCATTGATTCTCGGTGAAGCAGCGCATAAGATATCTTTCAAGCGTGAATAAATTGCAGCTCAGCGAGGCCATCCACCTGGATTCGACCCATGCCCACCTTGCAAGTGCCGTTTTTTACTGCCCGATGCCGGTCACGACTTTGCTTATTTACGGGCTCAACCAGTTATTGCGCTGCATTTACGCTCACCGCGCCCGCCTCGCCTCCTGCCGGCCGCGACCTTGGCGGTGCAGGAATCCGGAGATGGGTCCCATGCGGGCATGTGGGACCAAGCTGCGTACGACAGTATAAGGAAGAAGGGCGCGAGTCTACACACGATTGCTTTTCCACAGAAGAAGGGTGCGAGTCTACACGGTTGCTTTACCTTGGTGAAGGAGGTTGGATGGCGGAGGCCACCATGATCCGACGTCCTTCACCAAGGTAAGAGCCCCTTTTCACTCTCTTATTTCTCTATATCTGTTTCTTCTGTGGCTTTATCCGTGATATCCGATCTCTCCCTCCTTATCTCATTTTCTCACCCAATTCAGCATTGGTGCAGGCGGGTGAGCAGCACGCGGCCTGCAACACTCCGTTGTTGCAGCGTGCATGCCCCCTCCTCGGACTCCTCTGCTGTACTAAGTTGTGCCTGTTTTGTGTTCTCCTCCTCCTAATCTGGCTCCCTAAATTGGAGTGGTTTTTATATAGCCTCTCAATGTACATGAACCTGCAACTGTTGTGTTGTGATAGCATCATTGAAAGGTTCACTAACATTTGTGTCGTATTTACAGCGTGTTGAGAATCCAATGTAAATGTATCGGTACATGCTTCACATCTGTAGAGGCTGGAATACTTACTATTTGATTTTTAGAAAAAAAATTCATTTGTTCTATGCCTTAGGTTCAGATACATAAGGTTTTGTTCATGCCGTTCAAGATCATGGAACAGTTGGTTCTTCCTGTATTCTTTTATATGTTGTATAGCTCTATGAAAATATCTACTTTTGCGCTCTGGGCTTCTACTAAAAAGTCATTGATTTTTTTGTTCAAGAGTCTATACAGTGGGTCATTCTTAATGCCATGCCATCGATGTATTGTTCTTAATTTTGTATTCAGTGGGTTTCTGGTCAATATTTCTTGAGCATTTAAGACTGATAAATGCAGCTCCCGTATATTTATGACAGTGAGTACCATGTTCAAGAGTAAACATTACCTTATGTTGCATTTGATTTTCTAATGTGCCAATGAACAATAAAGAATATTTCACTCTATGAAGATTTATTTTCAGTACAGACAATTAAAATGAAATTCAATGGTATACATAAGTGCTAGGTCACTCATCAGACAAATGTGAGATTAAATCTAATGGCCAGTAGCCCGTGTATCTTGACCAATGTTACAAAGAACCAGCTGTTCTGGATACCCTATGTTTTAATCCAGAGCCTTGCTTATAAATAAATTCTACTCCTTTTCCCATTTATGTGCAAAAAGGAAATCTCACCTCTGTTTAGTTGGATGTTATATTCAATCCCATTTTAATTCACTTTGATCTTTGTCTAGATCCTATATTGTTTTAGGCATTTATCATCACGTATTTCATCACACTTTCCATGCTTCATGTCTTCCAAAACATATGTTTCTACATCCCAGGTGTGGGATGATGGAACTCTGAAACGATGAAGAATCAGGTGTCTGACCAGATAAGAGTAGTGAACCGACATGTAGGGTCTTCAACACTAATACGGCTGCAATGAAAATTAGCAAGCATGTAGTGATGTACCTAATAGTATACCTGCTGCACTAGACATTACAATGGAAATCCAAGGCATCAATGAAAGGGGGACCAGGTGGGCTCTCAGCGCATCGTAGGTATCATCCTCCCATTGCAAATGGAACAAGAACAATATAGACACTTGGGTTTGTTGATTTATGTGCAATCAAAAGAGGGAAAGTGTTCATACATGTTACTTTAAGTTTTTTTTTGCCTTTTATGCCTATGCTAAAATTGAAATTTGTTTTAGACATCTGTATTTCTAGATTGCTATGTTTCAAACATCCCTGAATGTTAAAAAGGATCTTTCTGATAGTTCATTGCATTGCCTCCTATAACTGTAGGTCAACTAAGTAGGACTAGCTATGGTGAACTTCTCTACGCACATTTGCGCTCTGCACCCTCGTGTGCTGCCTTTGGACTGTCTCTTATTGCTCCTCCGGTTTCTCGAACCTGGAGGAGGCCCTGATGCAAAAATAGGAGAACGTGTTGGTCACTTTTGTTCTATTTTGTGCATACTTCCTTATGTTGATAATCATAGGCTTCCAGGTCATCATTTTAAATCTGGATGTCATATGAATGCTAGAGGCATGAAAAAAAATTGTGACATTTTCACAAAAAAAGAGATTAAAGCGTATCCATATGTTAAATTGTTCATAGATTGCAATTTGTATTTCTTTTCTTCGTGTTTCTTGCTCTTTCCGCGTCAGTCCTGACATTCACTGTAATTGTTTGCTAACGCATTGCACATGGTGATACACACCAATGATCCATGTGGGTTTGGTGTTGTCTATCTTCGGACAAATACTTATGAAAGGCATGACAATCAGATTGATGGATCATCTTTACTTTTTTTATAAGAAAATAATGTGATGTACTATCTAGATTAAGCATTATTTCCATATAATCTAACCTGCTGCAAGCTCTCTTGTGTTAGAAGACTTTGATCCATTTTGTGACGTTACCGTTCACTGTGCGCTTTACTTTTTTTTTCCCCTTTTCCTCATTGCCAAACTTTTTTTCACTTCCAAAAACCAGCACGGCGGCAGCGCACCCATTCGTGCTAGTACTCGTAACCGACAGACTGAGGAAGGGCTTTGGATGGACTCATAGTGAGAGGGAATGGAGATGTATTTGAAGAAACATAAGAACGACAACACATCAAATGCACCATTGCCTACGATGAGTCGCGGGCATGTGCCACCAGGTTATGAGGTGGAACCGTGGTCCTTAGCTTAAACTACAGACTCTTAAAATGTTCATTTTGCTCAGGCGATGTCGATTAATGGATGGTCGGAGTATTTCTCAAGAATGTGCAGATGAGATATCAGGCTGGCCCTCCACAATTCCGTTAAGTTGTTTTGATGGCCTTGTTTATTGGACCAGGTTGAAGGGAAAACTATGAAATTGATCTTGTTTGAAACGTGGGAATTTTCATTACTCCTGTATTTTCTCCATGATATTAACTCCAGCCAAGAATCAGAACCGATTCTATCGGCCAAACTGCCCCTAAATAATAATCAATTTATCATGCTCTAAACATGTAAGAGGTGATATGTGCTTATGTGTTACAACTGCATTTATATACGTGCGTCTAGAGAGAGCACGTCTTATATTATGGGTCATGAATAAAAAGTAGTTACTCCCTCCGTCTCATTGAAAATGACGCTTTAGAATTCGAGACTTTTTGTTTAACCGTTCGTCTTATTCAAAATTTTTATGTAATTCTTATTTATTTTATTATAACTTATTTTATCATTAGATATACTTTCATAATGTTTTATTTACTTTATTATTTACATAATCTTTTTGAATAAGCCGAACGGTCAAACGAGAAATCTAAAAGTTTAAAACGACATTTTTAATGGGACAGAGGGAGTACGCCCTTATATATTGGGACGAAGGGAGTATTATTAAGAGTCTGTATAACTCATATTGTTGTATATGGCTTGTTGAGCCGATCTTACTGTATATGTCTATAACCACTGAAAAAAATAGCGTGCTATAGCGCCGAAATAGCGCGCTAATAGCGTCCAGAAGCAGCTACCGCAATGCTCATTAGTGCGCTATAGCGTGCTATAGCGCCAAATAGCGCATTAATAGCGCCGCTATAGCGTTTTGGCCAAGCTTCCGCTAATTTCTATAGCCCGCCATTTAAAACCATGCCTATAATAGATCCTCAAAAATACAAAGAGAGTTGTAAGCATCTAGGACAAGATCGGCTATATAATCTCTAATAGTAGTGATAAGCAGGCAGGCTTCAAGTTTGGCATAGCAATCAAATAAGTTTTATTTCGCTAAAGATGAAACTTGAATATTCTGTAAGACAAAAGTAAGACGTGCCTATTCCCATCCCACATATCAGTATATCACAACAAATATTTGCGTGAGAGGCTCAACTGTAGTGGCTATGTACATTAGGAGGCATTGCATTGGAGAAAGAATGGTTCATATATATATCAAAGGAGGCAACCATTGATTTTTCAAGCAGGCGGCCTAATAAAGTTGAAACATGTCAACACTGACAGGCGTAGTTGCAGCCTTTGCTCTATTTCACCAATTCAGCATAGACTAGATATCAGCCATTATTCCCCTTACTTAAATGTTGGAGGAGTATATATGGGAGGGGAGATCCCCCAAGAGGAGCTAGCCTACCTGATACAAAAATATCACATATTCCAATGTGTTGTAGAGTGTCACTCTCTCAAATTACCGGGGTAGGAATAGGAGGCATCGGGAAACACAGGGCCGCTACATCCTGAGACCGTAGCACATATTTTTCTAGTATGTCTAGTGAGAGAGCACAGCCAGGTTGTGGAAGGAGAGCAATGCGAGGTGCTTCCGCCAAGCATCCAATACAATCTCACAAGCCGTAGCCGTCATCAAGCACGTCACAGATCAATAGATTGCCACCGGCACGTGCAAGGTCTCTAGCCCGTGAGTAATAGCCCTAAGAATTTATTGTTAGGGAGGTGAACGTTAATTGTAAACCTTTACTCCCTAGCAGCGTTCAAAAATAACTTCTCAATTTTAATGCAAAGATATACAAGCCTTTTGTGTATTCGAGAAAAGATATAATAAGCCGGCGTTCCACTAATATACAAGCCTCTGGGTGTCAGGATGACCTTGTTTAGTAGACCAGACTGAAGGGAAAATTCGAAAATTGGTTTGATTTGGAACATGGAAACTTTCTCTATTTTTAGATTTTGATTTGGACAAATTTCTGTGAAGTTCCAGTACAATTTCTATGAATTTCTTGTGTTCCACCTTGTGTTGAACTCAATTGAACTATGATAATATGGTTCAATGTAAATACCAATTCAATGGCTGCTTCCTTTGTATGGTTGTTACACAAGATTCAGTGGTGTCTTTTAGAACTGTAGAAAGTCACCACCTCTGAACGTGAACCTGATGAGAGGATGTTTGAGATGTCTCAAATGTAAACTTACTTGATTGGAGATCTTCTCAGGATATGTACTTATGTAATTAGCCATGGCCTGCCATACCACGAGAATTCAAAAAGTTATCGATGTTTATGCCTTTTTATCCAAATTTTGTTCTAAATAACATGTTTTTTGTGACCGGAGTATCTTTTTTATAAATGACAAACTTCACAAAATGATGTACCCAGTGAAGTGATCGACATGCTAAATGGAAACAAATCATTGTGTATGAATTAAATTTGCAGGATAGGTAGCTCCTTCTAGGCAAAGCCAATTTCAAATCAGCCTAATTATCTTTGTTTATAAAAAAACGGTATTTGCAGCTGCAGGAACGGAGAGGAATCCCTTGTGGTCGTTCTATGCTTTACAAAATTACAACTGAGTCAAGACTTTCGGGATTGCCAGATTGCATGTTTCAATTGCATTCGTCACAGATGTCTTCAACTTCTTGACGAAGCACTGAATGAATGAACTTCGAAGTTCAGGTCAGTCGAGAGTCCATGGCCACGTGTTTCTAGAGCTGATCAGACAAAAATCAATTGGCCCGAATGGTGGTGGTCTGGTGGAACCTTGTCAAAACAAGTGCATTATATTGTCCATTTGCTCTGCTTCTCAAGTCTTATAAAAATAGAGTAGGTGTCCCTAATGTTTTCATGAGTTCCTCGTTGCCGGTAGTGTCATACTACCACCATACATGTAACTATCCATGTGAGTGATTTCTCTTGCCATGCCACAAGAATCTTGCACCTAGCTATATTGCCATCGCGCACTAGCAGTGCAGATAGCGTCACACGATAGGATTGGGAGGCATGGGATAATGCAGCAGCACATGTCAGTTTTATTGAACCCTTGTGGATCGCGGTGCATCTGGAGGGAAAATGTGGGGTGGCAACGCCTTGCAAGCAAAGGAGGCATGGCGCAACACCAGGTCCGGCTGGCAAAGTACAACGGCAGCAGCGGACTGAGTGTGATCATGGCGCTAAAGAACAAAGGAAGGAAATGTATAGTGAAGAAGGGGGAGGCGAGGAAGAAGAATGCCCCATGGGCAAAAATGACATTTAATTTCATCACCATTCTAACTCCTACTTATTCATAAAATAATATTTAATTGATGATGTGTTTCCCATAAAATTAAGTTATCAAGAACCAGAATGTCCAACATCTAATTAAACTATTTTCGATGTTGTTCGACACCGCGATATCACTTTTAGTGTCATGTAGCAAATTTTATATGTTTTACCAAATTTTATCCTAAATATTATGTTTTTTTGTGATCAGAGTAATCTTTTTTTATAACCGATAAACTTCGGCGTACCAAGTGAACTGGTCTATCTGTTAATTCTAGAAATGGAGACAAATCATTGTATGAAATAAATTTGCTGGATAGCTAACTCCTTCTAGGCAAAACGAATTTCAAATCAAACTAAGTATTTACAGCTGCAGGAACCCCTTGTTGTTGTTCTACGATTTACAAAACTATAACTGACTCAAGACGACCTTTATGATTGTCAGGTTGCATGTTTGAAATGCTTACTTCACAGATGTCTTCCGGCCGGAAACACTTCTCAATGAAGCGCTGAATGAATGAACTGCAGAATTCAGGTCACTCAGTGTCCTTGGCCACGTGTTCTAGCTGATCAGACATAAATCAATTGGACCGAACGGTGGTGGAACCTTGTCAAAACAAGTGCATTATTTATATTGCCCTACTTCTCAGGTCTTATAAGACTGATGAGGATTCCTAATGCTTTCCTTGAGTTCTTCCTCGATGCCCGTAGTGTGTGATACTTCCACCATACATGCAACGACTATTCATGTGAGTTGTTTCCTGATCTCTCTTGCCATGCATGCCACAAGAAGAATCTTGCACCTACCATCTAGCACTAGCAGTGCGCGCGGATAGTGTCACACCATAGGATTGGGAGGCATGGGATAATTTAGCAGCACATGATTCTGGCAGTGTGGAGTCCACCATCCTCTTCGCCCGAGAGTATGTTTGGTACAAAAATCCACGTTTGTTGAGAATTGTGCATCCTGCTTTGGTTCATTGCTTAGACTCTGCCATCCGCAAGACCGCAAACACGAAGGCCACCGAGTGTTTCGACCATGGACACGTAGTCATGGACAGTTCGCCACCGAGTGTCTCGCTGCGGCTGGTGACTCTATTCTTTTTTCAAACTAGGGGATTCCCCATTTCCATTTCAGACAACGGAAATACAGCAGCGTTTTAGACAGTTTAGACATAGACCAGAGTTAAGACAGGACTAGATTGCAGAAGAAAAGAGGAGGCGCAGCTCCAGAAAGGTTTTCCCAGAAAAAGGCTAAACACTCCTTAGAGAGAAAACAAAAGGTCTTCAGCACGATACAACCAATCCATCCCCTTCAGTCTTCTGGATCTTGTTCGGCGTCAGCACCAGAAGTAGGATCAGTTACCAGGTTTAGCTTCGCGTCGGTCAGCCTCTTCTTGACCAGCAGCTTCACCGCGATCTTGAGCATTTCATCCACACCCTTGGTCATCAACTCCTTGTCTACCTCCTTTTGGAGCCCTGCCCAATATTTCATTAGAGCGCACGCATGACATGGTGACTCTATTCTACGGGTTCATCAAGTGGTGATCCGGGCTCTTATACATCTGGTGCATCTATATTAATCTCAAGAATACCAGGCAAGAATTGAAGGAGGAACATTCAAGGACGATTCTGCAGTCTGCTCCAGTTGGTGCTTCAATTCTTCAGGTTCTGAGAAAAGACTTGCACTTCTTTAGGTTCAGAAATGATACAAAATGGGACTGAAGTGAGGTTATGAGTAAATCTATGATATTTTAGAATGGTATTGTGACTAAATATTTGAGAATGTGATAAACTGAATTGCCAAAATGAATGATTGGGTGTGGCAAAATGACTAAATGTGGGAATCAATAAAATGATGTGTACATATTGTTTTTATGAGTCATCAATTCATCATAACTATTTTTTATGTGGCAAAAGGCATTCATGCAGACTTGTAAAATACTTTTAGATTGCTCATCAATGAGTGGTATCAAGTTGAGTCATGAATTTGATATACAATTCAACATTCAGGTGGAAAAAGACATTGAGCCAAAATGCACTTAAAAGAGACAAACACCCTAGCCCTGAAATCGAATTTCCGGGTTAAAAAATTCCTTGTTTGTCCCATGCCAAAGCACACATTTAAGGTCTGGTATCGATCGTGGTTGTTTTCACATAGACTATAGTACCACGTTGTATGGATGAGGTAGGAGTTCAAGGGTTTTTCTCGGTCTATGTTAGGAGATTTTATTCTTAATTAATACTGGAAGCTATCTTACTCCGAATTTTTTTACGTAAGAAACTAGGCAGCAAACACAATCTAATCACTGGGAGGGATGTAGATCAAATTAGAACAATTTTCCTGCAATATTATTGCACAAAAAGAGATAAAGTAAAGAGTAGGACACTTGTTCATCGTCAGAGAAATCACATAAGAATTTGTCCATGTATTGGTTCTTTTTGTAGTTAATTAACGAGCTAACTAAGTAAAAAAAAACTAAAAGAATCATCGGTTCAAATCTCTTTGAGATATTAAGTAAAGGGAGTATCGAATCATTGCCCCAAATTTACAGAAAAACATAAAAAACTTTATGACACCAAATAAATAAATTATGAAATATATTTCATTGTGTACTAATGATATTAAATTGGTATAATAAATCTTGGTGTTTTTTATATAAATTTATTCAAACTTAGAAAAGTTTGACTTAGAAAATCTCTAGAAATTGATTTATTTAGTGGTCGAGAGAGTATCTAAAACTTTTATGAAGTTATGAAACTCCATTCTATGAGTAACTCAAAGGATAAATGCATTTAAATTTGGTGTATAGGTACCACATACCATCATAGTGTTAGCACACATGTTTAATTGGTTCGCAGAATAGCTGATTCAGATATAAATTGCAGCACATGATCTTAGTGGAGAGGGAGAGGCCTGGGCTTAGCATAGCAATCTAGATGAAGGGATGGATAATTGGAATTGGGAAGGAAGATATTTTAGAACTAGAGTGAGAAGAACCAGAGGAGGAAGAAGGACATGACACAATTTATATTGTTTAGTTGACCGATTCCCTTTTGATTTGCCATAAGGCATCTTTTATTTTTCTAGGCTTGGCCTTGGATCACATGCCTCTTTCTAACAGCTTAGTCCCAACTGTCATCATAAAGAATTATGGACACATATCCCTAACACATAGTTGTACATTACATTACATTTATGCTAGTACTAGTATATATTAAACCAAAACAACAAACCAAGCGCTACCTTACAAGTCTCTGCTGCAATTGCGCCCACATGGTTGCAGCCTTTGCACAAGTTGCATTAAAGTGCAGTGGCTCTCTTGAAAAACCAAGGAATACATCGTCCCAAGCTTCAACAAAAATCTAAGGTAAGAATTTATATAGTAGATACAAAGATCAAATTCATGTCTATAAAATACCATCTGAGTAGGTTCTTCATCAGCAAATACCGACGAGACCTGGGCGTTGGGCTTTGCACACCAATGGGATTGGGAGGTATCCGGAGACTCAAGTACTACACGTACATTGGCGGTTTTCACCATGGCTGTTCTCCGCTGAAGCATTTGTGTGCCTACGTAGAGCTCAAGGTCTACACAGTAGGTCCCAACAACCGTGGTCTCCTTCGTTCCGATGGCTGTGAACTATGAACTAGTTGACCAGAAACTTCTATTGACATTGACATGTATTCAACCAGATGCAGAGGTGCTGGTGCTAGCCACCGCAAAACTGTGAGATCAGAGTGGTAATAATTCGTTCATCGTTAGTTTGGGTCTTTGGAACATGCTGCATTACAGCTCAAATAATTGTGAATTATATATACTTGCAGTCTTGCGGCAAAACTTAAGAACCAAACAAGTCTATCAGAGTACAGAGCACATGCATGTGGTGAGATCGAGCCGCATGAATGCCTCTCATATCGGAAAAGAGCTCATGGCCACATTTTCTTGGAGCTGATCAGTCCTAAAAAACTGCACATCTCGTTGTTCAAATGTCTTATTTTTTTATAAAAAAAAACTGAGTATGAAATATATTTTTGTAATATGCACTAAGTATCCTTAGATTATTCATAGAATATATTTTTATAATAATTTAAAGATATAAATATTAAACTTAAAAAATTGACTCATAAAAAATCAAGATGTATATTCTTTTTAGGACAAAGGGAATAAATCAACCACGCGTCAAATCAGGTGCATTATATTGCCCCAATTCTCAAGTCTTATAAAAACCAACTATATGTCCCTAATGTTTTCGTAAGCTGTACTCTGTTTTGGTTTAATCTATTTACAGTAGGAGCCCCTGACTCCTGATTCATCCAAAGAAAAAAGTTTTCCTGAGTTTCTCATCGCGGATAGTATACTGCTACCATCTATGCAATTATCCATGTGAGTTGATTCCTGATTTCTCTTGCCATGCCACAGGAATCTTGCACCTACCATCTAGCACTAGCAGTTCAGATAGTGTCACACGATAGGATTGGGAGGCATGGGATATAATGCAGCTGCACATGTAAATTCTGTCGAACCCTTGTCGATCGCGCGCGGTTCAGCTAGAGTCCACCGTCCTTTTCGCATGGAGGTCTCAGTCATACCATTGACCAAACTTCTCTTGTATCCCCCTAACATTCACCATCAAACTAGGTCAGTTGTCTACTTGTCTTCGTTTCTTCCAGCATGTGGATCAGTGGATGTGGCAGGATGGGAAGGAAATAGCATAAACACAGAGCTGACAAAGATAAATAAAACAACTTCATGAATCCATATACTAGTATATAGATCTGCATATTAAGAGTTTTAGCAAGGCAGTACATAGTTAGATGCTGCAAGCCAATGTTAATAACCGTTTTTTGTTAACTGTGATGATCAATAGTAACAGCATAACTGACTAGTACTTGTACTACTTCATAGTGATTAATGTTCACTATCTGAGTTCATGGGAAGTAAAATTATAAAAATATACATAATATATCTAAAACTTTTATTATTAAGTTGTGAAACTCTCCATTAATTCAAGGAGTAATTTAGAGGATAAATACATTTTAATTTGGTGTATAGATACCACATACCAGCATCATTGTATTACATTACATTTATGCCAGTACTTGTATACATTAAACCAAAGCAAACGCTACCTTGTTTATTAGACAACACCTTTCAGTCTCGCACCAACACGTACGGAGCAGATTCAGTATCCAAATCTATTTACATGGCTGTGCTGCAATTGCATCCACATGGTTGCAGTTGCAGCCTTTGCACTATTGGATTAAAAAGTGTAGTATGTAGCTCTTGGAAACACCAAACACAGTACGTCACAAGAGCTTCAACAAAATGTTGAGGTAAACATTTATATAGTAGTAGATACAAATTAAGACCAAGTTCATGTCTATAAAATGCCATCTGAGGAAGTTGTTCACTAGCAACACTACTGATCGAGGCCTAGGTGTTGGGCATTGCACAATGAAGTGAACAATGAGATTGGGAGGTATCGGGAGATGAAGTACTCGATTTTTCCAGTAGGCGGTTTTCACTGTATCCGTTCTCCGCTCAAGCATTTTGTCCCCATGGAGAGTTTGACGTCCACAAAGTAGGCCACAACAACCGTGGTTTCCTTCTTATGAGGGTTGAGCTAGCTAGAACTTTGGAATTAGCAACGTCAATTGAGATGGATTCAACCGGAGTCCGAGTCAATGGTGCTCACTGACACAATACAGTAGGATAAGATGAGCGATCCATGATAATCAATTCATCCGTGATATCATTCACGACTACACAAATGATTTTGTGAGGCACTGCCCAAATAACCGAGGCCTTTACAAAATCCATCCGCCTCGTCTCACAAAATGATTTATAGAGACAGTCAAAAAATAATTGTCTCTTAAGATCTATAAACGGAGACATGACTAAAAATGCCTCCATTTTTGGAGTCGAGCCTCATCACAGTCAAGGCCCCATTTAGCCTAATAAGTCACTCTATATATATATATATATATATATATATATATATATATATATATATATATATATAATGTACGACACTCTAGAGTTTCTCTGGTTTCACCCCTTTCTCTCATGCTAGATCTGGCGCTCTCTCTCTCTCCCTGACCACACAAACTTGAGTACGGTGGCGCATCTCCTTCCCCTCCCTCCCTCTCTCAGGCCCCTCCTCTCCCATGGCGAGGCAGGGGCGCTGGCAGTGCAGGCATAGATACACATACCAGCGTCAATGTATTACGTTACATTTATGCTAGTATTAGTATACATTAAACCAAAGCTTACAAAGCAAACACTGCCTTGTTTATTAGACATCACCTTTCAGTCTCGCACCAGCATCGCACCAAGCTACATTTACGCTAGTACTATGATATTCATTAAACCAGAGAAACAAAGCAACAAACGTTGCCTTGTTTATTAGACAACAACACCTTTCAGTCTCACACCAGCAACATTTTCCCTCTGACCAAGCTATGGTGCTTTAAACTGATACTGAGACACGTACGTAGCAGATTCAGTATCCAAATTTATTTACATGGCTCTGGTGCAATTGCATCCACATGGTTGCAGTTGCAGCCTTTGCATGATTTAGATTAAAGTGTAGTATGTATCTCTTGTAAACATCAAGGAGAGTACGTCCAAAGCTTCAACAAAATGCTAAGGTAAACATTTATATAGGGGTAGATACAAAGACCAAGTTCATGCCTATAAAATGCCATTGGAGGATGTTGTTCACTAGCAACATGACTTGGGTGTCGGGCGTTGTACAATGAAGAGGATAATGAGTTTGGGAGGTATTGGGAGACTGAAGTATGGAATTCTTCAAGTAGGGAGTTTTCACTATGGCCGTTCTTCGCCGAACCAATGAAAAGGTTGCGGTCCACACAGTAGGCCCCAACAACTGTGGTCTCCTTGTGGAAAAAATTACGTGGATACAGTATCCACCAACGGTACGGTGCATACTGCCCCTCCCTGGATAACATGTGATGTTCACTCCGCTCGTATGACGTTGGCGCTCGGAGCCTCTCGGCGTTTGCGAACGTAGGATATCCATGTTTCCTCTATCCAGCGGTAGTATGCACCGGGTGTTGGTGGATACTGTATGCACGGAATTTTTTCCCCTCCTTGTGAGGAGGGGTATCTGAGTTTCCCCTAAAAAAAACTGGAGTCTCAGTTCATGGTGCTTGCTGCTATATTGGGATCATCAGACTATTGATCTGTGATAATCAATTCATCTTTTGGAACATGCTGCACTACAGCTCAAACAATTGTGAATTATACTTGCAGTATTGCACCAAACCTTAACCACAACAATTCTGTATCAAAGGATAGAGTAAGAGCAAGGAAGCCGTGTGTGGGGAAATCAAAACCATGTGAATGTCTCTATTTGCCATATATTAGGACTTAGGAATTATTCTTTTTTTTGTCTCCTAAATTCCTGTACTAGGTCCTCTTTTACTTAAGTCTCCCTGTAGGGGCTCCGTACCCTCCAATTTCATCAAAAATAATATATTTTTATACGAAATTGGAAGGGGCTAAGCCCCTACATAAATTTTATTAAGAGAAGAGTTTAGACATAAAAAATAAACAAAGTATATCGGGAAGACAGAGCAATCAGCAAGGGAGGGCTCAAGAAATAAAAAAAAAGAAACAAAGAAAATAAGACTAAGGCTTTTATCAATCAAAAACTTTGGATCCATTGAACAAAGTGAACTGCAAGACTTGCTTTCACCATTAGGGTGACTAGCCGAATTTTCTTGAAGAAAGAGACTCTACTTTCTTGAATGCCAATCTAATTATTGTTGAAGATGAGTTTGTTCCTGACTTTCTATATTATCCAACACATGAGAATCACAGCAACCACAAAGAATTGGGACTGTAATTGGTTTTTGATGGCTATCACATTTTGAAAGGTGTTTCCATTTTGCATTGTATTCAGGTTTAAGATACCCCAGCATTGTTGAGCAAAGGGGCAGTGCAAGAAAAGATGTTTGATGCCAACAACAGATCCTCAATATGAAGAGCAATTGTAGGCGTATATATCATGATCAGCTATACGGTCTCTAATAGTAGTAAAGTAGACAGGCCTCAAGTTCGACACAACACAATCAAATAAGTTCCCTGCTTTTCACCAAAAGTTGAAACTGAAAAATGATAATCCAAATTATTTCTTAAATCTTGCGTAAGACAAAAGTATATACATGTGCCGATTCCCATGTATCAGAACAAATATTTGTGTGGGGGAGGCTTTGCTGTTGTAGCTGTGTACATTAGGAGGCATTGCATTGGAGAAAGAACTGTTCATATAAAAGGACGCAACCAATGATTTCTCGAGAAGGCGGCGTGATAGTGTAGTTGCAACCTTTACTCTATTTCAGCATCGTTTCAGATATCAGCCATTACTTCTTCTCCTACTTAATTAAATGTTGGAGGAGTATATATGGGAGATACAAGAGGAGTGAGCTACCTCTGATGCAAAAATATTACATATACCAATGCGCAGCGTGTCTAGTGCATATTGCCGGAATACCAGGTAGGAGTAGCAGGCATCGGGAAACACACTCCCATTGATTCTTGGTGAAGCAGCGCACTCGTAACTGATGGACTGAGGAAGGGCTTTGGATGGACTCGTAGTGAGATGGAATGGAGAGGTATTTGAAGCAACAGGAGAATGACAACGCATCAAATGCAGCATTGCCTACGAGGAGCCGCGGGCGTCTGCCGCCGGGGGATGAGGTGAAACCGTGGTCCTTAGCTTAAACAACATGGACTCTTCAAATGTTCATTTTGCTCCGGCAATGCTGATTAATGGATGGTGAGAGTATTTCTCTAGAATGTCCAGATCAGATATCAGGCTAGCCCTCCACCATTCAGTTAAGTTGTTTTAATGACTTCGTTTATTGGACCAGATTGAAGGGAAAACTCTGAAGTTGACATTTATTTGAAACGTGAGAATTTTCATTACTCTTGCATTTTCTCTATGATATTAACTCCGGCCAAGAACCAGAACCGATTCTGTCAGCCAAATGGCCCCTAAATAATAAGCAATTATCACGATCTAAACATGTAAGAGGTGATACGTGGTTACGAGTTACTACTGCATTGATGTACGTGCGTCTATAGAGAACATGTCTTATATTATGGGTTGTAAATAAAAAAAAGTTACGCCTTATATATTGAGACAAATGAAGTATTATTTAAGAGTCTGTATAGCTCATATTGTTGATATGCCTTGTAGAGACAATGTACGTGTTGTTGTATATGTCTATAACAGATCCTCAAAAATACGAAGAGAGTTGTAAGCACTAGGACAAGATCGGCCATATAATCTCTAATAGTAGTGATAAGTAGGCAGGCCTCAAGTTTGGCCTAGGAATAAAATAAGTTTTATTTCACTAAAGGTGAAACTTAAATATTTTGTTAGACAAAAGTAAGACGTGCTTATTCCCATCCCACATATCAGTATATCAGAACAGATATTTGGGTGGGAGGCTCTATTGTGATGGCTATGTACATTAGGAGGCATTGCATTGGAGAAAAATGGATTAGATGTCAAAGGAGGCAACCATTGTTTTTTGGAGCGCAGGCGGCCTAATAAAGTTGAAACATGTCAACACCGACTGGCGTAGTTGCAGCCTCTGCTCTATTTCACCAATTGAGCATAGACTAAATATCTGTCATTACTCCCCTTACTTAAATATTGGAGGAGTATATATGGGGGATCCCCAAGAGGAGCTAGCTACCTGATACGAAAATATCACATATTCGAATATGTGGTTGTAGAGTGTCACTCTCTCAAACTAAGAAAGGAAATATTTGATGCAGTGTCTAGTGCATATTGCCGGGTAGGAATAGGAGGCATTGGGAAACACACAGGCGCTGCATTTTGAGGGCATGTACAACACGTCCTTTTACCCGTCTCCGTGATGGTCTTTTTTGCAAGAAAGCCCCTCGCGAGCTAAGAGACGACCAGGCTCGTCGTCCGGTGAGGCGACGAAGGCGGCTCGTGCTCCGAGGCCTGAAGGGACAAGGAAGCCCGCGTTGTACTGGTTTGTGGCCGAGATGCAGATCCGGTGCGGCGCGTGGGAAGGATCAATCTTGGTGCCAGAGTCCTTGTTTCGTTCTTCTTCGCCTTGCGTGGATCCAAAATGTCGATTGAGGCGGCGATGGCGGTGACTGCAAAGCCGACGGTAGCAGCAGCGGCTGCGGAGACGACCGCGAAGCCCAAGGTACTAAGGTAGTGGCAGCAACCGTGGATCACAAGGGCACGGCGTCCACGAGGAAGTCCAAGACCTAGGCAGCGGCAATGAAGACCAGCGCATCGGCGGCGAGAGCATCCTCCGCAGTCAGACGCAGCAACAACAGGAACCAGCAAGGCGTCCGCCACCTCGGCAGCAGCAGCACCCATAACTGTTGTCGCGGTCACATCACGGCGGTGACGGAGATGGCTTCCTCGAGCGAATCGAGCTGCGGGGCGCAAGTCTCTGTCTCGACCTGCTGCAGGCGAGTCTCCGTCCCAGCCGCCGCGGGCGAGTTTCCATCCGGCCACCGCGAGATGCACAGAGGTTGTTCTGTGGAATTTGGGAGTTTGGATTGCGAAAAGCAGCTATGTTTTGGGCTTTTGGCTAGAATTTTTTGAAAAGGCTGATGTGAAATTGGATGGGTCTGCTTCTGATTTATTTTTATTGTTTCGGTTCTTATGCGATTTATCAATCAAAATGTGGTGGCTTTGGAGTGATATGGCCCTGCGTTTTCGTGTATGATCAGATTGGTTTCGAAGTACTTGGTTGGCTGGTTGCTATAATCAAGTTATATGAAGAGAATGCAGTTCCGTTTCAATTCAGGAAAAAAGGTTCTGAAAAATATTATGGAAGCATCAATATACATCTTATTTAAGCCTGATTTTTTCCGATCATGTAGCAACTAAGTGGCATATATAAATTGAGTTAATTATTGATCTTAGCTACATACAAAACATTAAATATCTACACTAGATTCAATGCTCTTGTAGACGATTAGTCGTCTGTGAGTTGAACATGCCTTGACACCGTAGCATATATTTCTTTAGTATTTCTAGGATTGAGATAGCCAGGCTGGTTGTGGAAAGAGAGTAACGCATCCAACACAGTCTTATAAGACCTAGCCATCACCAAGCATATGGCAGATCAATGGATCAACGCTGACACGTGCAAACTAGGGCGTCTCGTGCGTGAGTATTAGCTCTAAGAATTTATTGTTAAGGACGTGAACGTTAATTGTAAACCTTGTTCCTAGCAGCATTGTAAAATTACTTCTCAATCTTAATATTAGTTCTTAAAATAAAGATGCGTATACCTATTGCGTATTTGAGAAAAGAGATAAGCGGGTGTTCCACTAATCAGTTTGGGTGTCGGGATAACCTTGTTTATTAGACCAGACTAAAGGGAAAATTCAAAAGTTGATTTGATTTGGAACATGGAATTTTTCTCTATTTCTAAATTTTGATTTGGACCATTTTTTGTGAAGTTGCAGTACATTTTCTATGAAATTCTTGGGTTCCAACTTGTGTTGAACTCAATTGCACTATGATAATATGGTTCAATTTAGAACTAGTCCAATGGCTGCTTCCTTTGTATGGTTGTTACACAAGATTCAGTAGTGCCTTTTAGAACTGTAGAAAGCCGCCTCCTCTGAACGTGAACCTGAAGAGAGAGGCTGTTTGAGATGTCTCAAATGTAAGAAATTTTTTACAATGATTGGAGAGGCGATAAGAGACGATAGGTATGTCTATGATCGATGGACCCAACACATAAGAAAGCGATGAGAGACAATGGGAATAAGGCGATGATCGATGAGAGGTGATAAATGGCAAACTTCACAAAATCATTGTATATGAATTAAATTTGTAGGATAGCAGGTAGCTCCTTAGCTTCTAGGCAAACCCAATTTCAAATCAGCCTAATTATCTCTGTTAAAAAAAGGTTTGCAGCTGCAGGAAAACGGAGGAACCTCTTATGGTCGTTCAACGTTTACAAAATTACAACTGAGTCAAGACTTTGTGATTGTCAGATTGCATGTTTGAATTGCATTCCTCACAGATGTCTTCAACTTCTTGACGAAACGCTGAATGAATGAACTACAAAGTTCAGGTCAGTCAAGAGTCCATGGCCACGTGTTTCTAGAGCTGATCAGACATAAATCAACTGGCCCGAATGTTTTTTTTAGAAAAAAGGGATATGCTTCTAATATTGTTTATGCTTCTCAGTTTTTAAAGGAAAAGAAAAAGAGAATTTGGTGGAATTGCTCTTAGGGGTGCCTAGAAATTACTTGGCAATCCAAAAACATCAACAGATATAGCAAAAAATTTCACATCGAATCTTGACAAAAACTACTAAATAATAATCGCTTTATATCGTGCTCTAAACATGTGGAGGTGGTATGCAACGATGTAGTAGTTAGGAGATTCTATAGCTGATCTTGTTGTATAGGTCTTATATAGCCGATCTTGCCCTTTTTTTGTGAACGGTATAGCCGATCTTGTTGTACATGCCAACAACAGATCCTCAATATGACGAGCAATTGTAGGCGTATATATCATGATCAGCTATACGGTCTCTAATAGTAGTAAAGTAGACATGCCTCAAGTTCGATACAACACAATCAAATAAATAAGTTCCCTGTTTTTCACCAAAGTTGAAACTGAAAAGTGACAATCCAAAGTTATTACTTAAATCTTGTGTAAAACAAAAGTATGTACATGTGTCAATTCCCATGTATCAGAACTAAGGCCGGTTTGGCTCATTTTGGCTCGTTAGGATAATAACGAGCTAGCTCGGCTCGGCTCGTTATCCTAACGAGCCAGAAAGTCAGCTCGGCTCGGCTCGTTAAAAGCTCGAGATGACTCGTTAAGCTCGTGAGTCAGGTATAAAAAAATCACAAAATATAATATTGGTATGTATCTAAAGCTTGATATAATAGTAATAAGACAAAAATAAAATATTCAACCGTCTTAAATTGACTAAAAAAATAATATGTGCTAACATATATGCTATAGTATAATTATATATAAAAATTAATACAAGTTCTGTTACTTTTTTTTCCTTAAAAGTGTGTCTCGTTGTTTGGCGAGCGAGATGGCTAATTAGCTAATGAGCTAAAATCTTGGCTCGGCTCAGCTCATTATCTTAACAAAACGAAGTTGTGCCGCGCCGAGCCAGCCACGAGCCGAGCGAGCTAACGAGCTTCGAGTTTTTCGTCTAGCCTTAATTAGAATAAATATTTGTGTGGGAGGCTTTGCTGTGGGAGCTATATATGTATATTAGGAGGCATTGCATTGGAGAAAGAACTCTTCAGATAAAAGGACGCAACCATTGATTTCTCGAGCAGGCGGCATGATAGTGTAGTTGCAACCTTTACTTTATTTCAGCATTGTTTCAGATATCAGCCATTACTTCTTCTCCTACTTAATTAAATGTTGGAGGAGTATATATGGGAGATACCCCAAGAGGAGTGAGCTACCTCTGATGCATAAATATTACATATATCAATGTGCAGAATGTCTAGTGCATATTGCCGAAATGCCGGGGTAGGAATAGCAGGCATCGGGAAAGACAGTCCCATTGATTCTCGGTGAAGCAGCGCATAAGATATCTTTCAAGCGTGAATAAATTGCAGCTCAGCGAGGCCATCCACCTGGATTCGACCCATGCCCACCTTGCAAGTGCCGTTTTTTACTGCTCGATGCCGGTCACGACTTTGCTTATTTACGGGCTCAACCAGTTCTCGCGCTATAAAGGGGCTCATCGGCCTGCCTATTAAAAATCGGTCTCCTGTAGTCTTGCCACACCATCGATCTCCCTCGGTCCTCAGCCGCATCGTCACCTCCGCTCCTGTCCTGCCTGCATCGTCGTCTCTGCTTGGTCCGCCCGCCTCGCCTCCTACCGGCCGCGACCTTGGCGGTGCGGGAATCAGGAGATGGGTCCCATGCGGGCGCGTGGGACCAAGATGCGTACGGCAGTATAAGGAAGAAGGGCGCGAGTCTACACAGTTGCTTTTCTGGTCTAGCGGCCGGCGGACCATGGTCCATGGTGGCCGCCGCCATCCGACGTCCTTCACCAAGGAATGCCGCCTTTTAGAACCGTAGAATGCCGCCTCCTCTGAACGTGAACCTGAAGAGAGGCAGTTTGATATGCCTCAAATGTAAACTCACTTAATTGAAGATCTTCTCTGGATGATGAGAATTAGCCATGGCCTGCCATACCATATCCGCACAAGTAAATGATGAGAATTAAAAAGTTATCGATCTTTATGCCTTTTTTCAAATTTTATTCTAAATAACATGTTTTTGTGACCGGAGTATTTCTTTTTTTTTATAAATGACAAACTTCACAAAATGACATACCCAGTGAAGTGACGGACAGAGGGGTCGAACGAACGACCCCCTAACAAGAAGCTCGATCAGCCGATCGAGCCCCCCCTCGACTCCGACCCCTCGAAGTGACGGACAGGGGGTCGAACGAACGACCCCCTAACAAGAAACTCGATCAGCTCACCTGCTTCCGGTATGGGGTAAAGGGAATCCCATGCTGAGGTCAGTCCCCGCCTAACGCCATGGGCGCTAACTACCTCGGTCAAATCCGTCAAGTCGTCACCCATATCCGGATTACCCGTCGACCGTACAACTATTGCAGCCACGCCTCGAGTACGGAGCACCCCTCGAATTTTGGGCGAGGCAGCCCTCATCCGCGTTCTTAGGAATGTGTCAGGGTCACGCGGGCCCCGATACCCCTCGACCCGGGGGCTCGACCCTCATCCCCAACTGCTACGGTACTGGCCTGTCCAATCCGTCCCGCTTCAACTGTGGAGTTCACCGGTTCCACGCCATGCTGTCCGGCGACGACAAGTCCGCCATCACCATGCCTCGGAACACCGGAAGTACAGAAGGAGCATGCCGCTACAGCGATCGACGTCTCATCACGGACATGGCGCACAGACACGCCTCCCATACCGACGCGTACTAGGTTCCTGTACTCCTAAGCCTCCCCTTAACCTATAAAAGGGGACGCTGGGATAGTAGAAAGGGGAAAGAGGCGGAGGAAGACGAACGTCGCAGCAAAGACAACAACAAGAGACAAACTCTCACCAGAACCAAATACCGCATCAAACCACCCACCCGCTTGATCAACATCTCAAGCAATCAACCAGTTCACCTAGAGTAGCCCTGCTAGTTCTAGGCCTCGGCTCGCTCCGAGCACCCCCGTGTAAACCAGCTTGTACTCCCCCCTGTACGAGCACTTCGGTGCAAGATAATACAGTACCCCCTCCTCTTGCTGGACGTAGGGCCTTCTTTGCCCGAACCAGGATAAACTCTGTCTTCTTCTTGCATCACATCTGGGAGAGGGAGCACGCAATACACAAATTTACTAGTTAGTGATCGACCCCCTGGGTCGAAACACCGATAGTTGGCGTGCCAAATAGGGGGGCTTTGCGTGTCGATCAACTCCCAATTTCCCTTCCAGAAGGAGTCCACCGTTCCGCCACTTCCGTTCGCCACCACCATTCGGTTCGGGAGCCTAGAGTTCTTTTCCCTGGGTCACGGCCACGACATGGTTCTGCTTTCTGGAGGTGGTGTGGATAGCAGCGGCTCCGATATATCGGAGCCAAGGGAGACCTCGCGACGCTCCCACCACTCACGTCTTTTGACTGCGGCCAGGAGGAGGCGCGAGCGACGCCGCCACAGCCTTCGCCGCATAGATGACATGACACCTGACGCCACTCCCCCGGTCTCAGCTGACGACGCAGTTCCTCCCTACGGGAGCCTGCTCAACCCATGCTCGGAGATCGGAGGAGACTGCCTCGCCGAGCCTGAATCCGGCTTCGTCATACAACCACCTCGGAGGGTCCCCGAGGCCCCTCCGACGTGTTCGGCCGCTCCACCACATAGCCTATTTCCGCATGGGCTCTACAATAACGCCAGACTCTTCTCTGCCTTCATAAACTCATGAATGCGGGCACAACGCGGGTCCCCAGGGAACTTGCTACGCGCGTCCATGAATCCCACCGCCATTCCTCCACCAAGCGAGTACCCGGAGTCACGACGAACCCCGACCCCCGGGTACTACACCGTGGGCACGATACGACATCGACTGGAGGAGGAGCGCCGGGGATCTTTCCCCAACTTTTACCAAAGCTGCCCTGATCCAGATTCCCCGGATAAGGATTACGACGCCACGCGGGAATGCTTCCACCTCGACGGACCGGTCGGTTCCCAGGACGACACCATCGACGCCGCAGCTGCGAGGGCAGAAGAAGGGGACGGAGCTACCCCAACGCAGGGCGCCAGTCCACCGATTCCAAACGAAGTCGCTCCGCCTCAGGACGCCCAGATCACGCAAGTTCGAGAGCTGCTCACCAAGCTCGAGGAGGAGCGCCTACGACATCAGCAGCTCGAGCGCGCTCTCAAGCAAGATCGCGAATGCCCGCAAGGTGGAGGGGCCCGTGCCAGGGCCCGTGACGTCCATCAGCGGATCGTCGAGGAAGGAGCAAACGAGCCCCGCGTCTACAACCGCGCCAGTCAGAATGTCGTGGCAGCCGTAATGCTGCTCCATGACATGCCGGCACCCTCGACACCCCAAGCGCAACGCATTAGAGATGAAATCCAGGGGCTCCTCCTGACCGCGGCCATACAACAGGCGGAAAGCTCGGCCTCAAGGCGCAAAGGAGCTGCTTCCGAGCGACAGGACATGCCCTCTCGTCAAGACCGAGAAGCATTTGTCCACCAGGACAAGGCGCCCCAAGGCCAAGCAGGGCGACAACCGATTCGAGACCGCGTCCTCAACAATCGACAGCCGCGCAACGCGCGACACAACGTTAACGACAACAAACAACGCCGACACGGTGACGCCGAGGCTCGAGGTTACAGTGCTCATCAAGGTGGGCGCTACGACAGCGACGAGGATTAACGTCGGTCCCCTGAACATCGAACAACTACGTCGCTTTTACCCTAAGGCGTCGAGGCCTCGTACATTTTCTGCATTGTGTATATCTATCGCATCATGAATGAATAAAATGTTCTCGAAATACATTTCACATTCGTTCATAACTCTGAGGTAGGCTCGACTTCGCTCCTGCAAAGTCAAGCCTCCCTCGGGGGCTGACACGGGGGGACCCCCCTCCCTAAGTCCCTTAAAAACTCGAACGTTTTTTCAAAACTCGACGCTTCCCTCTCCATCTTCGCCCCGAGTGCGCTCTGTAACTAGGCTAAAGACGCCTTGAACTCCCTAAGGGTCGAGGGCTGTCGAGCCGGGGACTCTCCTACGCCTCCGGGCTACGGTACCCCCACTCGCTCCCCCCTCGAGGGATACAAGTGCGCGTCGAACGATTAGTCTAAAAGCACAAACTCAGGCAAAGAGAAACAGGGATGGCTCGAGAAGTAAAAGCACTCAGATGCATCTCAAACGAAACGTGTTAAAAGTTTTGAAGCCCCTAGGGGCTCGACATCAAAGTATTACAAAAGCTAATCTATTACATAGACCTTCTTGTCCAGATTTGGCTCGCAGGCCTCAGTTATCTCCATCGCCATCTCCACCCGCCGGGGGAAGAACTTCAGGCTCGAAGAGCTTCGTCAACTCTCCGCCCGGCACCTCTGCGACGTAGATCAGCTCGTGGCACCTTGCCACATTGGCTTCGTCACTTATCTCCGGGTCGACGACGAAGCCACGAGCGATGACGCTGAGGTCGTAGGAGTAGCCCGAGCGGACGACCGCGAGCGCCCGCTTCACGCCTAGGTGAAGGGCAGCACGGACCTGCTCCATCACCCCTCGGGTCATGGAGTAGAAAGGGTGCAGGAGGGAGTCTCCCCGCACGTTGACCTCGACCGATAGCTCCGGCTCGACCCCCACGTCATCGCAGAAGGTGGAGATGGCGCCCTCGAGCTTCTCGTTCAGAGCCACCCCCGCCAAGTAGAGGGTCTGAATGCTAGTCAGATCCTCATGGGCTCGGGTTTTGTCCTCCTGAAGAACTGTTGAAGCAAACAACAAACTTCATCAAAACCAAAGACAGGAGATGGGTCGAGACCAAACAAGCTCAATAATAATTCCGGAAGACTCACCCCGGGCGTGCGCGTCTAGTGCGACGAAGGCCTGCTCGACCTCTTGGAGCCGGTGGCTGGTGTCGGCAAGGGCCGCGGCTTGGTTGCTCTTCACGGCCCAGAGGTCCTCGATGAGCCGACCTGTGCCCTCGAGGGCCCTTGTCTTGGCAGCCACCTCCTCCTCCAGGGCAACGACCCGGTCCCAAGCTTTCTGCTCCGCGGCGTCCAGCGCGTCGCGGTCACGGGTGACGGTGTCGATATTCGACTAGAGCTCCCGGATCCGCCCCTCGAGAGAGACGCGGTCGATAGCCGCCTACGCAAGATTGCCCTCAAGCCGTCGGGCACGGTCCGTCGCCTGAACCAGCTCCTCCCTCAGCTTGGAGGCCTCCTCTTCAGCCTTATGGTGGGCCTCTCGGGCGGTGTCCCGTTCCCGCCTGGCCTCGGCGGCCTCCTCGAGGGCGGTGTCAGCCCTCGACCGCGCTTGGGAGGCCTCCCCCTGGGCGGCCTCGACCTCCCCACATGCAGCGGCCACCTCAACCCTTGCCTGGGCAGCCTCCGCCTCCGCCCTCTCCAGCGACGCGCAGAGGGTCTGGAGCTGCCCCGCTTGCTCTTGCGCCCGGAGGATGAACTGAGACTTTTCTTGCGACCTCACCTTCAACCTCTGGCAAGAATGAAAAGGGAAAGCATAAAAAAGGGGGAACGGAAAAATAACCAAGGCGAGACCATAAAAAAAGGGGGGAGAAAGAGAGTCCTACCTCAATCCCCCGGGGCAAGTCCACGGAGACAACCTTCGCCGACAGACGCAGCACATGGGTCATCCACGTCCGGAACTCCTCTAGGTTCTCCCACTCCCCGAGCTCGGCTTGGTCATCGAGCCGGAGGAGGGAGCGCCCTGGGTCTTGGGGGTCGACCAGCTCGAGGGGTCCTGCCCCCAGAACATGCTTTGGCGGTCAACCCCCTCCTTGACCGCCTGCATTATTCCCTGACTCATCTTGCGGTCGCCCCCTCGGGCCAGGACTCGCGTCGCCAGAATGGGGAAGGGGCTCGCTCCCTCGGCCTGGTCACCCCGAGCCCTGAGGCCGTCTGGCGGGGTTATCGACCCCTCCGGATCATCACCTCCGGGCGGAGAAGGTCCCCGCCGTAGGGACAACCCTGCACGATGAAAAAACAAATGTTAGCACCCAGGAAGGCAGGCTCACCAGGGTCCCCTCCCTTTGCGTCGACTAGGTCAGAGGGTGGATTACCTAGGGACGACGACTGACCGGCTTCGAGCTGAGGCCGGGCGGACGCCTCGAAGACGCCCGCGTCCGGCGCGCCGCTTCCCTGCGCCGCGGCGACGATCCCCTCCGACTCTGACCGGGAATCCATCGCCGCGACCATCTCCGCTGGGTCCACCAGCTCCGCCACCATCTCCGCCGCCTCCTGCCGCGCCCTCTCCTCGCGCTCGAGCCTCTGGCGCACCTCCAGGGCCACGAGGCACTCGGGCCACTGCGACGGCGCCGGTTGCGCGGCGTCTCCTCGCCGGGGGAGATCATATCCACGACCTCCGCCTCAGCGGAGGGAGGGGGCCCGGCTTCCACCACCATAACCGCCGCTGGCACCCCACCCATCGAGCCCGCCGGCTCGGCCTCCTCCGCCATGACCACCGGGGACGTTGGCCCCGTCTCCTCCGAGGGCGCGGGCGCAGCCGCTTCTGACGGTGCGGCGGGCGTAACTTCGCCCGCCCGCTCGGCGGACTCGATCGTGGCAGCGGGCTGGTCTGCCTCCTCCACCGCTCGAGCCCGCTCCGCGACCGCCTGCGCCTGCCCTCTGCCCATCGCCTCCCGCGCCTTGGCCACCCACTCCTCGCTGGCAGTGGGGACCGAAGAGGATGGGCCAGCGGAGCCGGTCCCAGCCGCCATCCTGGACGCGGCCTCCGTCCTCAGCTTCTTGGCTGGGGTAGGGGGCGCAGCCTCCAGCGAATGCTTCACCCTAAAAGGAGAACGCACTCACGATCGAGAACGCGAAGTATAACCAACACAGGGAAAATACGAAAGAAAAGGGGGCATACCCCAGCGGGATCACAGGGGGGCGACGAGCAGACCTCAAGCCGCTCGGGGGCTTCTCGGCGACACCTCGGGAGCCGCTCCAGCTGCCACTGCCGCCGCTGGTTGCGGTAGGAGCTGTTGACGCCGCCGGCGTCGCGGTCTCGACGAGGGTTGGCGGTGCCCCCGTCACCGCCACTTCGGTCCCCTCCCGGGTCGACGGGCCCAAAGACCGGGCGCTGGATCGGGCAGGGGCCGGTGGCGCACTCGATCGTCCCCTCGACGGGGGCTGTGACGGGCGGCTCCGCGATCGCCGCGTCACTTCACCCTGGGAGGCCGCGGGGCGCTTGCCCCCCGACGCAGTCCCAGCGGCCGGGGTCGACCCCGACGTCGATCCCCTCTCTCCTCCGCTGCTAGCGGCCGCCCCTTGAACGGGAGTCTCCTCCTCTCCCTCTGGTTCTTCTCCCTGCACAAAGATAACATCCGTCAAAACTTGAAGCAATGCTCGCACGCAGACGTTGTTCTGTCATGTTGCTATCCTTAACAAACCTCGCCGCCGCTCGACTCCTCATCCTCCTCCGAGGGGGACTCTTCCTCGGAGAGGCCGGCTTGCCTCTGCCGTGACCGACATCGGTCACGGGCCTCCCTTTCCCGGGCCTTTGCGCCCTTCTTCTCCTTGGCTTTTTCCTTGTCCCTCCTCTCCTGCTCGGCCCACAGGCGTCGCGCCTGGGAGTCGTCCCGATCCTCCTTCACCGGCGACAGTGATTTTCGGAAGACGACGTTCCCCTAAGGAACACGGGGCGGTTAGGAGACGAGCGAGAAAGACATGCAAGACGAACAGATGAACATTGACAGAAGAAGAGACGACTTACCAAATCGATGTGGCCCCGGTCCGGCACCATGGGGATGCTGGCGACGTGCCCCGCCTCGAACATGCCGGCGAAGGAGGCGCGCACCCAGCGGACCACCCTCTCGAGGGGGAGCACGTCCTCGACAAGACGACACCCCGCGAGGTCCACCCGGGGGCGCATCTCGTCGAGCCGCAGCGGGCGGGCCATCAGCGGCACGACCTGCCGCTGGTGGAACGCCGACGCCACGATCGCCGCCGTGAGCCCCTCCCTCTTCAGGCGGGAGATCGCCTTGAGCAGGTGGTCGAGGCGCTTATGCTTCCCCTACGGGACACCGTGCTTCCAGTTGAAGGGCTTCGCCTCAATTGTTCGCCCGGTGTAAGGAGGAAGCAGGCCGTCGTCGTTTCTCAAGTAGAACCACCCGGAGTGCCACACCGCGTGGCTCGACTTAATCTTCACGGGGATCCAGTCCTCCGCCCTCTTGAGGACGAGGCTACAGCACCCCGTCCGAGCCATCTTCCGCTGGCCGCTCCCGACCGGAGCATGGAAGAGGCTCGCCTCGAACAGATGGAGCCACATCTCCTAGTGTGGCTCCATCCACAGGTACCCCTCACACACGGCGGTAAAGACCGCCGCGTGTGAAACGCCGTTGGGGGAGAGGTGCTGGAGCTCCACGTCATAGTGGCTGAGGATCCCTCGTAGAAGATGGTAGGTGGGGGATCCCAGCCCCGCCCGGTGGAAAGCTTCGAAGCTGACCACATAGCCCTCTGGCGGGTTCGGCTCCCGGTCCGACTCCGGCGGCGCCATCCACTCCGGACGGTCTGCCGAAGTGATGGGCCGGAGGAGGCCGCTCTCTACCAGCTCCCACAACCGCTCTGCGGTCGCCGTCGAAGGGAGCCAGGCATCGGCGCTGCGCAGAGTGTAGTTGGCCATGGCGACAGGGAAGTAGGTGCGTTCGGAGGTGGGCGTTCGAAGGTTCTTCTCCTCAACTCACGCACGCGAATGCAAAGTCCAGAGGAGGACGAAGGCAAGGGCAAGAACAAGGAGGCAAGGAAGGCAGGGGCAAACGTGAAAAAGCCGAAGCCCCGTCCCCATATTTATAAACGGAAGCGCAACGGGCCGATCCATCGGAAAGACAGGAAATCCCATGCATTAAATGCGCCTGCCTAATTCTCCTCAGGGATCCGTAGGGCGTAGGACACCTGTCATGACTCCGAGGTCCTCACAGCCCTCCACGACCGCCACGCGAAGGCGAAGGGACACCTCCTAAAAAGGCGCACCCACGACCGGCCACAGGGAATGTGGAGCGTTACTTTCGGAGAGAAGCGACGAACAACGACCCGTCCCTCGAAGCCTCGGGGGTCGATGGCTGGCCCCACAATCGCCGGTTCGACAGTCACCCTCGACAGCCCTTCCCAGGGAAGTAAAACGGACTCCGGTCCACCCCTAAAAACCTCGAGGGGGCGAAGGCTGGCCCTCGAACAAGGTTCGACAGCCGCCCTCGAGTACCTGAGTGAGGGATGACCCGGGGGGAGCCGACACGAGGCCTCGCTCGAGGACGAACCCTCGAGACCCCCTGGGACATATCCAAGGCAAAACCCGGTAGTACCAAGGGATCCCCACGACGGGAGGCATCGAGCCACCAACTCCCAGCGAACGGAGTCGGCACCCTGGTAAAACCATACGGTTTCGCTTAAAGAGGACGCCTCAAGGCTTCTATCGACCCCTATCGAACGGGGGTACCAGTTCTCACTTGGATCTCCCCGATACCAACTCACAGAGGACTTCGAGGCTCGTTCTAACGAGGATAGCTCGACGCTCTTCACCCCACAATCCGAACGCAAGGATCCGTGGGAAGGACGCTAAGAGATAGCAATGCCCAGCCACACGAGGCTCGGGGGCTCGACTACGCACGGCACCCCTCGACGAAAGAGGGTCGAAAACGTCCAAAACCTGGCAAGTCAATGTTGACCCCCCGACGGGGCACTATGACTCCAGCTAACCACATTCCCCCTAGGTAAGCCGCAAGCCGAGCCCCCCAGAGGGATCCTTAATCATTCCTCACGGGCCCAGGGGGCAGCCCCTGCGAGGTACGATTGCGCGCACCCTACGGAGAATCGAGACATACACTAACCCTGCAGATCATCACTAAAAGCCCCTATGTGGATTCTCCATATCCGCCTAGAGGCTCGGGGGCTACTGTCGGGTACAAAGGTAAGGGGTACCCTAATCTGTGATAATCTAACGCATGAACAATCAGATGAAACCCGACAGCCGACCTAGCAATGGAGGAAGGCCCGTCAGACGAAGGCCCACCCCATTGGAGGAAAGGGCGGGCCATGGGCCAGCACATTACCAGACGGACAGAGGGTCGAACGAACGACCCCTGGACAGGAGGCTCGACCGGCTGATCAAGTCCCGCTCGACCTCGATCCCCCGAATGACGGAGAAGGGATCGAACGAACGACCCTCTATTGCGACCCCTCGAAGTGACGGACAGGGGGTCGAACGAACGACCCCGCGAACAGGAGGCTCGATCAGCTAATCGAGTCCCCCTCGACTCCAACCCCTCGAAGTGACGGACATGGGGTCAAACGAACGACACCCTAACAAGAAGCTCGATCAGCCGATCGAGCCCCCTCGACTCCGGCCCCTCGAAGTGACGAACAGGGGGTCGAACGAACGGCCCCCTAACAAGAAGCTCGATCAGCTCACCTGCTCCCGGTATGGGGTAAAGGGAATCCCATGCTGAGGTCAGTCCCCACCTAACGCCATGGGCGCTCACTACCTTGGTCAAATCCGTCAAGTCGTCACCCATACCCGGATTACCCATCGACCGTACAACTACTGCAGCCACGCCTCGAGTACGGAGCACCCCCTCGAATTTTGGGCGAGGCAGCCCTCGACTGCGTTCTCAGGAATGTGTCAGGGTCACGCGGGCCCCGATACCCCTCGACCCGGGGGCTCGACCCTCATCCCCAACTACTACGGTACGGGCCCGTCCAATCCGTTCCGCTTCAAATGTGGAGTTCGCCGGCTCCATGCCATGCTGTCCGGCGACGACAAGTCCGCCATCACCATGCCTTGGAACACTGGAAGTACAGAAGGAGAATGCCGCTACAGTGATCGACGTCTCGTCACGGACATGGCGCACAGACACGCCTCCCATACCGACGCGTACTAGGTTCCTGTACTCCTAAGCCTCCCCTTGGCCTATAAAAGGGGACGCTGGGATAGTAGAAAAGGGAAAGAGGTGGAGGAAGACGAACGTCGCAGCAAAGAAAGCAACAAGAGACAAACTCTCACCAGAACCAAACACCGCATCAAACCACCCACCCGCTTGATCAACATCTCAAGCAATCAACCAGTTCACCTAGAGTAGCTCTGCTAGTTCTAGGCCTCGGCTCGCTCCGAGCACCCCCGTGTAAACCAGCTTGTACTCCCCCCTGTACGAGCACTTCGGTGCAAGATACTACAGTACCCCCTCCTCTTGCTGGACGTAGGGCCTTCTTTGCCCGAACCAGGATAAACTCTGTCTTCTTCTTGCATCACATCTGGGAGAGGGAGCATGCAATACACAAATTTACTAGTTGGTGATCGACCCCTGGGTCGAAACACCGACAACGTGTTTCTAGAGCTGATCAGACAAAAATCAATTGGCCCGAATGGTGGTGGTCTGGTGGAACCTTGTCAAAACAAGTGCATTATATTGCCCATTTGCTCTGCTTCGCAAGTCTTATAAAAACAGACTAGGTGAGAGTCTCCCATGTGTTTTGGTTTTGAGTAATTGATGAAACCTACTTAGGTACTAACCTTGGATCTCTAAGTGTGAATTATGAGATAGGTTGGTACATACCATGTGATGGAGCAAGGTGAATCAAGTGTGGATGGCACAAGCTCTAGCATGGTGGTGGAAAGGAAAATGGTGTGAAGGAAAAGGTGATTGCTAGGAACCATTTTCGGTTTGGTGATCAAGACATCATAGAGGATGTGATCACATTTAGGATAGATAGCCGTACTATAAAGGAGGGAGCTCTTAAGTATGATTATGATTATCATATGCCACTAGGTTCATATGCATTGCATTAAAATCAATTGAACCAAGTGAAACACCAACTTTATCCAAGATAATTGTGAACTAAAAGCTAACACACGTGCACAAGTGTTGGGATCACTTAGTGTTGGCTCTTGGAAGCTTGGAGAAGTTGGAGAAGTGTTGGGCAGCTCAAAAGAGCTTCGAACTGAGGTCCGGACGCTAGGGTTTGGGTGTGTCCGGACCATCGCGTGTGCGTCCGGACACACACCCTAGGTCGGCTCAGCTGTGGATAGAGGTCCGGACGCAGGTGTTGGTCCGGTTGGAGGAACCGGACGCGCGTCCGGAGAAAAGCGCTCTCTGGAGTGCTCTCTGCGTGGCGTTCGGACGCTACTGTTGAAGGGACCGGATCGCACTGTTGCGTGCGTCCGGATCCACGTGGCGCGCTGCGGTGCGAGCGGGAAGGAAGCCGTTTGAATCGGCATGCGACCGGACGCAGGCGTAATGGTCCGGACAGCGCGTTTGTGCGCGACTGGAGGGTGCGTCCGGAGGTGAAACAAAGGAGGCTTCTCTGCTGTGTGGGGGCATCCGGACGCTGTTGATGGTCCGGACCCCCCACTGTTCCTTGCGTCCGGAGGTGGCGCAGAGAGCCTGTTTTGAGGGCAAAACGGCTAGTTGTGAGTGTGGGGTATATAAGGTGATATGGCCGGCCCTTTGGGCCATCTCTTGCACATTCTATTCACTCACACATTTGTGCTTGCTTGAGAAGCTTCCACCACTCATCCTCTAAACATATTTGACATATTCTAGAGAGAGAGTGAATCCAAGTGCATTGCTTTGTTGATTGCATACTAGTGGCACTTGGTGATCGTTGTCATCGCGGAGCTCTTGTTATTCTTGGAGATTGTCATCTCCTAGACGGCTTGGTGCGACGAGGATCGTTGAGCGGAGGAAGGTGATTGTCTCCGGCTCCGATCGGTGGATTGTGAGGGGTTCTTGAACCTACCCGCGGGAGTTCACGAAAGGTATCTCTAGTGGAATCCGCGTAGCTTCTGGATCCCCATCTTGTGTTGGTTGTGCGGCACCCTTGAACGGGTTTGGCTTTGATTGCCAATTAGCGCGTGAACCTCCAAGTGGGTGTATCGCTACAACGGGGACTAGCTTGTTGGCAAACAAGTGAACCTCGAAGAAAAATCATTGTGTCAACTTGTCTCTCCGTGGTTTTCATCTCGTGATTGATTGGTTATCTATTGGATTATCTCTTCACATTGGTATAACCATTCTATCTCTAGCTTTGCATTACATTCCTTACATTCTTGCAAAATAGAGCCTCTAGATTAGCTTGTGTAGCTTCGCTTAGTATCTCTAGTTATCTAGCTCTTGTGTGTGACTTAGATCATCTTGCTAGTAACTAGAATTGGTAGGTGGCTTGCCCAACCTTAGAGCTAGTGCAAACTTGCTAACGTCGTGTTTTACTCTAACAAGTTTGCTAAGTGTTATTATAAAAAATTTAATTGGGCTATTCACCTCTCTCTAGCCATTACAAGACCTATCACTAGGTGTCCCTAATGTTTTCATGAGTTCCTCGTTGCCGGTAGTATCATACCACCACCATACATGCAACTATCCATGTGAGTGATTTCTCTTGCCATGCTACAAGAATCTTGCACCTGGCTATATTACCATCTGACACTAGCAGTGCGGATAGCGTCACACGATAGGATTGGGAGGCATGGGATAATGCAGCAGCACATGTCAGTTTTATTGAACTCTTGTGGATCGCGGTGCATCTGGAGGGAAAATGTGATGGCACCGGCATACCGTACAGTTCCAGCCACTATAGAGTATATTCGAAAAAGAAAACAAGACAAAGCATGCAGCGGCTGCTACTGCTACGGCCTGCCGAGACAGCCCTTTTCAGGCCCACGCAGCCATACGATGGGACATGGGAGGTCCGTCAAGCCACGCCTTGGAGGGTCCCGAATCCTGATGTGTACGTCTTTGCCTGTAGGCTCCACCGCTCCACTCATCATCATTCGTTGATCTACCTAAACTACTCTATTGCTAGTTTGCTAGCTGCTAGTTGCTGATCAAAATGTTGTTGAAAGGGTATTTTCTACAACGATTTCCGCTTAGTAAAAATAAATTTAATAAATAAGATGAGTGATAATCTTTTGTATGATTATCTAATCATATTTATTAAACGACATATTTTATTGAAGTGGAAAAAGTAATATAATTGAGATATTTTTTGTATTTCATTATGACTATATATATTTCAAATTATTTGTGTTTTATTTCAATTTTACGTCATAATTTGTCATAGTTTTAGCTTATAATTTTTTAATTTAAGGTTTATTATGTTTTTAATGCATGTGATTTTACCAAACGTGAATATGGTTTACCGATTTGAAAATGGTTTTAACGAATAGCATAATTTTTTTTATATGGCATACCCTATACTAAAATCCTAGATCCGCCACTGCTTGCAAGCAAAGGAGGCATGGCACAACACCAGGTCCGGCTGGCAAAGTACAAACGCAACAGCGGGCTGAGCGTGAGCATGGCGCTAAAGAGCAAAGGAAGGAAATGCATAGTGAAGAAGGGGGAGGCGATGAAGAAGAAAGCCCCATGGGCAAAAATGACATTAAGTTATATTCATAAAATAATATTTAATTGATGATGTGTTTCCCAGCAAATTAAGTTATCAAGAACCAGAATGTCCAACATCTAATTAAACTATTTTCGATGTTGTCCGACACCGCGACACCACTTTTAGTGTCAAGTAGCAAATTTATATGTTTTACCAAATTTTATCCTAAATATTATGTTTTTTGTGATCAGAGTAATCTTTTTTTTATAACCGATAAACTTCGGCGTACCATGTGAAGTGGTCTATATATCTGCTAATTCTAGAAATGGAGACAAATCGGTGTATGGAATAAATTTGCTGGATAGCTAACTCCTTCTAGGCAAAACGAATTTCAAATCAAACTAATTATCCCTGTTTATATATATAAAAGGGTATTTACGTACAGATGCAGGAACCCCTTGTTGTTGTTCTACGATTTACAAAATTATTACTGAGTCAAGACGACCTTTGTGATTGCCAGGTTGCATGTTTGAAATGCTTTCTTCACAGACGTCTTCCGGCCGGAAATTCTCAATGAAGCGCTGAATGAATGAACTTCAGAGTTCAGGTCACTCGAGTGTCCTTGGCCACGTGTTCTAGCTGATCAGACATAAATCAATTGGCCCGAACGGTGGTGGAATCTTGTCAAAACAAGTGCATTATTTATATTGCCCTACTTCTCAGGTCTTATAAAACAGACTGAGGATTCCTAATGCTTTCCTTGAGTTCCTCAATGCCCATAGTGTGCCCTACTTCCACCATACATGCAACTATTCATGTGAGTTGATTCTTGATCTCTCTTGCCTTTTTTTTTCTTTTTCTTTCTTTCTTTTGACGCAAGAAGAATCTTGCACCTACCATCTAGCACTAGCAGTGCGCGCCCATAGTGTCACACCATAGGATTGGGAGGCATGGGATAATGTAGCAGCACGTGATTCCGGTCTCCGGCCATGTGGAGTCCACCATCCTCTTCACCCGAGAGTATCTTTGGTACGGAATCCACGTTTGCTGAGAATTGTGCATCCTTGCTTCGGCTCGTTGCTTAGACTCTGCCATCCGCAAACATGAAGGACCGTTCCGTCAAGTCATCGCCGCCGAGGGTCTCGACTACTCTACTCTACAAGTTCATGAAGTGATTCAGGCTCTTATACATCTGGTGCTTCTGCATTAATCTCAAGAATACCAAGGTCAGAATTGAAGGAGGAACATTCGAGGACAGTTCTGCAGTGTGCAGTCTGCTCCAGTTGATGCTTCTTCAGGTTCTGAGAAAAGACCTGTACTACTTCTTTAGGTTCAGAGATGAGACAAAATAGGACTGTGAAGTGAGGTTATGAGTAAATCTATGAGATTTTAGAATGATATTGTGAGTAAATATTTGAGAATGTGATAACTGAATTGTCAAAATGAATGACTGGATGTGGAAAAAAATGACTAAATGTGGGAATCGTTAAAATGATGTGTACATATTGTGTTTTTATGAGTCATCAATTCATCATAACTATTTTATAGGTGGCAAAAGGCATCATACAGACTTTTAAAATACTTTCAGATTGCTCATCAATGAGTGATATCAATTTGAGTCATGAATTTGATATACAATTCAACATCAGGTGGCAAAAGACATTGAGCCAAAATGCACTTAAAAGCAAAAGAGACTGAGGTAACAAATGCTCAGGTCCTGAGTTCGAATTAAAAAAATCACTTGTTTGTCCCATGCCAAAGCACGGGTCTAAGGTCTGATACTGATACTGATCATGGTTGTTTTCATATAGACTACAGTACCGCGTTGTATGGATAGAGTACGAGTTTAGGGGTTTTCTCGACCTGTGTGAGAAGATAATCTTCTTAATGTACTCCCTAAGTCCACGAATAAATCAATTACTAGAATTCGAGTCAGTCAAACTTTTTTAATTTTATCTAATTTTATAAAAAAATAACATCTATGATATAAAATGAGCACTATATGTGAAAATATATTCTATGATAAATCTAATGATATTAATTTGATATCATAAATCTTAATATATATTTTTTTTCTAAAAAATCGCTCAGAGTTTAAAAGTTTGACTTTAAACAACTTTAAAATTCTATTTATTCAGGGACAAATGGAGTAACAAAAGGAACTATCTTACCTGGCAGGTCGAGTTCTTTTTATGTAAGAAACTAGGAGGCAAACACAATCTAGTCACTGGGACGGATGTAGACCAAATTAGAACAATACTGCTGCAATCTAATTAGTGCACAGAAAGAGATTAAGTAAAGAGTAGCGCAGTTTTTCGTTGTCAGAAGAAATACATAAGGATTTGTCCGTGTATTTGTTCTTTTTCTAGTTAATTAATACCTAAACTAAATAAAAAATAAAAATCAATGGTTCAAATCTATTTGAGGTACTACCTTCTACTAAGTAAAGGGTGTATCGAATCATTGCTCTAAATTTATTGAAAAATATAAAAATATTTATGACACCAAATGAACAAATTATGAAAATATATTTCATAGTGTATCTAATGACATTATTTTGGTGCCATAAATCTTCGTGTGTGTTTTTCTATAAATTTGGTCAAACTTAATTAAAAAAGTTTTACTTAGAAAAGCTCTAAATATTGAGTTATTTAGGGACAAAGAGAGTATCTATAACTTTTATCAAGTTATGAAACTCCATTCTATGAGTAACTCAAAGGATAAATGCATTTTAATTTGGTATATAGGTTACCACATACCAGCATAGTGTTAGCACACTGGGCTTAGCATAGCAATCTATATGAAGGGATGGAGAATTGGAATTAGGGAAGGAAAATATTTTATAACTAGAGAGAAACTAGAGCGAGAAGAACCAGGGAGGAAGAAGGACATGACACAGTCTATACTGTTTAATTGATTGATTCCCTTTTGATTTGTCATCCGGCCTCTTCTATTTTTCCAGGCTTGGCCTTGGATCACATGCCTCTTCCTAACAGCTTAGTCCGAACTGTCAGCATATGGACACATATACCTAACACATAGTTGTACATTACATTACATTTATGATAGTACTAGTATACATTAAAGCCCCGTTTAGATGGAACCCAAAAACCAAAAATTTTCAAGATTCTCCGTCACATCGAATCTTGCGGCACATGCATGGAGTACTAAACGTAGACGAAAAAAAAACTAATTACACAGTTGATCGAGAAATTGCGAGACGAAACTTTCGAACCTAATTAGTCCATAATTGGACAATTTTTACCAAATAACAACGAAAGTGCTACAGTAGCCAAAAGCCAAAAAATTTTGGATCTAAACGCGCCCTAAACCAAAACAACAAACCAAGTGCTACCCAAAGTGTTGATTACAATGCTCTGCTGCAATTGGGTCCACATGGTTGCAGCCTTTGCACAAGTCGCATTAAAGTGCAGTGTCTCTCTTGAAAAAACGGAGTGCGTCGTCCCAAGCTTCAACAAAAGTCTAAGCTAAGACTTTATATAAGAGTAGATACAAAGATCAGGTCCATGTCTATCTTACTAAGTTCTTCATCAGCAAATACCGACGAGACCTGGGCATTGGGCTTTGCACAATGAAGAGAACAACGGGATTGGGAGGTATCCGGAGACTCAAGTACTACACGTTGTTAAAACCGAGGTCTAGGAATCGAGCTCGGCAACATCGTGAACGGACATGTGGTGACCATGGCGACTAAAACCCTATAGCTCTCACAGACGAGGAAGAAGAAAACAGTGGACACACTGCCTAACTGGTGCAATGTTTTCTTAGCATTAGTCTTTGATTTACATAGGCTAGGATTAAGCCTTCTACCCTGTCACCACGACGCCCCCATGATCGCCAGTTTGCTCGAATCACCGTGGGACATGCGAACAATGTCACGACGGCGCCACATACCAGAATGTTGGTCGTTTACTACTTGTTGAAGAAAATATGACTTTCCACCTTGTGTTGGTGGGGTTATCTAACCACAAAGATCTAGCCCTTTCTTAGCATGGTATTGAGTGGTGCTTGGGAATGGAGTCCTATGTTGTTTGTCTAGTATACAGCCATCAGCCCATCACACACTTGCTCTACCCTATCAACAATGGGTATGCCTAACACCAACTCTTTCCTTCCTAATCACATAGTGTTTTGAAGTTCGGATGACCGAAACGTGCGTGCCATTTCCAAGCATCATCATCTATTTTTGTCAGAAGACAGACGGGTGGTACCGAATTGAATTTGACAGTATAAAGGCGATTACGAATTCTAGGAGCAGAGATCAACAATGTATGGCCTTGATAATCTCCCATTCTTCAGTGAGACCTCATACCCCTTCTCTTCAAGTTGACCCAAGCTGACAATATTACTCTTGAGATTTGGAATATAGTAAATGTTAGTGAGTACCTTGTGTTCTTGATGTCATCCTTGGATCACCAAAGACCCAAGTCCATGGATTTTGATGCTTGAGACGACGCCAAAACGAACCATTCTATTCACGCCCTCATCAAGATGTGAGAGGGCCACAAGACACACACCATCATGTGGTTGCTGGCGCTTGTATCTAGCACCCACACACGATCTGGGCACTCCACCGGTACAACATTCTTCTCCATGAGATGAACCACTTGTATCGGTGAGCATTTGACACCGCTCGCCACTGCCAGGAGCAGCGTTAGGTGATCAAGCGCACCCATAGCAACGTTTGCCTCCTCACGCCTCTCTTCTTTCTTTTGCTTCTTTGGACGTTTACAGTCTTCCTCCTAGTGGTCATAGATGCTACAATTTTGGCATCTACCCTTTTGTCTTAGTCTGCCTTCATAGATGAGCTTCACGATATCTGTCTTTCCTAGGCTTCCTGCCTAAGACCGGTTTGGTGCCTTGTCGTTTCCCTAACTAACTTTGCTGCTACCTCCCTCATTTTGATTGGATTGGAAACGGTGTCTATGTTTTTCAAGCCAATCTTCTTCAGCCAGTAGTAAACGATCGACCAACCTTGTCAGTGATTTGCTCCACCTTATCCACAAAACGATCGTCCACCACGTGCAACCGACCCATCAAATCTTCCACAGTAGAGACTTGACATCACAAAACATCTCTACGGATACTGCTATCTGATTGAAATGGGGTGGCACTACACCCAAAATTTTCTTGACAACACGAGAATCATCAACCATCTCATCGAGTGGTTTGAGGTTGGCAACGAGGTTGGTGATCCACATGCTGAAGTCCTAAACGCTCTCTTTTTCTTTGAACTCAATATTTTGAATTCCTTGAGAAGTTTCTAAATGTTGACCTCTTTTACCCGATCTACTCCAACCCACATAGTTTGTACCATCTCCCATGCCTCTTCATCGTCTTCTTTGCGCCAAGATTTCCCCACATCTCCTTGGGCACCGACCGCATTAGTGCGTCCATGGCCTATCAATCCTAAGATCGCTTGACATTGGTGCCTGGATCAATGACTTCCCATATCTTCATTGCCTTGTAGATTTGCATCAACATCGGCCACTCCGCATAATTTGAGTGAGTGATCATTGGCCATACCAGGGAACTTTCCTTGACGCCGCTCGACTAAGCACTGGAAACTGCTCGCGTGCTGCCCATCTTCTTCTCCTCCTTCGGCTTCCTTGAACCCGCGTTGAATTTCTTCAGCGTCGGTGACTTCAGTGGACTTACGGACCCACTATACAACATACACCATGCTTTGATACCAGATTTTAGAACCGAGCTCTAGGAATCAAGCTCGGCAACGTCTAGACACCGGAAGGTGGTGACCACGGTGACTAAAACCCTAGATCTCTCACACACTAGGAAGAAGAAAACACAATGGACACACAAGTTGTTCTTGCCCAAGTGGAATAGCGTTGGTCTTTGATTTACATAGGCTTGAAGCCTTCCACCCCATCACCCTGACTCCCCCACGATCACGTGCTTACTCGGATCGCCGTAGGACATGCCAATGACGTCGCGACGGGGACCCACACCAGAACGTTGTCACATCATGGATCCTGCACATCTCAGACCCACCCGCGATTCTAAGCGATGTAAACCAAACAACTAAGTAACGTTTACAATGTGATTACAAAAATGTGACAGACGTTATTTAGATCTAACACAGGTACAGTTCTTTGAGTTGGCGGTTTTCACCATGGTTGTTCTATGATGAAGCATTTGTGTGTCATGGCTGTTCTCCGCTGAAGCATTTGTGTGCCCACACAGATAGTCTACACAGTCGGACCTAATAATCGTGGTCTTCTTCGTTCCGATGGCTATGAACGAACTACGAACTGGTTAATCCGAATCTTCGATTGACATTGACATGTATTCAACCAGATGCGGAGGTGCTGGTGCTGGCTACCGTAAAACAGTGAGCTCGAGTCTCAGACCATTGACTTGTGATAATTCCCGTTGATCATTAATTTGGGACCATAGACTTCAGTATATTAGGGTGGATCTGAGCAGTCATATACAATTCTTCTGATCTTCTAGGGCGTCACTAAGGCGTGTTGTATTAAACTTTTTATCTATCTTAATACAAAGACGCGCAAATCTTTTGCCTGATCGAGAAAACAATCATTAATTTGGGACATGTTGCATTACAACTCAAATAATTGTGAATTATATATACTTAGATTCTTGCAGCAAAACTTAACAACCAAACAAATCTATCAGAGTACAGAGCAAGTGCACAGAAGCCATGCATGTGGTGAGATCGAGCCGCCTGAATGCCTCTCGGATCGGTCGAGAGCTCATGGACACATTTTCTTGTAGCTGATTAGTCCTAAAAAATACACATCTTGTTTTTCAAATGACTTATTTTTAAGAAAAAATGAGCATGAAATATATTTTTTTAATATGCACTAAGTATCCTTAGATTATTCATGAAATGCATTTTTATAAATTAATTTGAAGATTCAAATATTAAACTTAAAAAAGATTGACTCGTCAAAAAACAAGATGCTTATTCTTTTTAGTACATCAGAGGTAGTAAATCAATGGGAGCGTATGCTATGGAAACCAACTTCGTGTGTAAATTATGGAAACTCTAACGTGGAACGCTGGATCTAAATCCGATGGATATGGCTAATGGTGAGAGAGATTAGCAATTAACCCCTCCTACTCATCCCTCCCTAATCTCTCCTTTTGCAAAATAGACCCCAGAAGCACTCCCGTGGAAACGCCGTCACGTACCGTTCCGTATCCCAGACCGCCGCCGCCGCCGATCGCTGGCCACGGACGGCTCGCGCTGCTGCCCTCGACCAAGGACGCCCGATCGCTGGGTCAAGTGCCAGATCAAGTGCTTCATCATCTGCAGGTTCTGTTTCAGACTCCGACGGCAGTTCACACGCTGTTGCGTCCAGTGCAGGATCAAGTGCTGGGTCTAGTGCAAGACCAAGCATAGGGTCTAGCGCTGGATCTCGAAGTGGGCAAGATCACCACTGATATGCATGTATGTGTGTGTTACCTTGAAGACCTGTTTGGATGCACGAGTTGACAAGCTAACGTGTTGACATGCACGTGTTTGTGCTTTGCAGAGATTTGCAATCAGAACATGCAAATCAGGGAGCAGACATTGACCATGTCGTCATCACGGTAGACACCGGATTTGGAGTTGACATTGAACAGCCTAGCACACCTAAGGCGCAACCATCTACAATATTAGTAGTAAGTAATTTTGATAATGGTTTTTTTATAGCAACTAGTTCTCGATTGGTCTGTTGCTCATACAATTTTACACTTGCACAGAACACAAATTGCAATGAACATTTGAAACCCATGGTTGGAATGACATTTGATACACTCAATGATGTGGAAATTTTTTACAAATCCTATGCACACGATGTTGGCTTTTCTGTTCGTGTGGGTCAACACAAGAAGCAAAATGATGAAATAGTGTTCAAGAGGTATCGTTGTTCAAGGGGAAGGGTATAGACAGGAGATCGAAAAAAAAGTTAGTGGCATGATCGCTGCTATCGCTAAGGTCCTACCAGGTACATCGCATAGATTCTGCATGTGGCATATTATGGAAAAGGTACCTGAGAAGGTCGGGCCCTCTATAAGAAATGATGAAAATTTTTGGGAGAGATTAAACAAGTGTGTTTGGGGGAGTGAGAATTCAGATGAATTTGTGTCACAATGGAATTCTATCATGGAAGATTATGGGCTCCAAGGAAATGATTGGTTTTCCACAAGGTTTGCCATTCGGGAATCATGGATTCAGGCATACTTTACTGACATTCCTCTAGCAGGAATGCTTAGAACTACATCACGTTCAGAGAGTGCAAATTCTTTTTTTAGCCGTTTCATTCATAGAAAGTTAACCTTTGTTGAGTTCTGGCTAAGGTTTTACACAACTCTGGAGTGCCAGCGCCAAGAAGAGTTGAAAGCTGACAATGCAAGTCTGCACAACACTCCTAAATTGATGACACCATAGGCCATGGAGAAGCAATGTAGTGGGATATATACACATGAAGTTTTTAGTAAATTCTAGATTCAACTGATAGTTGCAAGAGACCATTGTATTGTTCAAAGGTTCTCTGAGTCTGAAGATAAGAAATTGTTTTATGTTGGCAGCCAATCTGGAAAAGAGCGAGTGGTTGAGATCAACAAGTCAAACATGTTTGGTACGTGCTCCTGTAAATATTATGAGTCCTATGGCATCCTGTGTCGTCATATCATACAAGTGCTTAGGACCGAGAAGCAAAATGAGATGCCAATGAGTTATATTATGAAGAGATGGGACAAAAGATATAAAAGGTATGCATTTTGGTTACAATGTTGTTAATTTGGTTACTTTTTGTGTTACAATGGTGTTAATTTGGTTACTTTTTTGTTATAGGGAACTTTTATTTGATGACAAAGGGAACCTACTAGATGAGAAGCCTAAAGATCCTATGGAGGTGGCAATGCAGAAAAAGATTTCGGACTCACGCAACATGTTTGAAGACCTTATCCAAAGGGCAAAGAATTCTGATCAAGGAATGGACCGTTTATTTTCTACTTTTTCCAACCTAGTAGAACCTCTGCATAAGATCACGCCTGCTGCTACGAATAGTAAACATGATGAGTATGAATCTTTCCTTGGTAGTGAAATTCCAAATGAAGTCAATATACATCCACCAACTGATGTCAAGTCCAAAGGGAGAAGCAAAAGAATTAAGAAGGGCAAAGAGACGAAGGCTCCAAGCAAACGGAAGTGCGGAAAATGTAAGAAAGTAGCGAGTCATGACGCTCGCAATTGCCCAAACTAGTGCTAAGTTTCATGAATTATATTTTCTGCAGCCATTAATCTGTACTTGAACTCACGGAATGAACAATATATCATGATTTATACTGCTGGTTCTTGAGTGCCAACTAGAAACCATGCACTTTCAGACATTGAAACTGAAACCATGCAATCTGAATTTTTGTAGCATTGCAATCTGTTAAGACAATGAAACTGAAACCATGCCCTTTCAGATCACCATAGACATTGCCAGCTGAAATCGATTTCAGTTCATTCATTGCAAATTCAGAAATACAAACACCCACACAGTACACATTTGGCTAAGCCACACATTACAGTTTTTTTCATATGACACAGACCACAACTCCAGCAGGGTTACAATTGAACTTTTTTGCAATGTTTGCTAGTTGATCCAACTTGTCAAAGAAGCAGAACACACAATGCTAATGTGCTAGTGCTGCTCCTGAGACGTGCAGGCCCAGGATGCCTTCGTCGAGGCCACTCGCGTTCGCGTAGCCACCGGACGGGACCTTCATCGGAACAGGTCCTCCCATTCTCAAGGCCAGCTGCAGGGCTCTCCAGCACGCCGGCGTCCGGTAACCCTGACGACGCAGCTATCAGCCCTGAAATCGAGCGGTGCTCGCCATCACGTTGCATTGCAATCCATATATTCCTGTGAATCCAAAGCAAAAAATTGGTTCATCATCGTTTACCCATGAATAGTGGAGAAGGTTTGTCTGGCCTGGACCTGAACTACGGATGGAACTGAACGCCCACAAAATACGGGTGCCAAGGCAGCTCCAGTATCTGCAGACGAATATCCAGTGTCAAGCATGTAGTGAGATGAGATCCCCGTGCTGGACAGCCGACAGCCATGCTGCGAGAAAGATTTCGTTACCTCCAGCGGTGGTGCGGTGGAGCGGCAGCGCGGCGGAGGAGAGCAGCAGCGGCGCGTCGAGCGTCGGGTGCGGCGCGGCGTCTGGCGTCGAGCGTCGGGGGCGAGATCGGGGCGGCGCGGCGTCTGGGTTCGCGCGTCGCGCCTCGGTGTGCGTCGGGGGCCGCGTTCCGTGGCCAGCGATCGGTGGCGGCGGCGGTCTGGGATACGGAACGGTACGTGACGGCGTTTCCACGGGAGTGCTTCTGGGGTCTATTTTGCAAAAGGAGAGATTAGGGAGGGATGAGTGGGAGGGGTTAATTGCTAATCTCTCTCACCATTAGCCATATCCATCGGATTTAGATCCAGCGTTCCGCGTTAGAGTTTCCATAGTTTGCACACGAAGTTGGTTTCCATAGCATACGCTGGCCTCAGTAATTGTGGAACCACACGTCAAACAACCAAACAACCAGGTGCATTATATTGCCTGAATTCTCAAGTCTTATAAAAACAAACTAGGGGTCCCTTATGTTTTCGTGAGTTTCTAATCGCGGATAGTATACTACTACCATCTATGCAACTATCCATGTGAGTTGATTCCTGATTTTTCTTTCTGGCATGCCACAAGAATCTTGCACCTACCATCTAGCACTAGCAGTGTGGATAGTGTCACACGATAGGATTGGGAAGCATGGGATATAATGCAACAGCACATGTAAATTTTGTCGAACGTTCACTTGTCAGCCGTGGTTCAGCTAGAGTCCACTGTCCTTTTCGCATGGAGAGTCTCAGTCATACCATTGATCCAACTTCTCTTGTATTCCCCTAACATTCACCATCGAACTGAGAATCCCTGTCAGTTGCTAGCAACTCTCGATCTTCGTTTCTTCCAGCTGGATCAGTGGATGTGGCAGTATGGGAAGGAAATAGCATAAAACACAGAGTTGACAAAGATAAATAAAACAACTTCATGAATCTATATACTAGTAAGAGTTTTAGCAATGCAGTACATAGTAAGATGCTACAAACCATGGTTAATAACCTTTGTTTGTTAACTGTGATGATCAATAGTGACAGCATAACTGACTATTACTTGTACTACTTCGTAGTGATTAATGTTCATTATCTGAGTTCATGGGAAAGTAAAATTATAAAAAAATATACATAGTATATCTAAAACTTCTATTATTAAGTTGTGAAACTCTCCATTAATTCAAGGAGTAATTTAGAGGATAAATACATTTTAATTGGGTGTATAGATACCACATACCAGCTTCATTGTATTACGTTACATTTACGCCAGTACTTGTATACATTAAAGCAAAGCAAACGATGCCTTGTTTATTAGACAGCACCTTTCAGTCTCGCACCATCACGTACGGAGCAGATTCAGTATCCAAATCTGTTTACATGGCTGTGCTGCAATTGCATCCATATGGTTGCAGTTGCAGCCTTTGCACGAGTTGGATTAAAGCGTAGTATGTAACTCTTGGAAACACCAAAGAGAGTACGTCCCAAAGAGCTTCAACAAAATGCTGAGGTAAACATTTATATAGCAGTAGATACAAATTAAGATCAAGTTCATGTCTATAAAATTCCATATGAGGAAGTTGTTCACTTGCAACACAACAAGACCTGGGTGTCTGGCGTTGCAAATGAAGTGAACAATGAGATTGGGAGGTATCGGGAGATAAAGTACTCGATTCTTCCAGTAGGCGGTTTTCACTGTATCCGTTCTCCGCTGAAGTATTTTGTCCGGATGCAGAGCTTGACGTCCACAAAGTAGGCCACAACAACCGCGCCTTCCTATGAGGGTTGAACTAGCATGAACTTTGGAACTACCAACGTCAATTGAGATGTATTCAGCCTGAGTCTGAGTCGATGGTGCTCGTTACCACAGCACAATAGGATCAGATGAATCAATTCATCTGTGGTATCATTCACTATTACACGAATGATTTTGTGATGCACTGTCCAAACATTAACGCCGGCCTTTACAAAATCCAACTACCTCGCCTCACAAAATTAATTTATAGAAACGGTAAAAAAATTATTGTCTCTTAAGATCTATTAACGGAGACAGACCGTAAAGATACCTTCATTTTTTGAGTTGAGCCTCATCACAGCCAAGGTCTCATTTAGCCTAATAAGTCACTCAAGTATATATATATATATATATATATATATATATATATATATATATATATATATGACACTCTAGAGTTTCTCTGGTTCTGACCCCTTTCTCTTAGGCTAGATCTAGCGCGCTCTCTCTCTCCCCCCCCCCTGACCACACAAAACTTGAGTACGGTGGTGCCCCTCCTTCCCCTCCCTTCCTCCCTCTCTCTCTCTCTCAGACCCCTCCCCTCCCTCGCTCCTCCCCCATGGCGAGGAAGGGACGCTGGCGGCGCAGGCATGGATATACACATACCAGCATCAATGTATTACCTTACATTTATGCTAGTACTAGTATAAATTAAACCAAAGCTTACAAACAAACGTTGCCCTTGTTTATTAGACATCACCTTTCAGTCTCGCACCAACACTGCTTTGCCATCCCACCAAGCTACATTTACGCTAGTACTGGTATTCATTAAACCAGAGCAACAAAGCAGCAAACGTTGCCTTGTTTATTAGACACAACACCTTTCAGTCTCACACCAGCACAGCACTGCATTTGCCCTCCGACCAACTACGGTGCTTTAAACTGATACTGAGACACGTACGGAGAATATTCAGTATCCAAATTTATTTACATGGCTCTGGTGCAATTGCATCCACATGGTTGCAGTTGCAGCCTTTGCATGAGTTAGATTAAAGTGTAGTATGTATCTCTTGTAAACACCAAGGAGAGTATACGTCCAAAGCTTCAACAAAATTCTAAGAGCAACTCAAACAGTTTGACAATTTTGGTTTGGCAAAACATGGAATTTGTCAACTCTAAAATAGATATGTCAAAGCAAAAAAACATGCAATCTCCAACAGTTCCCATAATAACTTGACAAAAACGGAAATTATGGACTAGTGGACCCGGTAATTATTTTTCGCGGTATTTTCCTGTTCCTCGCGCGCGCCATCCAGCAGGACTCGCGGCACGTCGTGGCGCCATCCTGCTGCATAGTATTTTCATTTGTTTTTGTATGACAGCAACACATTTATATGCTGCTTGGTTGTGTGCACGGAGCAAGCACAAAAGCTACTGGTCACAGTACCGACGTAGTGCGTATAGTATTTTCATGTAAATGATTAGTATTGTGCTTGGTTGATTGCAAAAGCTGCTGGTCACAGTACCGGCGAATAGTATTTTCATGCAAGAACGTATCAGCACCTGTACTCTGAATCCGAAGCACAGCAGGCACAACAGCTCGCGGTCCACGGGCGATAAAGGATTTGCCTCGCCCTTTTCAAGGGCGGCAGAATGCAAGTGCAGGCTCGTATCTCCGACTTTGGTAATTATGCTAAGCCTAAATGTCAAATTGTTGATCAACAGTTTTTTTATTTTTTTTGGCAAAATCAAATATGTCAAGTTCAAATATCAAATTGTTGGAGTTGCTCTAATCGAAACATTTATATAGGAGTAGATACAAAGATCAAGTTCATGCCTATAAAATTCCATTTGAGGATGTTCTTCACTAGCAACACGACTTGGGGATTGAGCGTTGTACAATGAAGAGAACAATAAGATTGGGAGGTATTGGGAGACTGATGTACACGATTCTTCGAGTAGGCAATTTTCACTGTGGTTGTTCTCTGCTGAAGCATTCGTCCCCACGCAGCTTGCAGTCCATATAGTAGGCCCCAACAACAACAATCGTGATCTCCTCTTGGGAAAAAATTACGTGGATAGAGTATCCACCAACACTCGGTGCATACTGCATCTCCCTGAGTGAAATGTGTTGTTCGCTTGGCTCGGCTTGAGGCATGATGACGTTGGCGCTCGGAGCCCCTCAACAGTCAGCACTTGTGAACGTAGGATATCCATGTTTCCTCCATCCAACGGTAGTATGCAACGGGTATTGATGGATACTGTATGCACGGAATTTTTTCCCCTTCTTGTGAGAAGGGGTGAGCTAGCCTGTCTCGGTGTCTGTCAAGTGTAGTTTGAGTTCCCCTTTAAATTAAAGGACTGGAGCCTGAGTTGATGGTGCTTGCTGTCATAGTGGGGTCATTAGACCATTGATTTGTGATAATTCAAATCATCTTTTGGAACATGTTGCACTACAGTTCAAATAATTGTGAACTATACTTGAAATTTTGTATCACAACAATTTTGTATCAAAGGATAGAGTAAGAGCAAGGAAGCCCTGTGGCGAAACTGAAACCATGTGAATGTCTCTATTTGCACTATATTAGGACTTAGGAATTATTCTTTTTTTTTGTCTCCTAAATTCCTGTACTAGGTCCTCTTTTACTTAAGTCCATTAAAATCCCTGTAGGGGCTCCGGGCCCTCCAATTTCATAAAAAAATAATATATATTTTATAGGAAATTGGAGGGGCCTAAGCCCCTACAGAAATTTTATTAAGAGAAGAGTTTAGCCATACAAAAATAAATAAAGCATATAGGGAAGACAGAACAATCAGCAAGGAAGGGCTCAAGAAATAAAAAAAAGAAACAAAGAAAATAAGATTAAGGCTTTTATCAATCAAAAACTTTGGATCCATTGAACAAAGTGAACTGCAAGACTTGCTTTCACCATTAGGTCGACTAGACCAATTTCCTTGAAGAAAGAGACTCTGCTTTCTTGAATGCCAATATTATTCATGAAGATGAGTTTGTTCCTGACTTTCCATATTATCCAACACATGAGAATCACAACAACCACAAAGAATTGGGACTGTAATTGGTTTTTGATGGCCATCACATTTTCAAAGGTGCTTCCATTTTGCATTGTATTCGGGTTTAAAGAGAGATAGAAAGCAAGTGGAAAATAATGCTTTAGCTAGTTTAGCTAGGAAATATAAATTTTCTGCTGAGGCTAGGTGAAAAGTAGCATCTTCGTGTGCTGTACATTTCCTCAGAAATGACTGTAATTTTGTCATGCCTAGTTAATAAAGCCTCTCTTTACTCGGAAAAAAACTTTACTTTAACCTTTTTTATGCAGAAGTATCATATTTTAACTTGTAAGCACCAAATGAATAGCAGAGCTCAGATCGGTCGAGAGTTCATGTCCACATTTCTTGGATCTGATCAGTCCTTAAAAAAATACATATCTCGTTTTTCAAATGACTTAATGCATATGTTTTTTAGAATAGAAGGAGTAAATCAATTGGCCTGAATGAATGATGGTAGGGCCATGTCAAATCAGGCGCATTATATTGCCAAACTTCTTATGTCTTATAAAAACAGACTAGGGATCCCTGATGCTTTCATGAGTTCCTCATCCCGGATAGCGTGTCAGTTGATTCCTGATTTCTCTTGCCATGCCACAAGAATCTTGCACGTACGGTACCAAGCATGTAGCACTAGCAGTGTGGATAGTGTCATACGATAGGATTGGGAAGCATATGGGATAATGCAGCAGCACATGAAAAATGTGCTAAACCCTTATCGATTGTGGTTCCATTGGAGTCCATCGTCCTCTTCACACCGAGACATCATCAGGGCTTAGGACTCAAGAATGTCTCTCCAGCCATTGATCCTAGAGCACTCTGATCCTGGCATTGATCCTAGAGGCTTTACAAAAGATGAGTCTCTTATAGTTGCCACTGTTCTGAACTATTTTTCCCTCCACGCTATTTCTATCCGATTTAGCTCTAACGTGCAATTAATTTTCTTTAGCATCATATATAATGACCTCAAATGAAAAACCTCAAAACTCTAGAAATATGTAGATCTCCACAATATCTACAAATTTATATAAAAAATATTCATTTAATTCCATACAAAAAAGATATAATTTGATATGATTAATATATCTTAGAAAAATCACATGTTTTGTATGGAATCAAATGAATATAATTTTTTATATAAATATTATAGATCTCGACAAGATCTATAACTTGTTAGTTTTGAGAGTTTTTTCATTTGAGATCGTCAAGATGCTAAAAAAATAATTGTATATTCAGATCTGAGGGCATTTTTAGCTTTTTCACGCCTTCAATTTGATACCATGACAGGCAAATTTGATAAAAATAGCATAGAAGAACTGTGAGAGCTCATCTTTTTAATGGCTTGTTTGTAGTTGTTATTTTTTTTAATGATACACAGGTAAAAGCCTCCTAGTGTCTACCTAACATTCATCGTCCAAACGACAATCCCAGTCAGTTTCCCATAACTCGATCTGCAATTTTCCACGCATGTAGATGTGGCTGTATGACAGTATGGGAAGGAAATAAATAGCATAAACGTAGAGCTGGCAGAGATAAAAAAAAAAACAACTTCATGAACTTGTACTAGTATATAGATCTGCATATTAAGAGTTTCAGCAAGACAGTACATAGTTAGATGCTACATACAAGCCATGGTTAATAACCATTTTTTTTGTTAACTCCGATGATCAATACTCAATAGTGACAGCATAACTGATTATTATTATTTTTTTATCTCATAACTGATTTTTATTTATGCTACTATGTAGTGATTAATGTTCACCTAAAATTATATATATAATGTATCGTCATGTTTGAATCCTAGTGCTAAATTTTAGTGCTGCACTTTTAGCTCTACTTTTAGCACTAAAAATTCAAACAGGTGTGCTAAAAACAGTGCTAAAAGTGTCTAAAGACTGCAAGATATGCTAAAAATTTTAGCACCAAATGAGACCCTAAAATTTAGCACTAAAGTTTAGCACATGGCAAATAGATTCAAACACCCCCTAAAACCTTTATTATTAAGTTTGAAGCTCTCCATTAATTCAACGAGTACTTCAGAGGATAAATATATTTTAATTTGTGGTGCATAGATACCACGTACCAGCATTGTTTTATTATGTTACATTTACGCTAGTACTAGTATGCATTAAACCAAAGCAAGAAAGCAGCAAACCCTGCCTTATTTATTAGACACATCACCTTTCAGTCTCACACCAGAAGTGCATTTGCCCTCCGACCAAGCTACACGGTGCTTTAAACTGATATTGAGACACATACAGAGCAGATTCAGTATATATCCAAATTTATTTACATGGCTCTAGTGCAATTTCATCCCCATGGTTGCAGTTACACCCTTTGCACGAGTTGGGTTAAAGTGTAGTACCTAGCTCTTGAAAACACCAAGAGAGTTCGTCCCAAGAGGTTCAACAAAATGCTGAGGTAAACATTTATATAGGAGTAGATACAAATTAAGATCAAGTTCATGTCTATAAAACTCCAACTGAGGAAGTTGTTCACTAGCAACACAATGTGAGACCTGGGTGTCGGGCATTGCAAATGAAGTGAACAATGAGATTGGGAGGTATCAGGAGATGAAGTACTCAATTCTTCCAGTAGGCGGTTTTCACTATTCGTTCTCCGCTGAAGCAATTTGTCCCCATGCAGAGCTCGACGTCCACAAAATAGAACAAAAACATTCATGACTTCCTTCTGAAAAGGGGTGAGCTCACGCGAATTTTGGAACTAACAACGCTAAGTGAGATGTATTCAACCGGAGTCTATGTCAGTGGTGCTCGCTGCCACAGTATAGTGGGATCAGATCATTGATCTGTGATAAATAATTCATTTTTTGGATCATTCACTACTATAAAAATGATTTTATGACACGCTGCCGAAACAATAACCGAAGTTTTTACAAAATCCACAACATCTGTTAATGCCTGAGATTAATGGAGGTGGTCATTTACATTAACGGAGGCGGTCAAAAAATAACTGTGAGACGGGCCTCCTAAGATGCACGCCTCTGTTATAACAAACCAAAATCATAGCCAAGACCCAGTTCAACCTGACAGGCCCTGAGCATGGCGGCGCCACTCCTTCCCCTCCTCTCTCTCTCTCTCTCTCTCTCTCTCTCTCTCTCTCTCTCCTCTCTCTCTCTCCTCTCAGGCCCCTCCCTCCTCTCCCCTGCTCCTCTCCAACAGTGAGGCAGCAGCGTGGGCGAGGTGTGCCTGCGCCGCGGGCATGTGAGCGGGCGAGGTGATGGTACTCCTCCGGCATGGGCGCAGGCGAGGCGCTCGGCAGATTTGGCTTGAGGAGGTGGCGGTCGACGACAACCCGCGTAAGGAAGAGCCCTCCCTCGTCAACACATCCTTCTCCGATGATGACGCCAAGCGGCGGTGCAAGAGGAAGTGACCGGACCCTTGTCCGGCGATGACGGGTCCAAATGCGGTGACGGAGAGGCCGGATCTGGCTCCTGTGAGCGACGGCAGCGGTGGCCCGTACCGTAGATGGGCTCATTGGGCTTTATTTCCACACATTTTCTTCTTTATATTTAATTTATCGAGACATACATTTCAATCGCCTTGGTAAAAAAGTAATTAGCATGACCTTTAGTCCGAGACGGACGTAATGCCCGTCTCGGTTAATCAATTTTGCCCGTCTCATAAAAGTTAACAGTTATAGTGATTGCACTATACAGCTCAAATAGTAATTGCATGTGAATTATACTTGCAGCATTGCACCAAACCTTAACTACAAAACAACTCTGTATCAGATGATAGAGCAAGAGCAAAAAGAAGCTGCGTGGTGAGATTGAAACATGTGAATGTCTCTTTTGCCATATATTAGGACGACCGCGGCCTTGTGTGACAAGGTATTTATGAGGAGAGAAAGAAAAAGAGTTTCATCATAAAGAATCTCGGTCCTAGCGGTTACACAGGGGATGAAACCTATGTTGGGCGTGATGAGTTTCAATCTCTCCCTTGCGCGTTGCGCGCACCACAGTAAATTCACATGTCGTGTAGGTATATATAGTCATCTGGCCGTGTCATGCCTCCTCGGGCCGTCGTGTCTGTCGTGCCGTGTCTGGTCGTGCTTCGTGTCTGACTGTCGGCCCAAGGGATGGCTCACGGGCCATTTTGCCGTGTCGTGTCTGCCCATGGCCCATCAGGCGAGAAACACTTCAAAATTTTCATAATTGTTCATCATTTTCAGTTTTCGACAAGTATTCATCATTTTTAACATGTCACAATTCAATTATTAGTTATCTTAAATTATTTTAACAACTTATTTTAATTAAATAAGCCGTTGAAATCACAATCATCATGCCGCTCACGTGCTGCCTCTTAGATTGGG